>LNKV01000010.1:551670-800011 GCA_001465935.1 Clarireedia homoeocarpa
ATCATCTGGTGTGACGCTCCGCTGGCTCTCCGAGGGCCACTGCCGTGGAGGCAGAAGATAGAGATTTAATGTTTGATGATATGAAGAGGCCTAGTGGTTCTAGAAAGAATCTGTATCCTAGTTGTTAGTTGCAAAGTATCACGACGACTGATCAGACAATCTATATATCGGCTCACTGAATTTGAGATATGAATTTGCTGCATCCCTAGCTACTTACCCGACCCCATCCCTAACTACCTAGGTAGCAAGCAGCTGGTCTACTGTCTACTCACCCACTCACTCGCTCAACCACCTCCCCTCTCTCCCTATTCCCTCACTTATTCCTCCCTTCCATGCGCACAACCACCACTCGCAATTTCTTGATTCCTTCTCGCCATCTATCCTCGCCTTCACCCACCATCTCGATTCCGCGGTCCCCGTCGGCCACGGGCATATCCTATTGTAGTGTCGATTCTGCGCTTGGTAATAGAGAGTCGTTAATTAGCACTCCTAATCACCTCACATCACCCCACCGCCTCCACCAACCTCAACCTATTTCACCTCACCTACTCACAGCAGCACAGCACCATCTCCATCCCCTTCTGCCACACATGTCCAAGCCTCCAACCTTTCTCCTATCTCTCAACTACACCCCCCACCACAGAAAATCACTCATTACAAGCAAAAAACCAAACAAAATAAGAAGAATTAGAGTAAAATAAACTAGCATGCATGCTAAAGTCTTTAATAAAAATTGAATAATGCTCCAATCGTATCCCCAAACCCAAACCATCCCATGCTATCCCAATGCAAAAAACTGGTAGTAGTAGTAGTCTCTAATCCAATCCAATCCCATCTGATCATCTCTTCTTTGTCACTTCTAAAACTTCATATATGCATACATACAATCCATCCCACTTAGTCACTAGCGTCCTCATCCCCCTCGGCCCCAACAACATCTATCCCACATTACAGCGCCATCATTCCCACAACCGCCACAATCCCTGCGAAAAGACTTCCCTTCAAAACCCTCTCCTGATTCGCTCCTACTTTATCCGCACTACTTGAGCTACCACTTCCCGAGGATCCGGTGCCCTGGGAAAATCCACTACTTCCACCTGTCGATGAAGTGCCCGATGCTGACGAAGTTCCCGAGCTAGAATCACTACTACCACCACTGCTATGCGTATCCACTCCACCGCCGCCAGTACCTGTAAGACCTGGGATCTGAGCCTCAGTAGCAGAAGGTGCTGCTGCACCCGAGGATGAAGCTGCTGATGGGTAAGCAGCCGACATATTGGTTCCTGTGCCGAGGAGGGATTTAAGAATAGTGGGTTTGTTGCCGTCGACAACAGTGTTGTTTGTGCCTACTAAGCTGCTGTACGTGTATGAGGTGCCGGTGTTTGTTCCCAGGGAAGAATTCGCCTTGTAACATTCGATATCGACGGATTCGAAACTGGCGTAGTAGTAGCCATTATTTTTGATATCCTCCGAGTTCCAGTCAATGACTCCACCAGCCCATTCAATTGTTCCTTTGCCATTGGTTGCAAGACCACCGGGCCAAATGGAGAGTTGGACACGAGCAGGAGTTTGAGGGAAGTCCCATTGATTGGATGTAGCATTCCATGTGTCTGAGCGCTTCTTGGTTCGACCAACTTGTCCATCCACAAGCCAGACGATTTGATCGGGAGTCCATTGGATTTCGTATTCGTGGTAATTGGCCCATGTATCCGAGAGCTGGATATCTTGTTCTTCGTCATCTATTTCATAGTCAGCACCTCACTCATGAATTCTCTACAAGTTGTCTCTCTACTCACAATTTGTAATACCCTGAAAATAGTAATTGGATTGAGCAACCTCCAATTTCGATCCAACAAACTCATAATCAATTTCATCCTTGACATCCGAGAACAGAATGAACGCCGTAACCACACCCTGCCCTCTACTGGTCTTGAACTTCGCCTTCACATTTCCATACCACATGTAAGTCGAAGTAGCCATAACCGTTCCCGATGTATCGGCTGCCATCGTCAAAAGAATATTATCATTATAAATGACTGCATCTCCGCTAACCACCCAATTGGTTTTCGACGCATCACCCAGGTATTCCGTATTCTGCATAATACCATCCTTATTCTGAAATGTGTATGAAGCATCTTTGCAGACTGGTTCTGGGACGCATGATTCGAGAGAAAAGGACATTCGAGGATCACAACCTCCTAAACAATATGCGCCTGTGCCGCAAAACCCATACTCTGCGTGTAAAGATAAGCATAAATCCCCCTCCGGTCTGCTTGCTTGGTGCCGCAATCTGGGAATATCAACTTACGAGAACAACATGGTGCTTCTTCAGGACAATGACTGGAAAGACTGCAAGAGGTTAAAGCCGAAGCCGCCGAGGCAGAGGCCAAAAGGGCCCAAAACGTTGATGTCCGGACCATTATTTATTGTAAATTTGATTATTTGTAAGAGAACAGAAAAATAGCACACGAAAGAAGGTAGGGATATTAAAACGACTGGTGATGTCGAGGAGCGTTCGTTTAGTCGTCCGATGTCGTGCGACGCAAATGGAGATAACCGGTACAATATGCAGGAAGAAACAAACGGATGTCTGCAGATGAAATCCCTTTCTTTCCCCTTGAGCTGGGTAAGTGAGTGGATAAACTATGCTCAATTATGCGGGCGGATTATCCTAGGGTAGGTATGTGTGTACGAAGTATGAATGATGTCGAGGCAAACTGGGGAGAGCGTACTTGGTATGCCGGAGGATAATTCCAGTTGCAAATGGCCGATTCCTAGGACTTCCGGAAATGGAGGAAAAGCGGAGATGAATCCAATCGATAATGCGATGCGATGTGGTGCGGGTTTGGTGCGGGTTTGGTGCGGTTTGGTGCGATTGTGTCTCTGCTTCTTTCCCTTTCCCTTTCCCTTTCCCTTTCCCTTTCCCTTTCCCTTTCCTGGCCGGCAAAGGCAAATGAGCAGCAAGAGGATGATTCAAATTTGAATTGCTGATTGGACTGAACGCAAGTGAAGGCGAGAAGCGAGTGTGGATGAGTAATTTCTCTCACTCAACAAGGCGAGGCATTCAATCTTGGCAGGACAGGAAACGAGTGTTTGTCTACAAGATTGCAGATGTTTTTGTGAATGTTTGTGAATGTTTGTGTGTTGGTATGGAGGAGGGACAGAGAAGGGGGTCGAAGGCGGAGGAGAGGGGAGACGGGTAGCGTAAGAAAGAAAGGGAAGGTCGGGAAACGGAATTGGGTGAGCAGGTGATGGGGGAGGGATAATATGCGCACCGTGCTCACTCACTCCACTCACTTATTCGCCTCCTCTCCTTCGTGATGTGTGTGGAGGATGGAATGGATTAAGTCATGATGTTCAAAAGTGGATTGAATCCTTTTCCTTCCCTTCCCAGCGCTGCGATCAATGGTGGAGAGCGAGGTTTTATGGAGCAATGAGCAATGAGCAACGAGCAGCGAGCAACGAGCAACGAAGCCAGTGCAGCAGGTGCAGGAGGGGATCTGGCCAAAGCTGCACCCATTGACTTTTTCATCTGTAAAAAGTCTTGGAAGAAAGCGGCTCTCGCCAGCAAATGCACCCGATCGTGCCAATCTGCAAGCTAGAAATTACCTCGAACGGTTTAGTTCCCACAAATCCGAGCATGCGACCAATGACTGTCGGCGAAAAAGCTTCTATATTTAGTTCCAACCCGTTTCTGGCACTAAGGCGACTTCGTATTCCTTTTTCTATGTATGTGTGGGTGGTGTGTTGCATTTGTGGGATAAGGATGTCTCTGTTTACGAAATCATGTGGAGAAATACGAGCGCTAGACCATTCTAAGAGCAAACGAGTGGGCGAGTGGGGCGAGTGGCGAGTGGATGAACGAGTGAGTGATTTTTGTTACTCCATGTTCTTCCATGTCATGTCACCTGCTCGTACTGTCGTACTTGTCGTACTGTCGTACTGTCGTACTGTAGTACTGTACTTCCGACTCGACGCGACTCGGCTTGCTTTGCTTGGATTGGTTGGAGTCTTTTGGGGAGGCCGTCGGGGAATACGAGGGAAATAAGCCGAGTAACCTCACAAGTACCATGTCGTCCCGCCGCAGCAGCTCTGATCGAATATCATATACAAAGTACTTTGTATCGAATATCATATACAAAGTACTTTGTATCATCAGCAACTATCATCTTATTTTACTGCTTCGTATAGAATACAATAGCCTCCTCGAGCCAAATCCAAACCGCAAATCCAGACTCCCCATCGCCCTCACTGGCTTCCTTTCATCCTTCTCTATACAGCTGGCGCAGAAGAACGTGGAACAAACCAACAGGATGAGTTCATGTCCCTCTTCAGCCCTCTTCAGCTCTCTTCAGCTCTCTCCCCTCCCTCTCCTCTCCTGCCAAGTCGCTGCCAGCAATGTTAAGCATATAACCCATGTCTCAAAAACTGTACACCAACACCTCCCGCAAAAAAATTCTCCACCGCAAATTCCGGGGATCAAACCGAGACGCGACTTGGCGCTTGGCTTGACTTGACTTGACTTGACTTGACTTGACTTGATTTGACTTGACTTGACTTGACTTGACTTGACTTGACTTGAATTAACTTGACTGTGGTCTCAAATTCCCTTTGTACCGAGTCGGAGTCTGGGCTGCTAAAGTGTATGTACCTCCTTTTTCAGTCTTGTGATTTTGGCATTTTTTTCGACATGGGCGGTTTAGTCAAAGAAAGGTCAACATGATTTTCCAAGATTGAAGAAATATTTCAAGGTTAACGATACACTTATGCTTATCCCTCCCCTCCTACAAGGTAAATCCCTCCTACAAAGTAAATTCGTATTAAGATGGAGATTAAAGTTGCGGGAGAAAAATGAACTTTCAAGGAAGGTTTTCGGGAACTGGGCAAGGAGCCCTGCTCGAATAGGTAGAAGGTAGGTGGGTTGGTAGACACGTGGGTGGTAGATATTTGAATCAGATCTATTGGATTGGGTTGGATCAGCCTTATATATATCTACTTGCATACATATAAGACAGGATGCAAGATGCATATGGGATGCGGTAGCTAGAGGGAGATCATCATCATAGCACAGGCGCCCAGGCACAATGCGAGAATACGTCTCTTACTCAATACATACATACATACATACATACATACATACATACATACATACATACATACATACATACCCACCCACATAAAACCAACATCTCTTCTCTTCTTGTCATGAAGAACTCAAGTCATTCATACCAATCTTAAACGTACGGAATCCCGCATAACCTTACTTCCCAGTCCCTGGTACTGTGCCACGCCCACCGTGTAGTATTATATGTATGGTACAGTACGGTATTGCAAGTGCATCTCTCCTCAGCCATCTCAGTCAAGTAGTAATATAGGACCCTCCCTCACCCAAGCCCAAACCAGCTATAAGCTAGGAGCTTGAAGCTAAAAGCTAAAGAAGTGCCGTGCCGTGCCATGCCGCTGGAGCTAAGCTTGTGTTTGTTTGTCCTACCATTACTGTCATCATTAGATTTGGACTTGAGAGAACTAACTTGGATATCGGGAAAAGATGGGCTTGCTCGTGCTCGTGCTTGTACTTGTACTGTCAGCCGTATGTATGATGTGATGCATTATGTACGAGCATGTAGTCATCACGAGCATGTATCTTTCTTTCTATCTATCTATGTCGAATTTCTTGCGGATTGAGCTCTCCACATCATATCACATCACACGATATCATATCATATACGAAGGAGAGGCAGAGGGTAATTCGGAATCTCCTTCTTGCTTCTCCCGTGCTTGCCTAGAGCTACTTATGCTATCCTTCCTTCCTTACTTTCCTCCATCCGTCCTTGAGCCTAAAAAAACTGCCTATATATACCTCCACGCATTCCGATTCAAACTAGGGATTGCGCCAATCTAGCGATCAGGCTGCTAGTTGTGACGGAGATAGGGTCGAACATTGAATGTATGATCACTCCCAACCGCAATCGTTCGTTCGAATTCCAAGAATGCCGTATTCCAGAACAGAACTGTTGTCTCAATGACTGAACTGAGCTCGCTAGCATCAAACAGATTGGCGCGACCCCTTGGTCTCCCACAACTTGGCATGCCAAACATGCCCCTCAACCCACCTTCCCCATCACGAAGAATTCCCTTCCGCTATAGCTTAAAATACCAAAGAAAAAAAAAACAACCAATCGAGCGGTCGATACAATACGATACGATCCAAAGACCGACCTTAAGAAAACAATTTGAAGAAGAATTTTTTGTGGGGAAAATTTGAGTATGAAAATATGCCCTTTCATCCATCCATCCATCCTCGCCCTACGCCATTGCGGTGCACCATATCCTTAAGTACGAGAAAAAAAAAGGGGGGGGGGATGACGAAAGAAAAAGTAGACAGGTAGGCCGAAGGGGAAAAAACTGATGATCAAGATCGATGAAACGCCATGGAACGGGCGGTTTCGCCCTTCCTTCGCCATACACACAAACACGCATGCCCGCGAAGTTATATCTTCCCGCTGAAGTTATCCTTGGCGTATTGTTCGCAAGCCTACAGGGATATCAGCGAGTCTTCTCTCATACACCTACCCAAGTTGCCTCTTCAGGCCTCGTCCCATGGAGACGAAGACCACAAGAGGAACGTAAGAAGGGGGGCAAACGAAACCAAAAAAAATAAAAATAAAAAATGAATGGGTTCCAACAAACCTTCGCCGGCTTCCCAACTTTCGCTCCGATCGCTTTCCACTTATTCGCTTCGTATTCCTTAATGGCAGCAAGTAGAGCCTGACTCTATTTGAGCATCAGCACCTTGTGCTTGATGGTCCTCAAAATAAAGAGACTGACGTACCTCATCTTCTGCAAACTCTGCGTAGTGCATGTCCTAGATGAGGATGAGTTAGTTTTCGTTTCTTTTGCTTCTTCTTCGGCTAGGGGGAGAGAGGAAGGGGGAGAGAGGTTGTTAGGAAAGCGCGCGGTTGGTTTTACCTTGTACCAGTGCTTCTTCACACTACCTTCTGTTCTAGCTGGGAATGTCTGCGAGCGGGGAGTTTTCGAGGTTAGTATATGCACTTGAGGAATATGAGTTCATGCGATATTGGCTTGATGCAAGTGCGTACAACACACCCATAAAAAAAGAAACAAACAAACAGAGAAGATGATTTAAATTCGGCATTTCGTCCATCGCCCCCAAAGTTCTCTCCCCTTACCTTTGCGATATCCGCCCAGCTATTTCCCGCGTCCCTCATATTCTTGAGACGTTGTTCCTCAGCCGGGGTCCAGGGCGTGTTGGTGCGACTCTTCTTAGCTGGCGGTTGCATGGGCGACGCACCCATCGATAAGTCGTCCAGCGCGGACGACGAGGTTGCTCCGGCTGCAGCTGATCCTGACATGTTGAAGGAGGAGGGCGTCGCTTGGACCGGGGCGCGTCGCTTGTTTCGGGCGCCGCTGTTGGAGGTGGATGGGAGCTCGGACTTGAGAGATGGGTCAGTGGGCGTAGAGTGGGCGAGAGAAAGAGAAAAACTGTTGCTAGGATCGAAATCTTGTGGTCTTTCTACACGTTTAGACATTGAATATGACTGCTGAAGATGAGTTGGGCTGTGTGTAGTGATGGATGGAGGTTTGCGAAGTGGTGAGGAGGGAGGAAAAACAAGAAAATGGCGTGGGAGTGAAGTGGAAAGTAAAGTGTGAGGGGATGAGATTGAAGGAAGATGGATCAGAGGGAAAAACGGCGAAATGGGAGATGGAAATGGGAAAGAAAGCAGTTTTTTCGATTGTTGCGCGAGGACAAAACGAACCTGTCAGAAGCAGTAGGTCGGCTCGCGCGCGGGCTGGTAACAAGGTCGCCGTGTTGAGGCTGGGGTACAGAAGAGGTACAAAGATACTTACGATATCATGTACTTGGGAGCGATTGAATGTAGTCAACAAGGCTGACATCTCTCTGTTGTTTTCTCTTTTCTCTCTGTGTGCATATACGTTTGCCGAAGACGGGTTGAAGTTGCTTGACACCACTACCTTCTTCTGGACCTAGGACAACCCGTAAGGCGTCTGGGGAAGTGGAGTAGTTGAATAAAAGGGTTCAATGGTGCCTTCATCTACCTAATGGCGTGAAGAAGTCAGGGAACGTTTTTGTCAAACGTCTTGGGGGGCTGTTGGGGGAAATGAGACTGGTGGTATAGGTAGTTGTGTTATGAGTTGTGTTATGAGATGTGTTATGAGATGTGTTATGAGATGTGTTATGAGTTGTGTTATGAGGTAGGTAGGCCGGAATGATCTGATGACTAGAGATGGAGATGAGGAGGGGAGGGGAGCATGAGGTTGAGCTGAGGGGGGGCCACATCTTGACACTTTAAGTACCTACTTTGCCTTACCCTACCTTAGCCAACCTAGAACTACGCAACCTTACCCTTTTCCTGAGCTACCGTCGGTACATGTTCTTGGAAAAAACCCAAATAAAAATGCTGACAAGGGACAAGTTAGAAACCGGCAGGAAACAATGAAAAAAAATCATGACCAAATGCTGGTTGTGCGATCGGTGGGCCACGGTATCTAGGTGACCATTCGGTACTTGGAGTGACTTATTGGAGCGGCTGAGGACCCCGTTATAAGTCCATCAGTCATATACGTCCATGGGCTCCAAGTACTGGGATTCTATAAAATCTAGCTGATTTGCCGCCTTCAAGTATTGACCACGTACTGCGACTTTGAGTTCTACCTTTGTTCCCCGAAGCTACCCATCCACCATACTTACTACATACATACATACATACTTACTTACATACTTACCTGCCAATTTACCTACTACTGCAACTCTGCCCCCCTCTGCAAATTTCCCTTGGATTTGTCATTTCCAGCGCGGCTTGCGAGCATGGAGGGCTGGAAAGGGATGGGCCGGCTTGAACTGCAGTAGGCAGGCTGACAAGTGGGTGTGAGTGAGCACACATGAAAGAAGTGGTGATTATCCATGTATTTTCCCAGAAGGAAGATCGCCAGATCCACGTCTGCGTTTATTGTAAGTTTGGTGTTACCTTGGGAAAGGGAAAGGGAAAGGCAGGGAAGAAGGAATAAATCCAGCGACTGAGATGGCAGGACAAGGGAATGCCCAAATTTGTCCTATTCGCTCTTCTTTTCTCCGTCGTTCGGGTGGGACAAGGCAGGGGATGAACGTGGGGAGGGGGGGCAGCGATGTGCGTGAAGAGGATGGATGGGTGCAATAAGGATGCAAACAATTCGGTGCATGTCCTGATTTTTTTCTCTTGCCCGGCCGCGCGCGCGCGCACTGGCTATGGGAGAGCAGTAAGTCATTGTGTCACAGATGCTCTGCCGGCTTCTGCTTTTCTTGCTGCTTTTCACACCCTCAGCTTGTCTTGCAGTAGTCAGACGCATGAAATGGTAGAAGTCGAACGTCATGATTGGGAAGTTGGGTAAAATGTTGCTGGACTTATCGTAGGTAAGCAAATCTCTGAATGGTTGAAAGCAGTGCCGTCGTTTAAACTAAAAGTTGCGGGGTATGCAACCTCAGTATCAATCCTAGCTACACTTCTTATTATAATGGGTGGAAGTTATTCATTCAGACCACTCATTTCCCAGCCTGTTTTACTCTTGGCATGTGTTTATTTGAAGTGACGATTGTTCTTAAGTAGTTCATGGGAACAGATACGAGGTCATTTGGTGTCACTATCATAGTGTTACTGGAACTATTTCGACAGAAGGAGAAAGAAAAGTAGAAACTTCACCAGCATCATCATCCATCGTTCCTCATTCATCACCCATCCATCAGTCAAACCACAGAGCGGTGTAAGTAGCTACTCGTATTCTGTACAAGCTTGCATGAAATCCAATGTGCTGAGGAGATGAAAAGGCTAGAGCACTATTGATCTTGTTCGCATCAGTCTTGACTATGATTGTTGTTCAAATACACGGGTATTCTCCGTTGCGGGTTGTGGCACCCCCCCCCCCCCCCCCCCCCTTTAATTCTTTGTTTCCCTTGAGGTTGGTTTCCGTCTCTGTATATTGACAATTCATGTGCAGCAACCCCATGCGTGCCTGTACGATGTACAAGGCTTCATTCATGCTGGCCAAGTGGAAGTGGAAGTGAATGTGAATGATTTAATTCTGACCGCATTGTGCATCTTTAATCCCCTTTGACATCAATCATCATTCATTGACCGTCAATCACATAATCCCCGAAAGTACAGAGCGAGTAAAATGACATTTGGGTTACCTTGTGATTGATGTAGGGTAGAAAAGTAACCCAAGGCCAAGGAAACCGGCGCAAGGAGCTGATTATGAATGGGCGGAAGGATTTGTTATGGACTGCAAGGCGTACCCGAAAATCCAAAAATGGTGCTGCTTCGCCGCAGCCCGCGCAAGGTATTCGCCGAGAACGTATCGAATTGCAAAACAAGGGACAAGCGGTATGAGTTTCTCAACTTTCGATTCCGTGCCGGCCATTGGACACATGGGAAGGACCCTCGGGCCGCGGTGAAAGGACGGCGACACGGGCTTGCAAAAGCCAAAGAAATGGTGGACCCGACCGTTGGGATTTTGGTTAGAACCTAGAACTGCATACTCTGTAGAGGAACCGGACCCGTAGAGGACCCGTAGAGGAACGGGGTATTGAGCAGCTGCGATTGTCGTCTGACAAAGGGTGGCACTTTAGCCTTATGCTCCGCACTCAGGTAGTCTTAGTGAAGAGTTCTAATTTGTTTGTTCTAAGACGGGTCGAACCGACTGACTTATCTAGAAGTGTCTCCGGGAAGGAGGAACACCATGCTGCGGTTCGAATTTGTTTGGATGTTGGCACCCCCTTAGTTCCTAGTTTTTCTGGAGTTCCAGGAGATGGTGTGCGGTGTTTGGTGTTTGGGCCCCCCTTTCGTTTCTCCACGCGACGTCTGGGTCGAGCTAGGGGTTCGCGACTGTTCCTCCTCTGGGCGGCTTTGTATACCTATGTCTATATCAAAGGGATTTATTTCTTGTGAGAAAAACAAATCGATAACCCTGGGTCAAAGCCGTAGCTTGTTCTCGTGAGTTTGGACTTGCGGATACACACATAAGCCTGGCCGACGAAAAGGACGGTGAATGTCATTTTGAGGTGTAGAAAGGTATCTAAGCGGTATATGCACGTAGCCATACTTGTCAAATTTTAGAATAATGGTCGGAGAAAAAGAATGCCGGCTCTCTGCTTCCGGTCACCTGTTGCACCTGTTGTACGCCGCGAAGGAGCATTTAGTGCACATCCAAACACAGGACAGGTCATAGTCGGGGGGATCTTCACGCACTTGAGGACCTGGGCCTTCCTCGACTGGGGGAGAACGAACGTACGAAGTATTCCCACGTGAGAATGGCATAACCTTAGTTCTACCTAGCACGTGATGGCCATCGATATCGGGTCGCGCTCATTGTACTGTTGGGTGTACTGCTGGTTGTACTGTACTGTAACATTGTATTGGCGTTCATGGCCTTTCCAATTTCTCCCAAACCACGCCTTAAAGATGATCCTTCAGTTCGGATGGGCGCGATCCGAAGTATCGGGCTGGTATAGAACAAGTTTTCGAAACTTTTCAGGTATGAATGGGGAGAAACTCAGACCGGCTATCATATTTACTAGGGGGTACGAAGTAAAGGAATTCAAACACAGCATGTCCTCTGTTAATCAACGACTGCCTGCACCAGTACACAACAGGATGCACAACGAGCGCATAGAAGGGCGTACAACATTGGATTCTCCGTCGTCATAGGAGACCCTCTCCTCCTTCACTGGTGAGATCTGCTTACCTACACTTGTCCACCTTGACTTGCTCAGGGCTGGTGGATAGTTCGTCTCGGCATGAGCGTCGAGAGGATTTTGATTTCTTATTCATGCAATGTTTGCCAGTCTCGAGACGTTGCGAGTAACATGATTTCCCGGATAGCGTTTGAGGGCCGCGCCACCAAATTCATCCCAATACTCGCTCAAAACGGTTTGCAATCATTTGGCCAACCATGCGACAAGAATCCGTGGAAAACCCGCCAGCTGCATGGTCCAGTGAAAGTCTCGAGCTGTAAACAGAAATGGGAGACGAGGGCGAAGAGCAAGAGCAACCCTTGTACGAAGGTATTTGATGAGCATAAGAAAGACGACAAGGAGTACGGAGTCGAGGTGCAAATGGCATGGATTGCCAGCTTGGACCCTTCATCTGAATTAACCTTACCCTCTCCCAACCTCTGCTAACCCTTTCTAACCCTTTCTAACCCTTTCTAACCCTTTCTTCACTGCAATTCCCATAAGGCTGCCGGGCTTTTCCTCTTGGGGCTGCAAACCCGTCTGCAAATGTCAAGAAATTGAGATGACACTTCTCCAGAGGTCGGACGTTCATCCTTCCGACCAATTGTCTAATTTCCTCTCATACAATTCCACCCCCCAACAGGACAACTTGGAGCTTTGGTGGCTTGATCCAAGCTGGTGGGAGTGGTGGTACGCTCGCTGGTTTTGGCAAATACGAAGGCTATGTCATGTCACATTCGGATACTTTGAGACGAATGGAGACGAATTGAGACGATTATGAAGAGCGGAAGAGATTACACAGGTACACATCTATCAATACGTGGTATGGCATGATATGGGATGCTATGCCATCGCACCCGTATGGCCGTTGGTATGGCACGATATACGGTACTATACGGTACGGAATGGAATGCGATGGTATTAAAGCTAGCTAGCTGACTTGGCCGCCACGAAACGATCTATGCGGAAGAATAGCCAGGAATTCATCGATTCCGTACTTTCATTGTTAGTAACATTATCCACCCGGACAGAAAAGAGAAACACAACCCAATTATCGCGCGAGTAGGCTGAGGTTGTCTTGTCAATGAGATCGTCGCCAGCAGGTGGGTCCGCGAGGTCAGTTCATATCACGCCCATTGTTATCATAGTCGATTCCTATTATTAACCTGTCAACCATTTGAGTGGTAGGTTCTGCCTCACAGACCTCGACAAGAGGCTCGGTGAGGGTCTATCCACTTATGGCGAAACAGGTCTACCTCGTCCAAGACTTTTTGCACTACCAGCCACTCCAAACAATCCCGATGGGCCAACGACGAGAGAACATAAGCAAGAGGCGCGCGGCGACTGTTCCAACATTGGCCCCATTTACGTCCGATGTCATCGATCGATTATGCATTGGAGGCCTTAAAACATCTCTCCAACCCCCAAACAGGAAGGGATGCGTGAGATTAGATTTTCATGGTTCTGTGTATTCTGCGCTTTTCTGCACCGATTTGGGAACTCCGAGGTGCGGTATTGGTGGGTTTGATGGCGTGGTCGAGAACCTTAAATGGTGGCTCGAGAGTAACCTTAACCATTATCCTTGCCCCGTACGAAACTCTTCGAAACTCGCTTCCCCCTCGACTACCCCCGGTTGGTTGTAACATCAACAGAACCTCTGCAATTCATTGTCTATGGCTATGCCTACGAGCTGGGCCGAATGTTACCCGACCTCCTACTTACAGCCATATTGTCACCATAGTCGCTGCAATTTGAACTTCTTGTCTGGCCAACAGGGACAGCTCATACGCACGATATGGACGAGAGCGGTTAACCCTCCAGGGTGTTCATGATCCTCCACCAGTTCTTCATAGACATTTACGAAGACGTGCGGTTGGATTTCCATACTTCCGGCTAGTCGTTTTGAGATCTCATCGAGGTTATGACACCTGAGACCCCGCCTCAAACGTCGAACAGAGATTTACATCATTATCCCCGTCACTAAGAAACACTATTATGATGCAGAAACGGGACGAAAAGGCAATGGGGATATGCAACTGAACCATGCATAATCAGAAACTCTGATCACCATCAGTTCTCAAAGTTCCCTGCAAGAAAGTTTTAGACCTCTCAGAGGGCCAATACAACCCTCTCATACACTCACAACCAACAGTCAACACAATGCTACAGATCTAACATATATATCCTCCAACATTCTCGCCTCTGTCTGCTCTTTTCTTTCTCTCTACACTTGACGTGACTACTTCTTTTCGCAGCTAATTTTTACTCTCATTTCTTGACCAACTGGCCTGGCTGCCTTACATTCTTTATTGTAGTTTAATACATTGCTATATTTTGCAACACATTACCACTTTTATACAATTCCTTTTTCTTATATCAAAACTCTTGATAAAGATTCCAATCACCTGCAGCATCCAGTCTGCACTTCCCATACAAACTTCGGTTCTCGTCGATTGCCGGTTCAACCAACCTTTTTACAGTATAACTTCTAAGTTTTCAGTACAACTTTCTCATCATCTGCGAAACGAACATGTCTTCAATCCAAATGAACACTTCCTCCCAAGTGGCACCATCAGGCTATGTGCCTGTCGACGTGGCCAATAGACATGAATATGGTGTCCAGAAGAACCGCAAGGCAGCTTCTACCGGTGGAGGCAGAGCATGGAGCGAGGATGAGGTATGTTGGAATAGTGAAAGATACAAAGGACCTGTCTCTAACTTGTTTCGCTTATAGGAAGTTTATCTTCTTCAAACCCGCCTCCAGAAAATGCCATACAAGCACATCGCTGCACACCTCAAAAAGACAGAGTTAGCTTGCCGTCTACACTTTCACCAATTGTCACATGGTAGCAACCGCCGCAAGCGTACCAATTCCGTGACATCTTCGAGCACCGGTTCCACTGCCGACTCACCAATCCTTCCTATTCCCGTTCCATCACCTGTTCATGAGAACGCCCTCCTTCCCGAGACACCACCAAGCTACAACTACTCTCCATCACCTGAACACGTGCAACTTCCTTCTGCTGCCAGCCTTCTTCCTCGCTCAGCTTCAAACAGCCCTGCTCGTACTCTTGGCCACCCAGTTGCCATCCTCCCCAAACCATCTCTCCCTCGCCGCTCTATCTCAGACTCCGCTGCTGCTCAGACCCTTCGTCTCGACTGCGGCATCAACACCACTCCCATGAACGTCGCTTCTGTCGACAAGGACCGTCTCCGTTGCATATACGAAGCTCATCGTAACTCTTTCTGGAATGTCATCGCAGCCGAGTACGGTGGAGGCGTCTCTCCACTCTTGCTCGAGGAAAGCTGGAAACAGGGTGTCGCCATGAACGGACCCCCAACCCCATGTGTTTCACCAGACATGCCAACTGCCAGCGGAGCAAGCTACCACTACATGACCAAAGCGCCTCAACCCACTCAACGACTCCCTTCTCCACCACAAGAGGTCAAGAACAGCGCGACTAGCATCTCGGCACTTTTGGGTATTGATGCAAGTCCAAGGAGTCCCAAGGAGAGGGAAATGATCAAGAGGTTAGAGGAAAGCAGGGAGTCGAGGGATTTGTTGATGTAGAGTGGAGGAAACGGGGTGCTTTCTGTCTATCTAATTTATTCCTAAAATGATTCTTTTTCCCCTTCTTCTATCATGATACAATCTATCATCATATCAGTACATTGGCACGGGGAATGACTGATGAACGGACGAACGGGTGGGTGGGTGACGGGGGGTAGTGGAGTTCAATTGGGAGATGTCATTTACTTTTTGTTTGTACACACAACGACTTTTTAAGGTCATGGCGTAAAGGGGAACAATGGAATGAAAGGTCAATTCAATCAAATTCACCTCACTTACCTGTCTTGTTTACCTGCCCATTGATTCACCCATTAAGGACATGGTATACTCGTAGTATAACTTATTATGTACAACTGGCTCCACCTGTCAAGTCGCTCGCCCGCTCTAGAATGCAGTCAGTTTCCCATGCAATTTCGCAAACCATATTAAGGACCCTGCATACGGTACAGAACCAGTATTTCGTTCGTACCGACTGCCTATTTCGTGAAAGCGTTGCGTGTTTCAAAAAAGCATCGTTTAAAACAAGCTCAATCTCCACATTCTTTTTTATACATGGATGGATGGCTATGGCTTGAAACGCTCGACCTGTCAGAGATGTACGAAGTAGTAAGGTTGTATTAAAACGTCTTTTTCTGCTCTTCGCGAAGCGCTACCTTTGAAGAATAGAAGGGAGTAGCAGCACTCGGGAGGATTTGCTGTTTTGGGATTTGGGTTAGGAGGCGCTGCGGTAGGAGTACTGTGACGGGGGGATATCTGAGGGAGGAGGGATAGTCGGGAGGATGGATACGAACGTAGATGACAGACGTTCGATCAAAGTTATCTAGACTCAAATAAATATCGCTGACTTACTAACTTACTTCGTATCGTTCCGTCATCTGAACTTCAAGCTTTGTTCTATACTTAGTGGAGAACTCGAGGGGTCCTCGGGACTTAGCATATTGGGGAATTGCCGGTCCCGGAAATAACATAGAACTATCTTGGGCTACTGTAGAGATTAACCCAGATAAACGACGACTAGCTTTCGTTGTCACCACTACAATAATGGCATCATCTTTCTCTTTCCCCGCACTCACCATGTCCCCGCGACCAAACCATGGCTTTCTCCCTCCGCCGCCTATATAGCACCGCATCTGCATCTGCATCTGCATCTGCATCTGCATCTGCATCCGCATCCGCGTCTTCGATCGCGACCTCCTTCCTCCACACAACCCAATCTCTCGGTCCCCGCACACACACCCAATTCCTCGACGCAAACCAACTGCAGCGTCTCAACGCAACACTTTCCCATGCATCGTCCTCTTCCTCCGTACGCGTAGGCACACCCCTCCCAGCGTGTTATCATCTGGCGTATTTTACGCCGTCGGATGTTGAGAGTGACCTGGGTGAAGATGGATCGGATCGCACGTATAACCCGCCGAAACCGTTTACGCGACGCATGTGGGCGGGAGGGGAACTGGAGTGGATAGAGGGGAACGAGTTGAGGATTGGAGAGGAAGTGAGCGAGACAACGCAGTTGAGGAGTGCGGCGGCGAAGAGGACGAAGGCGGGGGAGGAGATGCTTGTGGTGGGGGTGGAGAAGAAGTTTGAGAATGAGAAGGGGGTCGCAGTTGTGGATCGGAGGCATGTTCTTGATCAGTTTTTGGTTTGAGCGGTGTTCTATGGGCCGGGGGGATAATGGTTATGAGGACATGATATGCTAATTCAACTCTTTACTTCAGGAACTGGATATTCCGCCCCTCCATCTCTCCCTCCCACCCGCTCACTCTCCCACCACAACCCCCACCCGTTCCTCTCCCCTCTGGCCTCCACACTCACGACATAACACAAACCCCGGTGCGACTCTTCCGCTTCTCGGCTCTGACGTTTAACGCGCATAAGATACACTACAATCGCGAGTGGTGCAGGAGCGTAGAAGGTCATCGCGATTTGGTTGTGCATGGCCCGCTGAATCTAATACATATGGTTGATTTGTGGAGAGATGTGGTAGGGGAAGGGAGAGGGCCGAGGAAAGTGGAGTATAGGGCTACGAGTCCGTTTTATGTTGGGGAGACGTATAGGATTATTATGGATAGGGAGGAGGGGAAGAGAACAGACGTGAGGATCGTAGATGGGTTTGGGAATGTGGGGATGAGGGGAGTGGTGGAGAGGTTTTGATGTAGGGGGAGATAATATTGCGTTTCGCTGAGCGTGCTGCTCAAAGTGGGCTGTCTTGTACTGTACCTCTTGTTGGTTACGATTCGTCGTCCATCCTTTGTGGTTTGGCATTTGTCGCACGAGCTGTGTAGTCTGTCTGGATTCATTTATGAATAAATGAATCTAGACTGACATTTCTACCATTACCAATATTCAGTCCATGATCATTAATATGCCAACAGAAATGACCAATGCTCAAGGATCAAGTAAGTCAATACCAAGATCAAATCACATACCTGTGCCGAACAATCACATGCACGTGTGTCAGGCGGCAATGTCTCGTCATCTCACGCGCAGCTGGAGGTCGCAGCAACACGACACAAATACCTAGTGAACTCGCATCAAAAACAAAGACGATAACTTACGATACATAGAATCATTCAATTTGTTGGAAAAAACTGTTTAGATTTACCCAGAGGCACGCGCCTCACCAATACATTAAGCAACCCGCCATCGCCATTCAATCCACCTCATCTGTTACCTTCGCCTTCGCCCTCGCTCTCGCCCTCGTCATCACCTACCCATCCGTCGCCATTTCCACTCACCGAAAGTACTGTACAGCCTAACCTTACAGTAGTATCATTGCATCGTAACGCAATAGCCGCATCTACCCACACCTTTCGTTGTGTCCTGCCATTTCTGCCTGAAATTCCTCCAAAAGGCAACAAACATAAAAGTGCCCTCTCTTCCCTATCCATCAATCCCATTCAAATCGAACCGAACCGGATCGAAAAAAGGTTACTCACATCTTCAGCCCGCCTTATTCGGGTACGCAAAACTCCACATTTTCTGCTATCAGTACCTGATCATTTTCCACAGCGGTTGGATTATTGGTTGGAGTTTGCATCGCCACTGCGGCTCTTTATTGTTTTTGGGCCGCAGGGAGGGCTGAGCTGAAGTTTTTGGAGGGGAGACTGCCTGGGGAGGTGTTTTTTGCCTTGGTTTTGCTGTGATGTGATGTATGTATGGTGGATGAATGGATGGATGGATGGCGTGTGAATCACTGCTTGGATTGATTGAATAGATGAGCGAATGCTCGTGTGCTTTATATTTTACCTGCGAAGGAAGTCTTTCGTTTGAAGTTGGACGTTCCGAGTACAGACTGTATGTGATAGAGAAGAGGAAGTCGCAGTTTATTGCATCCGACTCTCAGTCATTCCATACACTTACTTCTTTGAGCGGTCGAATGAAAGAGTGATAAGGGTTGAGATATACCGTTGTCGATATCATTGATCTTCATTCGATTAGACGGAGTCATCTCTACTCTTGCTCTACTTTTTGCCTGTCATTTCATCTTCGGCATTTTCTTATCTCATTTCAGCATCTTATACTCCTTCCACGACAAAGAGGAAGAAGACAAAAATGTCTCGCCACCACCAATCGTATATTCATCCCTCCTCTTCATCCACACCATTACACTCTTCCCGGCGCTCATCTCATCGCTCTCGTCCTCCATCCTCCTCCAGAGATCAAAAGCAACAGAACAAACCAAAAAATCTCCTCGCTACACTGTCGATGATGGGGCTCGCCATAGGAGCGACGTTACTGGTTAAGGGCGGACCATGGAAATCGCGTGCCGCGGCGGCGGCGACGGTCGTCGGTTTGGAGACGGTGCTTGAGAGTGGTGGGTTCTTTGATGGGGAGGGCAGGGAAAAGGATAGAGAAAGGAGGAGGGATAGAGATGGAAGGACGAGGAAGGATAGAGATTATGGGAAGAGGGTTGGACGTGAAAGAGATGAAGAGAGAAGTAGGGAGGGAAGAAGAGATAGATATCTCGATCGAGATTATTGGGAAAGAGACGAAGAAACGAATATTAGAGGTGGTGAATGGCGCAATATAGATGAATGGGCAAATGGTGTCCGTGCTGAGACTCCTGATAGAAGATTTTACGACGACGACGACGACGACGATGAGGATTACTATGAGGATTACCGACGACGACAGGGAACTAGAGCGAGGGCAAGAACATCAAGGAGAGGTCAGGACGAGGGAGCGGGAGCGGGAGACGAAAGTACGAGTAGACGGAGAAGGAACAGGACCGCAAGTGCGAATGAGAGGTTCGATGCAAAGTACGAAATTGAGGAGGTATGAGAATCGATCGGTTTGGTTGATTGCTTTGAGGAAACGTGCTAGTGGGAAGTTGAGATGCAAGGTGGAATATCGTCTGGCTCCTTGGATATTACTGAGGACCGGAGAGGATTGATTTTCTTTTCGAACTTTCTTTTTCTTTTCAATACATAGGGTTTCTGAGCATGGATTATCGGTCGGAGGGGTATATGGATCTTCCTCGACAGAGGAGAGGATGATTTTCTTTTCTGCTACAGATATTTTTGGGTGATTATTGGAATGGTGGAGAGTAATAGATTCGGATTGAAAGAGACAGACATGTGTATGTCCACTCTATGGCATGCTGACCCAGAAGCGAACTCGTTTATTGGTACTATATTAAAGATGACTTTGCTATACTTTTACATGGCACTTGAAGATATTCATTTTTGTGTGTAAAGATGACGTGAATTTCGTGTTGTGCAGAATCGTAAAATGATTTCGTTGTTGAGATGTGGTTAGTTGATAGATTGAAGATATAAATGATTTCTCAGCTATTAGATTTCTATTATATACATGCTACCTACCTAGCGCTTCCTCGCCGTCGGTGCTTCGAGTTGTGCGCAAAAGCAAAAGGCTCCAACGCCGAAAATAGATAAAGCCAGGCCAAGCCGAGGACGGATAAGCTTTAGATTATGTAATCAATCTTAGCGAGGGTCAACTAACTCCTTGACTCCTTGACTCCTTGACTCCTTGACTCCCTAACTCCCTAACTCCTTGTCAGCTCATCATTTCTCCAACGAAATGTCTCGGGATTTAAGCAGTCTACATCCCCCTTCCTTCTGCGTACTATCTACGTACTATCTACTCATACTTATCCTATGAGATGAGATGAGATGAGAACAGTTCACACCCCAATGCAATTGCAAACTGGCAATTGTGGCGGAGCAAGCAGTTGGTGATACAGTAGCGGTAATGGTCGGCTAACTTCTGTTGGTCACATCATCCTACCGCTGGGACAAGTGGGTGTATCAGAGCTGAGTTCGCGATACTCCCACAGTTTCACATCCTGTATGCCTTACATCATTCATTGTCATTTCTCACCAAAGTCCTCCATTATCTCATACACGCTGTAAGATGCCCGAGTTTCAATCTCTCTTCATCCTGCTCTGCTCGACTGGGCTTAACAAGCTTTTTGAACGCGGATCGATGGGATGGGATGGGATGAGATGACATGACCTGGTATGCCATTCATGTATGTGCCGCTCGTATTTTGACTTATTTCCTTTCCCACTTTACGACTTCTCTCCTCCTCTTCTTCATTCACGCACCAGTGGATTGCAAACAATCTCTAGATAATATAGTATATTGTCGGGATTTGCTTCAGTCATTCATTTTTATTCAATCTGTCATTTCCGAATTGGCAGCGGGGTTCTGTTTATTTGTTCAAGTCCATTCCGACTGTTCCGGCCCTCTTACTATTATAAATGATTGTTTGCGCCGCGCATATACGAATCTTTTGAATGATTCCAAAGAGCACCTTTGATAGGGCTACATTACAAAAACACGATATTACCATCCGGTCATCTTTACGATCCTTTGGCTTCGCGCCTACGCCACCGGTTGGTATAAGCCTTTACCAAGACCGCTGCCAACTAACTTTGTCTTGGTCAATCTGATCTGATTTGACTTTCTTTTTGGATATCCTGATTTCTTTTAGTTTTTTTTTTTTTTTTTTGACAAATTATATATAATTCATAATGAAGGTTCATTCTTTGTTACTGCCTCTGCTGGGTTTGGCTGGTGTAAATGCTCTCTCGGTCGATCCAACTTCTTCAGGTATGTTCACTCCCACGGAATATCATTTACACATGTTAACATGGGCCGATAGATTCATTAAAAAGTGCCGCAAGGACAGTAGCAGCTGGTCTATTATCATACTACCATGGAAATGAAACTGTATGTATCTCACCAACCTCATAACTTCAACTCCCCTCCTAACGCCTCCACAGGGCCAAGTCCCCGGGCTACTGCCACCTCCATACTTCTGGTGGGAGGGAGGAGGCATGTTCATGACTTTGATCGATTACTGGCGTTATACCGGCGATACAACCTACAACTCCTTAATATCTCAAGCCATGCTCTTCCAAACCGGAGATGACGCCGACTATATGCCTGTCAACCAAACCAAAGACGAAGGAAACGACGATCAGGGATTCTGGGGAATGGCCGCCATGCTCGCTGCTGAATCAAATTTCGAGAACCCCCCTTCAGACCAACCTCAATGGTTAGCCCTTGCTCAAGCAGTCTTCAATGAAATGGCCAGTCGATGGGACACAACCAGCTGCGGCGGCGGACTACGGTGGCAGATCTTCACTTTTAACAAGGGGTTTACATACAAGAATTCGATTGCCAATGGATGTTTCATGAATTTGGGAGCAAGGTTGGCGAGATATACGGGGAATAATACATATGCCGAATGGGCAGAGAGGGTTTGGGAGTGGGAGCAGAGTATTGGGCTTATTGATAAGGATTATAATATCTATGATGGAAGTAGCGATACGGATAATTGTGCATCTCTTGATCATTTGCAGTGGAGTTATAACGCGGGGATATATTTGCATGGCGCTGCTAATATGTATAATTATGTGAGTCCCTCTCGTACCTGCCTCTCTTTCCCCAAATCTCTGGTCCACCGAATACAGCAAACTCGAATTCAAACATCTAACACCTAACAGACCAACGGAAACTCCACCTGGCAGCAACGCACAACTGCGCTCCTCACCCGCAGCGCCGCCATCTTCGCCCCCTCCACACCCCCCGTCATAATCGAGCAAGCGTGCGAAAACGCAAACACCTGCAACACCGATCAACTCTCCTTCAAAGCCTACTTCACCGCCTGGCTCGCTAGCACTTCGGTGCTCGCCCCATTTACTGCCTCCACGATCTATCCTCTCCTGCAAGCCACCGCCATCGGCGCCTCGACCGCCTGCACCGGCCCCAATAACGCCTGCGGCTTTAAATGGACCAGCGGCACCTACGACGGGAATACAGGCGTCGGACAGCAGATGAGCGCGCTGGGCGCGATTCAGAGCGCGATAGTGGGGGTCAAGGGAGTGGAGATTAAGGCGCCGGTTACGAATAGTACGGGGGGGACGAGTGTGGGGAATGCGGGGGCGGGCCAGGGGAGTAATGCGGGAATGAAGGGGATGAACGAGGATACAGTGAAGATTACGCAGGGGGATAGGGTTGGGGCGGGGTTTGCTACTTTAGCGGTGTTGTTGAGTGTGCTGGGGGGGAGCGCATTTATGGTTTTGGAGGGGACCGGGTGAGTTTGGTGGGGGGGAGTGGAAGTGAAACGGGGGGTTGGTAGGAGAGAAGGGATGGAATGGGAATGAAAATAGAGAGTTCTCTTCTGATACATACATACATACAGTTATGTGTAACCTCCCACTTTATGTACAATACTTTACAAGACGAAACGAAATGACGGCCAATGGGACTGGCGGGGACGTAGGACAGGGATCGGGACAGCATTTTCGGCGTTCCGTGGAGTTTCTTCTTCTTCTTTCTCCACGAAAAGATTCTTGGAGTTCGCGATTCAGGAGAATACAACAAAAAGAAGGAATTGAGGGAAGGAATTCTGCTATAGATGATTAGAAGGATGGATAGATAGATAAGCTGGATGGATATCTATCAATTTCAATGAAGCAAATAAAGAAAGATATTTTTTTTATTTTTTTAATAAATCTATTATATTTCGTGATAATACGATACGATACTGTACATTGGAGTCGAATAAATTATTTTTGACATTATTTATGTGCGAATAACTTAACAAACAGTTGGCATATCATCTAACGTTACATATCTAGAAAGTAGATAAAAATAACAACAATAATAATAATAATAATAATTTATATTACTTACTTTACTGTAAGTTTATTGTATGTAGGTCGGAGTTATACTCTATATACACTGTGTAATGTATGTATGCATGCATGCAGCCGTAATATATAGAGAGTTAGTTACACACCATTTCACCATTTCCCCATTTCTCCGGAGGTTTCACCTTGTGATACTGTATAGTATATACGGGTATTTCCTGTACGCCGATGTCCACCTAACAATCCCATGTATCCATCCATCTAGGCCTCAGTATAGTATATCCACCTAACCCATCCGAACTCCTCTATCATACCCAGGTGCTAGAATCCTATCCCTAACAGCGCGCTCTCTCTCTCTCTCTTATAAACCCAACTCCACCCAACCCCATCTCTCTATTCTTATCCCCCTTCCCCTTCCTAAGTCTACAAACCACTACTCCCCTCCCCCGACCCCCCTTGCTCCGCAACTAAACATCCAAACTCCCCTCCTCCGTACCCATCCACACTTTCCAAATCCTCCTACTAACCCTCTCCCCAATGCCGGCATCCGTCCCTCCACCATCCTTATTCCTCGTCTTCCTACACTCCTTCAACGCCTCTGGGCCCTCTTTCTTAAACACTTCTAGCAGCTTCTGCGCGCTCGGGTACTCTGCTGCGATGCCTTGCGCCATGTTTGGCGTTACGCGGTGGATCTCGCCGAGCATCTTTTGGAAGGTGTCGAGGGGGTCGAGGCCGGTTTTGATTTGTCCTGACTGCATGCAGAAGGCTGCCGTGGGGGAGGTTTCTTGTTGCATTCTATAGGGAGGAGGGTTAGTTTGAGTTACGAGAGGTAGGAGGACGAGAGGTAGGAGGAGAAGAGGGAGGAAAAAAGGAGGAAAGGGGCAAAACGGAAGGAAACATACTTATAAGGAATCGTAGAAATATGCACCGTAAACTTCGCAATCCACTTCGCCGAATCCGACGGCTTGACGGTATGATGAATAAACACCTCGTGCAAAACCTGCAAATTCAACAACGCATCCTCAATCGCCTCATCCGCCTCAATATACCCCTCCGCCTTTGCTTTCTGCTTCCTCTGCGCCGTAGTAGGAATCTCGGAGGGGATGTGGCTGCGCACCGCGGCTTTAAATTGCCGGTCCGATATGTTTCTGTTGTGACGGCGCCAGGGGGTGAGGCCTTCGATTAGATAGATTATGGAGTGAAATGGGAATTGCGTTTTGAGGATCGAGATATGGGTGTCGATGCTCTCGGCTTCTGTGGCGAGGGCCATTTCGACGAATTTCTTGGCGGGGACGTAGATGAGAATGTGCTTCTCCTCTTGCGTAGAGGCACGGATAGGTTCCCATATGTCTGTTTCGGCATTGAACCTAGAAGACACTGTGCGATTCCATTTCACGAGGTTTCCCGAGGCCGGCCATTCGGAATGTTTGCATCCCAAGTCATCCAGCGCGAACTTGGTCTGGCCCTTGACAGCAGCATCCAGACAGTCGGGTAGAAGAACCGTCATTTCAGGGAGCGAAACTTCTGGTTTGGTACGGTCGATGTTGATGCGGGCAAGATCTTTTGCTTTTTCTTTCTCCTTCGCTTTAGCTGCTTTAGCGTACTCTTTCTCGATGCGCTTTTGCTCTTTCTCGGCTTCTTGAGCTGTCTTCTTTTCGGCCGCTTTTCGCGCCTTGTCCTCTGCGCTCTCTGTCTTCTTGCTAGACTTCGCTCTAGCTGCAGCCTCCCCATCTGAATCGTCTATGTTCATGATTAAGGCCTTCCGGCTGTTGTTTCTGGCCGTTTGCTTATCATTTGGATCATCAAATTGTGTTTCCGTCGGCTTTCGAGGGTTTTCCTTGACTAGATGACAAGCGTTGAGACCCTCAAGAGGAGGCAAATCATCGTCTGAATCAAAAGGATCGCTCAGTTCATGTCTTCTATTGTTCGAGTTCGAGGATATGTTTGGCCTCTCAAACTCGTCATTTGAATTAAATGGATCATTAGATTCCCGTCTTCCAGTGTCCACATTCGAAGGTATCCTTGGCATCCCAAGCTCATCTTCATCATCCACTATATAGGTTTGTCTCTCTTTTCCTTTTGTGCTTGCTTTCATCAAAATATCAGGCGAACTCGTAAATATTATCGGATCCGATATTGGTAATGAACCTGTTGTCCTCGACCTTTTCCATCCCGCCTCATTGTATGTTCTAGGACCCTTTGATTTTATAGGTTCAACATTTGACACTGTCCTTTTCCATGCACCGACTCTTGGTGCTTTATGCCTGGGTGGCGATAACCTTTGTCGCTTTGCTGCTGGGCTCGTAAATGGATCATCCGAATCGTCCAGAACGTGGATTTCCTTCTCCTTGCTTGGAACTTTCAATGATATATTCGTGCTCGATTTCCGATGCGGCGGAGTGTCATTGAGTACCGACCCAAGGGTTGTGTCAAAATCATCTGAAAGGAATGGGATTTGTATGCCATCGCCTACAGTGACTGTTGAATAATTCTGGAATTTGTCCTTGACCGCAAGCGGTTCTCTTGCTTTTGACGACGTCGCAACAGGAAGAGTTTTCGATAGCTCGGAGCTTAACTGATCGTCGAACTCGGCAAACGCATAGTTGAATTTATCCACCGTCTCTGAAGTAGTTGTCGTTATTTTTACTGTAGACTTTCTTGGAAGTTCTGGTTCGGAATCGGATATCTCGATTACCTCGGGCATTGTTGGTGATTCCAGTCGGATGGTTTTTGGAGCGCAAATGTTATTGAAAGCATTGATTCAAAAGCGCTACCAAGGAAGTCAGGATCCGATGATTGTTTGAGCGCTGGAAAGAGGGCATATGTTATTTCAACAGCATGACGCGAGCTTTGAATTCGTGAACGCGAAACCCCCACCGAGATTCTACCAAGTTGACAGGTGATCACGTGTTGTAACTTTCTTATCAGAAGCAGTGGAAATGGAATATACGGAATCAAATTATTGTTCAATATTTTAAAAGTCTCAACTAATAAAGTCTGTGTTGATGTCGTAAGACTTTTCAAAATCACTTGGCTACTCTTTCAGCAATAATTCCACATCAAGAATACTCACAGTAGAACGAGCCGCATACTGAAATCGTTGTTACTTCATAAGAATATACTCATTGTCCGTCTATCATTTTACATTATTACATATAGTCGTATATATTATCTCAGAGCATCATCATTCCCATCCCTGTGCCGTTTCCTTCTGGATTCTTAACATCCTCCAAATCCAATCTTTTACGCATTCCTCCTGAACTTTGCCGGTATATTTTGATCCACAACCGACATCTTATCCAAAGCCGCAACTCTCTCTGCCTCGTCCTCTAGCTCGTCGTGTTTCTTGAAATGCGCGATATCCTCAGGGTGAATCAGGTCTTCTTCTTTGGTGTTCTCGTCGTGGTATCTATTGTCCATAAGTTAGCAAAGTCCCATTTCCAAGATTCAAGTGCAATTCCATCTGTCCCCATTTCTCCTCCTCACAATTCCACCACAACTTGCGGCCCTCAATTTAAACCCTAAACCCATCCCAGTTCTCAATTTCACAACCGGATTTGAGGGAAAAAGCAACTCACTTCTCCCAATGATGAATCTCATACTCCATCTCAATATCCCAATGATGACCCGGACCCAACCCAAAATCCGGCAAAAGTCCCGGACTTCCTCCCTGCCCACCGAAAGTCGAATACCGATCCCACTCATCCTTCTCCACCGCCCCATTCCCGTTTGTATCCATCAATCTCAGTATCTCTCTGATCAGCTCGTCTTTCTTTTCTTGCGGTACATCTTTTGCCGTCTCATCTTCCATGCCGTAGAACTTGAGGATTTCTGCTTGGTCCCAGAAGCCGTTGCCATCGAAGTCGTGGAGAGTGAAGAAGGAGCGAGGGTCGAAGTTGGCGATGTGGTGTTCTTCTGTTAGGTGTGTTAGGATGGGGTTGGTGTTCCGGTGTTAGGGAAAAGGGAGAAGGGAGTAAGATAGGAAGGCGATAAGAGGGAACGGAAAGGCAATGAAGAGAAGAATGTAGCAGATCACATACCAGCCATATGTCTAGTACCCCAATCCGCATCTGGATCAACAGTCAACGGTTTCTGATGCGCGCCGCCATGCGCAATCGCCAACCCAGCCCAAGTCAACACCGCACCAATTCGTAGAGTTCGTGAAAGCATCTTTATCAATCAAACACCCCGTAAATTAAACAATCAATAAACAGAAGAAGGTATGAATAAAAACGATAAAGTTACAGGAATCGAAAAGAACAGGAAATGTGGTCGCAAGTAAAAATCCCATTCATTCCTATCTAATCCCCGAGACAACGATCGCGCGCCGCCATTTATTTAAGCTTTCAGGGGTAAGCTCCGGGCCCCGACGTCAGTTGGGGTGCCACGTACAGGGATTCTCGGGTTCAGGAAGGTTTTGGGGACGCGACAGTTATCTACAAAAACACAAAAATACAAACACACGCAAGAGAAAATGAACAAAGCAATCGAACTTGTCCTCACAAACCTCATTCCACGGCACTCTGGGGCTATTCCTTCTGCTTTGCTCGATCTGAGTAGTTCTCTCCTCGCTCAATCCCGAGTTAAATGTTCGTTAAACGCAGAGCAGGAGATTGCTCGTACGTATGCTTGTGCGCATATAGCTTGTGAGAGGTATGCCTTGATTCTTTAATTTCCTAGCTTTATCTGGCCTTTTTTCTCTTCATACCTCACTCCTCACATCTCCTCTCTAATTCCCGTTCCCAATTGAGAATCTC
The DNA here is from genome assembly GCA_001465935.1 of Clarireedia homoeocarpa. Taxonomy (NCBI): domain Eukaryota; kingdom Fungi; phylum Ascomycota; class Leotiomycetes; order Helotiales; family Rutstroemiaceae; genus Clarireedia; species Clarireedia homoeocarpa. The sequence continues at coordinate 579,871 of LNKV01000010.1, forward strand.
ACCAAAAACTAACAATCAGTAGACTCAAAACCACCCTCAACCTTCCCAAGATCGAGCCCCGTCCCCCTGTACCCCCCTCGGTCTACAAAAAACTCTACGCCTACCTCGAAAGCACTCTCCAATCCGGCACCCCACGCAAACGCGCCCGCTACACCGACGACGTCCCCCGCAGCGGCAGCCATCTAAGCACACCCAGCCGCACGCAGAAACGCACACCAGGCCGCAACGACACACCTATAAAAAGCAATCTCCCCACCCCGCAAAGAGGGACTCCTTCTAAGGGCAGAAGTCTCGCGGGATTCCGCACACCGAAAAAGGGACTGAAGTTCGAGAAGCGCGATGACAGTCGCATACCGAGATGGATTGCTGTGGTAGGGAGGGAGATGTGCAGGGAGTTGGGGACGGAAGACGCGACGGCGCATGTACTTGCTGGAGTGGAGAGTATAGTGTGGATGGATATGGAGCGGGATGGGAAAGCAGGAGGAAAAGAGATGACCATGGGGAAGTGGCCGGCGTTGATGATAGCCGTGTGGGCGCATGTGCGGAAGCGGTTGAGAGAGGTAGAGGCGAATGGAGAAGCGATCGTGATGACTAAGGAGGGGTTTGCGGAGTGGAGGGGTGAGGCGGTTGAATTTTTACGAGGGGTGAGGCGGGATGAGGGAGTAAAAGGGAGGGTGGAAAAGGGGGCTGGGGGAGAGGAAATGGGCTGGAAGGGGTGGGACTTATCGTCCGAGGGAGAGGAGGAAGAGGATGAGGGGAGGAATGAAAAGGATGTTAATGATTGGATGAGAGAAATCAATGCACAGGGTTGGTTGGATATGGATTGGTATTATAACATCACTTCCACATCCACTTCCGCATTGGAAAACTCGAAATCAAATTCTAGATCAGCGTCAGAAGAAGCAGAAGAAGGAGTGCAGAGAGCACTGGTGCGCGAAGACGAGATGCGCTATGGCTTGGGCACGATGAGGCAGAAGAAAGTAGATTATTTGACAGAGGAGAGGAGAGCGGCGTATAAGGTTTGGGAGAGGAGGATCAGGGGGGAGATTGAGCGGGGGTTGAAGGAGCTGAAGAAGGGGAGTGGGGGTGGGGGGATGGGGGCTGTTGCTGCTGGTGCTTGAGATGATGAGGATGAACGGATTGGATTTGCTGGAGGTGGATCAAGATAGAGATATAGATATAGATGAAGATATAGATACCCATATAAGAACAAGAAGAATCAACGAAAAATGAAAATGGAGGGAAGCGGAGCAACAGAGGAACATACAATTGCGGTATACACAGACAGCCAGAGACTCAAACTCCGAAAGGAAGAAAAGTTCGGCATTGAATGAAATTTCAATGCTAAGGCGCAATTATGCTTGTTCATCGTGTCTATTCAGCCATTTCAGTGAATGAGTGAGCAACTGAGTGAGTATCTTGCAAACTTTAATCTTGCAAACTTTAATCTTGCAAACTTTTAATCTTCCTATTTTTCTTCCCTTTCTCCCTCCTGCTCAATCATGGGCCTTCAACATCTCAGCTGAACCCGCATCACCAGGCAACCTATCTATCTACATATACATCTCTATCTCTATCTCTATTCCCATTCCCATCCCCATCCTCATTCCTCTCGATCCGTTTCCCAAAAGAAGATGAGAAACACAGACCAGAACACAATCGAGCTGATTATACACCACAACAGAGAAGAACAGACATCCATCCGTCCCTTCGTAAATCTAATCTCATCTCATCTTGATGTCTTGTTTTCTTCTAACTCATAGTATAGTAATACTGAATGGAGATTAGAGTCGAGAGATGAGCTTTTCTTCTCTTCCAATAGGGTATGTGTGCCATGCTATGGAATGCTATTTTGTGTGTATATGTGTAGCGGCGGCTTATGACGAGTACATCAACGTCACTTTCCTTTTCGTCTTCTCTTGTTGTAAGCGAGAATGTCCACTTGGAAGGATGTGATATTGACGAGAAAGAGAACACGCTTCCACACTATGGCTATGGAAGAAAGAGATGGTTGGGGAAGTAGGTGGTATTCGATTGGTTTGGAATTTACGTCATGCCAGTGTTGACGTTGATGTGGATGAGATACGGTAGGGCAGGGTAGATAAATAGAGCGGATGATCCATGTCCTGTGCCTCAACGTTGTGGGCTGGGCATAAGCTTAGGACTGGCTGTTGATTCGCTGCTTCGCTCCTTCATAGGTAGTGATGAGACACAAACCGTTCAATGGGTTTCGGTTAAGGGGATGAATGAATGGACGGAGGGATTGATAGGTCAACAGATAGAATAGCTGAATGAAGGTCTTATGCCGATGTAGTATGCCGGCGGGGAATTCCCGACGGAGTGCGGGGTGCTTGCTGGGTATGAGATTAGCATATACAAAGGACATTATGTGACACCGTACAGGAACGGTGCGGTGTAGTTAACGGCCGTAATGGATGGGGTTGTTACACATTCGCCATCATACTGTATTGTATCACATCATCGATCGTCACTACATGCATCAATCCTATATCATCTGATGTTAACTCCCGAAGCACACCACTAGGAATCCAGGATATAAAACCCGTATGAGGGGCCACAATATTCAATCGATGCAATATTGTTGAAATGAAGGGGCAGTTTCGGTTTAGCCTAATGAAGCTGGATTCACCGTTGAGATACCTGCGTGTAACGGTGAATCTGGTATACTTACCGCAAGACCAAGTTTAGGATCAAGGTAGCTATCTATCTGAGGTCTGAGTGCAGATAGGCAAGAATGCTTGACGAGTTGACATCGAAAGTTAAGGGTTGGCGGACTAGACCGCTTCTCAAAAATGTTCCTAGGCATTTTCCTGCATCATATCACACACTATCCAAGCGCTACTACCGCTTTGGCAAACGGTGTTGCGCGCGGGGTGAGGCGGAATGAGGCAAATGTGACGAGATACAGCTTATGCACTTGAAAACACCAAAGAGTCTCGGAAATATATATGCAGACGACATGGTTTTTTGGCCGATGTTTCCACATGTTTGCCGGCCACGGTCGGACACTCTTGGACGGAGACGCATGGAGGGTTCAGGAAGTAAAAACACAGCTACTGTATGTGCCATGCGAATGAGCACTTATGCAGGCTACACCTCCGGGGAACGCTTCTGTAAGCGAGAGAGAAAATGGGTCATGTTCCGGACAAGTAGTGGGTAGTACGGAGCAGAGCGACATGAATAGTCTAGATCGAGCCAGCTAGAAGAAAACTCAGCACGCGGGAAAAGCAAGGCTGATGATCCCTTCAAGGATACTGCAAAACAAGGAAACTTGACTCGAGGCTCTAATGCTGATGGGTGCAATCATTGCGCGTCAATAGCATTACATCAATCATTGCTCAGCCTCGTGATTAGGTGATGAGAAAGCTTTCAAAATAGAGTATGTGCGCTTGAGACCCAGAGACTATGCAGGACTTTTATGCACGCTTGGACAAAGTTTGAGTCCGTGAAGAGAAACATCTGCACGGAGCCATGCGAGATGATGGAGCTCGCCGAGCATAAGCATAGGGAAAAGATGGAGATTGCAAAATAGCAAGATCCGGTGGGAGCGCGAGAAATTTCATCATTCATCTGCATTTTTGGCCAAGTACCGAGGGACTTTGTCGTTGCGCTCGAGATAGGAGGAAAAGGGAGCGGGACGACAGGATCCTGGATTTCAGTCTTTTCGGACATGGACATTGACATTGACATTACCACGAAAACGCCGGTAATAAATGATACGAGTGTTTGCCGAAATGTTCTCCGGTTGACTGGGTGTTTTCCTGCCGCATACTCCGTAAAATGAGATGTTCATTTGCGATTGGCGATGAAGCTATATTGTCGGTTGCTTATAGAAGTCAATCAACAACTCAACATCCCCATGTCAACAAAATAACATGTTCTTTTCTCTTGTTTGTTTGCGCGTAAAACATACCTGCGAGTCTTGGAAGGGGCCACTCGTAGCTTACCGGCGAATCTCGTTCTTCTGGCCCGGTTTTGATCCGGATGAGAGGAGAGACAGACGCGGTTGGTGCAATGTTGCTGGTTGTGCGAGATAGCGCGCATGAGATAAATCAAAGCGTGCATGTATATACCTTGAGGGAGAATGTGAAGTCCAAAGTATGATGTCTTCCGACCGAGTACTGTACACCGTATGGAGTTGCCTATTGAAGATACATGTCTCCGCAGTAATGAATGGAAATACGCAAGCGATAGAGTGTTAATGAAGAAGTGAAGCTCGTGATGCAGAAATTAAGCGAAGCATAGATAGATGTCTTGCTGTCTTAAAAGTACAGTAGTGCTTCGTAGTCGGTAGAGTCGGTAGAGTCGGTAGAGTCGGAATAGCTGCATAAATGGGCTGCATGCTCCGAAGATAGACAGTCCTAAGCAAAGACATCCCCCACTCCACGTGTGCTTCGATCCGCCTTTTGCCTAGTCGGGATGGATGAAACATATTTGGACCCGATGGAGGAGCATTTTAATTTCCGCAAGGTCTTACATGCTGATTGATCCGTCTGGACTTTGAAGTTCTATTGCTCTTTTCTCTGCTCCGGCGCAAGCGCGTGATTCCATTCTCGGTGACCGTTTACCTTCCTGCTCGCCCACCTTTCTCGGTCTTCGTCGCCTGCATCTGATAGGATGGCGGATCTCGCATTAGTTCTAACTACAATGGCGCTGCTAACCGGCTTGAGCAGTATGTCTTCAGTACCTGGCAGGCAAACCGGGTAGACCTTGAGAAAGCTGGCTTAGCTGATAAATCTGTGGACTGGGAGGGCCAATGGAATTTATCAATTCACCACCAGTCGTGCACCCAGAGCAGCTGCAGGTGGTTACACCAAAACGAAATGTGCCGCTTCCTTTCCATGATCTCGAAGGAATTTCTGCACAGACAGAGCACTGTCTTTTTTTCTCATCCTTATGAATCCCCCTTCGTCTCCTTGCAAAGAGCAAAGGGGGGTCGCTATCCGGAAGCTCAATTGTTTTCATCATCGACAGCCCATTGAACTATCACAAATAAATCCACTTCAAGGAGTTCCCGGTCGTCTAATTCTTAGCTGACAACATCTCAACATGGTTGATCCTCTTTGGGGGGAGAAATAGTTGCGCGATTGGACGAATTGATCAAAAGAGAGTCAAATCTTTCTTGCTTGGACGGTTACCGGAAGCCCCAACCCCCTTTCAAAGTCTGGTACGGTACGTACCCTAGATATAGAGTACCAGTACCAGCCTGTGTCCCCTGCCGCCTCACGAATTTATCGCCTGGATTATCCAAAGGATTGCTAATCGCCGGATATGTGGCTGCAAAGAACAGCGGGCGCAGGCAGAGGCATAGGTATGCCAAATCTATGGGTTTATGTCGATGACCGTAAGATATGTCTACTGTAGATACTGTACCGCGCAGGTGCAGGTGCAGCATGTAGGAACTGCGTGGGAAATTTCAGACAGCAGGTTAATGTAGGTGGTACCTGGTCATAGGGCCATGCGTGCGTTCTCCTCTATTGTGCGTGCAGTACCTATATCTGCAGCTCGCTGATCACTGATTGTGGGAATGAACGTTAGTGAAGTGGGAAAGGGGCACTTCTTTCCCCAATGGGTACGAACGCATTCTTGTCTACGAAGTACGAAGGGATGGATCTATGGATTCTCCTGAAGCAAACATTCTCTTCTCATGGGTGTACCGCGGCGGGCTTGATGGGAACGGAGTCAATTCAGACATCTTGTTTATGAACGCGTGAAGGATTTGTGAATGTGCACTTGCCTCTCTTTTTACGAAGTAGCTTCCGAAGATATACGAAGTATATCTTTTGTGAGCGGGAGTGGGTTGACTCTGATGGTACTCGTAGTTCCTGTCTAACCCCTGAACCTCCAGTAATAAATCCTCACTAGCGCCATGGCCACCTTCCTGCAGGCCTTGACCCTCCCAGAAAGTGGAAAAAGAGAGTCCCAGCCCAGCCAAAAGTGCCCACCAAGACCTTTTTTGGGACGAATCTGCTTGTCTTGAACGTGCTGCTACCAATTGAATATCGCTTTGGGGGAAATCTTTGGCTTCTACGCATCTAGATATACATCCTCTCGTCTCCAATACTACCCAATACTACCCAATACCTACCACCCTCACTCTTTATCTCTCCTTATCCTGTATCCGCGTTTCTCTTATTAAAAAATATATACTTACATTAATTATTCACGTCTCAAGGGAAAAGAGAGTCAACTCGCTATCCAAGAAACATCGAGAGAGGCTAACTGGTGATCCTATTGCTGTCCTGTCGAATATAGACGCGTGTTTATTATCTACAACATTTCGCTTACAACTTGGGTTTGGTTGGTCAGACGGAAGGGAAAAAGAGAATACCCTATCCTGGACAATAACAGGAGAAAGCATTCAAAACTCTGCGACTTTTAAAAGGGTTTGAGGATTCATTCGCTTTCGCCATCCTTCCCTCTGACAAATGATTGTGGTCTGGTGAAGTCGAATCGCTTCTTTGCAGCCCCCCCTCCTAATCACTTCATCGCAAACCTTTAATCTTATTTATCCATCTTCCTCCCGCCATATTACGAGCATCACGACAAATTCTCGCACACGTTGGGTCGCAACGAAGAAATCACCGGAGCCATGGCCAGCTCTCCTCCAGAATCACCCCAAGTGACTCTCTCTCGGCCTGCGAGTGCGATGATGCGGCCTCCGAGGACGAACAGCCGGATGAGTATGAGTAGCAAGACGGGCGGAAGTAGGGCCTCAGATGAAGACGGCAAAACATCAGTCCGAGTTGGTATGTTGCCATATTCTTCAAACTATCTGCTGCATCTCTTTCAGGGCATGCTGACAAAACTCCCTTTTCCTAGCTGTTCGAGTACGGCCACCCCTTCGACCGACTGATCCCGGTTATGACCTCATTCCACAACGATTCCAGCGACCTATGGTACAAGTTACATCACCTACAAGTTTGGCAATCGATTCGCCGCAAGGCAAAAAGATATTCGTATTCGACAGGGTGTTCAGTGAAGATGTTGACCAGGAAGGAATTTGGGACTATTTGGTTGAGAGCACAAATGCGTTCATCCAGGGATACAATGTCTCTCTGCTGGCGTATGGACAATCTGGCGCTGGAAAGTCTTTCACAATGGGAACCTCGGGTCCAATAGAGCAAGACAAGCCAGAAGTAATGGGTGAGTCCGAAAATGTCGCACTTAGCCGGCACCCATCTGCTACACAACATTCGATGGTGTGTGCGAAAAGAGAAACAAACTGACCGAGATGGGATTTAGGTGTCATTCCACGTGCGGCCATTGCATTATTTGAGAAACTTGAAGGCGGGCGACCGCAGCACTCCAATCGAAGTTCAATGACCGGCCTCAGAGCGCCCACGAGGTATTCCACGGTTCCCAGCAATGCGCCAGCGAAAGAGAAAAATTGGACCCTCAAGGCCACTTACCTCGAGATTTACAACGAGCAACTTCGTGATCTGTTGGTCCCGGAACATACACCAAGCCACGAGCGAGAAGTCGTTAGCATCCGGGAAAATAACAAGGGACATATTCTACTTACCGGACTGCACCAGGTCGAAATCAACTCGGTCGAGGACCTGATGGCGGCGCTGAACTTTGGGTCTTCGATTCGTCAGACAGATGCTACTGCAGTTAACGCCAAGTCTTCTCGATCTCATGCTGTGTTCAGTTTAAATCTGGTTCAGCGCAAACCGAAAGGTGCACAAGCTGCCGAAAAGCGATTTTCCGTCCCACTAGAAGCAATGACTGGCGCAGAAAGCATGGTGACAATCGACAGCAAATTGCATTTCGTTGATCTGGCCGGTAGCGAAAGATTAAAGAATACCGGAGCGCAAGGAGAACGGGCGAAAGAGGGCATTTCCATCAATGCCGGTCTTGCCAGCTTGGGCAAAGTTATTTCTCAATTATCGTCTCGTCAAGCCGGTTCCCACGTGTCGTACCGGGACTCAAAGCTCACTAGATTGCTACAAGACTCTCTTGGGGGTAACGCTATCACTTATATGATTGCCTGTGTAACGCCAGCTGAGTTCCACCTTAGCGAGACCTTGAATACAGTACAGTACGCTCAGCGTGCTCGTGCTATTCAAAGTAAACCACGCATTCAACAAGTCTCGGACGAGAGTGATAAGCAAGCTGTCATTGATAGATTAAAGGCAGAAGTCGCGTTCTTGCGAGAACAAATTAGAAGCAACGAAAGCGGGGGCGATCGCCGTAGTAAGATTACTAGCGAGAGGCCTGAGCGACAGAACGAGCGGGAAGTGGAGCTTCAAAATCAATTACTCGATACGCAGGAAAATTATACGGCCCTCAGTCAACGACATGCTAAATTGATATCGGAGCTAGCTAGAGCCCGGGACGATGAAGAGGCTGACAGCCAGAATTTCGAGAACACATTAGGTGACAGTGCCACAGAAAGACTAAAGCGCTCGAACAATTTTGCTGAAGCGGTTGAACAAGTAGTTCAAGAATACGAGAAGACGATTCAAAGTCTTGAACATTCTCTCCACAATACCCGATCCACTTTATCAAACACCGAAACCATTCTTCTTGAAAAAGAAAGCAAATGTGCCTTGGTTGAGACACTCAATCAGCAACTTCAAGCACGTCTGGCGAAGCTAGCCGATCGAGAGGCTACCACCGAAGATTATCTGCATGACCTGGAAAAGAGGCTCGACGGCCATACATCAGGCGAAGAGAAGAGTTCGACGATCATAATGGAGCTTCGGAAAGAAATCGCTCGGGTCCGTGAGAACGAAGCCAGCTGCGAAGACTACATTTCAACACTCGAGGAGCGCTTAGCCGAGGCTGACCAAGATGCTGAATTGATGCAACGTGAAATCGATCGTTTGGAACACGTCATTGAACGTCAACGAAGTCTCGGCAAGTTGGACAACTTACTTTACGAATTAGACAATATTCACGAAAGCAAGAATGGCGATGGTGAATCCAAAACCGTCAACGGTAAACGAAACACACTTGATATGGCTAAGCATCAGAGTCTTTTGAATAGAAGAGGCCAAAAGAGTGTTATCTTGGAGAATGATGATGAGCTAGAGGATGGTGTTTTGGTAAGCCCTGCTAATGAAGAAAGGCCTGAGCTGGATGGCCCTGCCGATTACGGGCAATCGATCGAAGAGCAAACAATCGGGAAGTCACTCAGCGAGCAGATCGACAGCGAATATCCACCACCAAGTCCGGCACAATCGAAATTTGTGGAAGATAAACTAGAAAGCGTAACCCAGGAGCTCGTCGATTTGAGAGTGGAACATGAGGCTACTGTCAGCGAATTTGACCTTCTTTCAGCCAAATATGAGGAGGCCCTTCGCACCGTGGCCGAGCTTCAGGACATTGTTGATGAAGCCCGCCATCCCGGCCCCCGCGATTCTATCCTGTCCGGATCAACTACAAGACCCACTTCTTTTTTAGCAGATGCGAGGGTAAACGATCTAAAGGATGGAGGACACTTTTCATCCTCGCGATCACTCTCATCGGAGCTGTCCTGGGCTGGGGAGCTACCCAGTACATTAGAAGAATCTGATACTGAAGTCACTACCAAAACTCCACAACGAGTTGTTACACCGGAGATAGAGATCAGTCAGGATTTAGATTTAGGAAAATTAGATGCTGAAAGAGAGGAAGCCCAGATATTACTTGCTGAAAAGTATGCTGCATTGGAAGCAGAGCACGTCGCTGCTCTTAATCTGGTAGAAGAGCTTAAAGCCGAGGTCTCTAGAGCAAAATCGAACAGTGACGGCCCATCCCCGCGCTCCGGCACGCCCGTCATTCGCCGCAAATCAAGTCAGAATGTTATGGTTATCGATCGTGCGCACAGATCTTTTGCATCTATGAGAAACATTGCCGCGGAGAACTTCGAGAACAATCCTGATGTCATGGCAAGCTTTGAAATGCAGCTAAACACCGCCATGCACGAATTGCACACTCGCTCGGAACGTATCCAAGAGCTTGAGGCTGATGTATCAAATGTCAAAAAAGAGCTTGAGACCAAGTCGACAATGATTACTGGTTTGACCCGAGAGCGCACAAGTATGAAGTCATCCCCTCTAGATATCTCGGTTGTCTCTGCTATGCAAGATCAGTTAATTCATACCGAGAACCAACTTCGCATGCTTCAAGAGACACATGGGGCTCGCGAGAAGGAATTGCTTGAGGAGATTGAGTATCTGCGTGCATCTGCCGCTGGCCGTCCAATCACAAATGGCCACTCAATCGAAAGGAGCTTGAATGGTGCTGACCTGGACAAGGAGAGCAGAATCGCAGAGTTAGAGGCAGAATTGGCGGATTGGGAAGGAAAGCACCAGACTTCTCTGTCGTCTATGCAGACCTCGCAAAAGATGTTCGAGTCGACAATTACCAAGCTTGAACAGCAACTATCACAACTCAGTAGCACTGGGGCACAAAGGAATAGAGATTTTGAGGAACATCATGGCCGTGTTTCTGATCTCCAGAGGGAAGTCGATGAACACAAGTCTGCTGTTGTAGCCAATGCCAGTCGGGTCGCAGAGCTTGAGCAAGCTTATGCTGCTACCCGCGCGGAACTTGATGAGGCTATTCAATTCAAGAGCATTGCTGCTGCTGAGATCGAAGGGCACAAGTCACTAGTCTCTATCTTGCAAGACCAAATTACAGAGCATGAAAAAATCGTCAAGATCCATCAAGATGGGCTTGCTCTGTTGCACGAAAACCATGCCAAAGCGATTGAGGAGATTCATGCCACTCACCAAGCGAATCACGAGGCTGAAATTGCGGATCTGAAGGCCAAACACCAGGAGCGCATCGATACACTGGAGAGGGAGCTTACCAATGCTCGTGACGATCTTACTCAGGTCGCTACCCAGGTCGCATTTGCGCTTGGTGTGGATGTCAGCACAGAGAAATTACAAGACCGAATTACAGATCTCCTCGCCGGCCAAAAGGCAATGGCTCATGAGCAAAGCAGATCTAGCGAGCTCGAAACATACACCAAGGAGTTGTCCACGATTAATGATACCATCATGAAGGAGCTCGAGACTGTCAAGGCCGAACTCGCCGCTCTCCTAGTCCAGACAGCTGACGGTTCCAGAGCCAGAGACGAGAATGCTACTGTTGCAGATCAGCTAGCTGCTCTTAAGAAGGAAATGCACGACTTGGAGACAAAGAACAAGAAGAACTCCAGACTTGTGGAGGAACTTGAGGACCAATTGGCCACTAACTTTGACGAACATCAAGCCGCAAATAATCGTCTTTCGACACTCCAGACCGAGAGGAATGCCCAATTAGATGAAGCAAACAACAAGGCTCTTCGTGCTCAGACCGAATTGGAGGCCATCAAGGAAGAATACGCCACACTTCAGGTAAGTTTGTTGGATGGTAGGTATCTATTATTCGGCTAACAATATGATAGGCGAAGTTTGATGATGTTCTACAAGCTGACCCCGGCGCTAAGCGCTCTAATTCGATCACCTCTAGACTTCACAAGTCAGCATCTGTCACCTCTCTCCCATCACCGCCTCCTGCCATTCCATTGCCACCTCTACCTGGGAGTGTTCCTGGTGCCGTTGGCGCTCCCAACACATCTGTTCCACCAACTCCTACTCAAGGTAGCTTCAACAGTCGTAACAGCAAAGACATCGCCAGCTCTCAAATTCAAGAAGATCAAGAAGCTCGTATCCGCACTATTGAAAAGCATCTATTCGCCGAGAAACAACTTACAAATACCCTGGAAGAAGCTCTTACCGACCTAGAGAGACAGAGCAACAAGGTTAAGGCGGATTGTGACGCATGGCGAAAACGCGCTGGCGAACTCGAACAGGAACTTAAGGAAGCGCAAGAGAAAGCGAAGAATGGTGACGCCGAGAAGGAGAATCGATGGAGCATGCAACAAGTCGAAGAGGAGAAACGCAAAAGACGAGAAGCAGAACTTGCGCGAGCTCATCTTGAAGAACGTATGAATGCTTTGAATAGCAAGAAAAAGAAGAAGGGCAGCTTGAATTGTTTCTAAGTAAACATTTCCAAATCGCCATCTCACGAGTTCTTGCACCGTTCCAATTTAAAATTGCGACGCCCATTATACACCACTTTAACTTCACGACATTGTAATTTCACTTCTTCAGAATCCTCGCCACGAATTTGCTATTGCGGCTCCCTCTTATTTCAATGAGCTAGAGCCTATACCTTCAATAGTTAAAACATTTTGCTTTTTGCTTTTTTCATGTCCGATTTCTTTGTATTTTAACGCCCCCGCATTTTTGTAACGAGATACCACACCTTTTTATTTTTGCTTTTTGCGTTTGTTTCTTTTTCATAATTGTTCGCGGTGGAGGGTTTTTCGGGAAAGAGGAAAGGGAACATGCTATATCGAAACGGCCTTACTGAGACGTAGCGTTTGTTTTTTCCCTCGCTTTTACTTCTTATTCTTCTTCTCTTCTATTCTAACTCTCCTACTACACACGGGATATAGAAAAGTAATATCTTTTATTCTCTTTTTGGGGGCACTGGAAAGGGTTCTTTTTTATTGCTTGATGTGTTATGGAAGCTAAGGCCAGGGATTATGCAAGCCAAAGAAAGAAAGAAGACGAGGAATTTAAGGGAATATGCTGGAGTTGGTGCTTTGGGGTATGATGGGTGCTGATGTGATGGGGATCGCTAGGTTTAGAGTGATGATTTTTGATAGAATTTATCCCTGTGCGCTGGAGAGGGGGGGGGGACGAAAATGGTGGAGTGATGGGAATGAAATGAATAGTTGGAGATAGGGGGATGAGAAATAAGAACGAGGATGGGGATGAGATAGGGATAGGGGAAGGGATATGTATGAGAATGAGAACGAGAACGAGAACGAGAATGAGAATGAGAATGAGAATGAGAAAGAATCAGGGTACATCTGGAGGATAATGATGATCTTTTTCTACACTTATACATATAATGACTGCTTTGCTTTGATCCGCTTTGGTTCGTGGTGTAATGCTTGATTTGGTACTATATGATTTGGCGTGCTTGACCGGTTTGATGGGATAGAAAAGAATAGGATGGAATGTTGTTTGATATATCTTCTATGGGATGGGATGAATAATATCATGGTGGCGAGGGAATAGGAGAAAGATAGATGGATAGGTAGAAGGATAGAAGGATAAAATAATAGAGCAGTAGAAGAACAACAGCAGAGACCGGCAGCAGCAGCAGTAAACGAAGACAGCAATACAAGCGCCAGACACAAGAACCAGCTGCATAGAGATATCAAATCATGAAACAATGTCTTTCCCCACTTTGCCTGAATTTGCCACCATCCGACCTATCTCCCTACCTACCTACATTGCCTAGCTTTGGTATATCCTCGGTTTTTGGGCAGGCTTACGGCCACGACAATCTGTTAGGTGGGTGCGTAGATAAGGAGATATGCATACGTAAACCCTTGGTCACATATCACTCACTTACTCTCCTTTATTCCCGATAGATACAATCAATACAGTAGTATTGCGTGTCTCCGAGGGATTGGGGCACGGAGAGTATGTGGAACCATTTCTTGCTGTACTTGCATTAAAATGGATTGTAATGAATGAATGGGAGAGGACTAGAGCGGATGGAAGCGAATGTGATTAGAGCGGATGTTGTATGTTTGGTTGTTTAGACTAGACTAGACTAGACTGGCGAAACTAGGTTGGTTGGCAAGGAGAGAGGGAAAGGGGAAGCAAAAAGCGGGGGTGGGGGGAGGGGACGAACTTTCTTTCTCGAAGCCTATCTAATCCTTAGTCTAAATAGATGTATCTTTCTCTTAGAAAGAAAAGACTAAGAAAAGAACAGTAATTAAAGTTATCGATAAAGTATTAGTAAGAGAATATTAGTAAAAAGCTTATAAAAGATTATTTAATCGTCGAATAACGTATGACCCCACTTTATGGATCACCCCATTTAAATGGATCACTTTGTACCATATCACAACATCAACATTAAATCATTAATTAATCAACAACCAACAATGGAATCCCTTCCTAAAGAAGCTAGAATTCAACTTGCGATCCAGGCGATTGAAGCCCGTGATAAATTAAGCCGCCGGCAGGCTGCGCGTATGTACGATGTACCATATGCGACATTGTCCCGTAGAATAGCTGGCCAACCCACCTACGCCGACGACAACATCAGGCATCGTCGATTGACTCTATCCGAAGAGGATACAATAGTTCAATATGTCCTTGATCTAGATGCAAGAGGGTTTCCTCCAACTCTCGCTGCTGTCGCCGATATAGCTGACCACATCCTCATCGCAAGAGGAGAAAGGCATGTCGGAAAGCACTGGGTTCAACGATTCGTAAAACGACGTACAGAGTTTAAAGTACGTCGTACACGTGTCTATGACTTCCAAAGAGCCCTTAATGAAGATCCTGAGCTTATAACCAAGTGGTTTGAGCTTTATAGGAGCGTACGGGAGGAATATGGGATTGTCGACGCGGATACATGGAACTTCGACGAGACGGGCTTTATGATAGGCATCATCCATTCGCATATAGTAGTAACAAAAGCAGATCGACAGGGGAGGGCTAAGAAGATTCAGCCTGGAGATCGAGAATAGGTGACAGCCATTATTGCCGCAAGTGCAACTGGGGAGATTATACCCCCCTATATGTTAGTTAAGGGGGTCATTGTATATGAGCCCTGGTTCAGTACAACGGAATGGCCTGATAGATGGCCGATTAAACCTACAGAGAATGGATGGACGAACAATGAGACTGGTGTTGATTAGATTAAACACTTCGATCAACATACGAAGGATCGTACAAAAGGGCAATGGCGGCTCCTCATCGTCGATGGCCATGAGAGTCATAACTCGGTTGCATTTCAAGATTATTGCTACAAACATCGAATCAAGGTCATCTGCTTGCCTCCGCATTCGTCTCATTTAACTCAGCCTGCAGATGTTGGACTTTTTGGTGCCTTAAAGGTGGCGTATGGCCGCCAGCTTGAGGGGCTTATGATGTGCAATATCACGCATATTGATAAAGCCGACTTCTTTACTATATTCCAGCCCGCTTTTAAGGCAGCGATTACAGCTAAGAATACAAAAGGAGGATTCGAAAGTGCTGGATTAGTCCCTTTTAACCCTGATCGAGTCATTTCTAAGCTGGATATCCGCATTTGTACACCATCACCTTCTTGCAGCTCATCACCCCCATGGTCATCCCACACCCCCCACAATCCGAGGGAGGCATTAGCCCAAAGAGACCTTATTAAAGATCTAATTGGTCGCCATCAGAGCAGCTCTCCTACACCCATTTTACGATCACTTGAAGCTCTCGCGAAGGCAACTGCGGCCATAGCTAATGAAGTAGTGCTTTTGCATGCCGATAACAAACGTCTACGACAGTCTAATCATGACCTAAGCAGGCGGCGCAAGGCTCCAAGAATCGAATTAAAGCGAAGGGAGGAGTGTACAGCAGAGGAAGCCAAAAAAATAATGGCCCGCAAGGACTTGGTGGCTGCGATTCAAGCCAATAATCACCCAGAAGGGGGGGGTCCCGAAGGAGATAGCCCGAATCAATCACGCTGTAGTATATGCCAGCGACCCGGGCATAATAAAAGAACTTGCCCAAATCGTTTCATAGACCCCGCTTTAGTTACTTCTATATAGATTTATTCAATTTAAATAGTTGTTGTGGTTTATTTATCAATTGTAGTGCAAAAGGGGTAAAAGTGATCCATTTAAATGGGGTGATCCATAAAGTGGGGTCATACGTTAGAAGTTCTAAAGCTTATTTTAAAGGAAACTTTATTTTTTCCTAATTAGTATATCGATCGGTCTACTTCCATACCCAAATAAGGCCTTAACAATAGCTATATTAGGCCAAAATCAAATATCTTTACCTAGGAAATCCTAAATATTCTACAGATTTTCTGGATAGTAGAAAATTCCTAGGTGCATTCCACTGGGTGCCTAACTCTGCCCTTGGGCTCATCATAGCGAGATCAGTATACGCTTAACGCAGCTCTGATACTCGTAGCCCTCTGCCTTGAGAAAAGGATATATCGGTGAGAGAGAGAGGATTTCGATCGATTATACAGTGGATTAATTGCTTCTGAAAAAAAAAAAAAAAAAAAAAAAAAAAAAAAAAGAATCGAACCGGTAAGTTCTGCGACTGTGGAAATATATTTCATTATGTCTGGATTGTATTGTGGTGGACTGTATTGTATTGAATTGTATTGTTTTGTATCATATACATCGTTTCTCTACTTAGCCGGGTATATTTGTCAAAATACTCTTGATTTATATAATTATAACTCATTGTTGAATCAATTTATTCTGACAAAAATCGTTTTATCAGAAAATTGCTTGATTTATTTAGACTACAAGAGAATATCTGAGGCTATTCCCAAAGTTTGGTGATGCATATTTCAAAACCGGCCGAGTACTGTGCTAGCTAACCCTGCTGCTCTTCTCTCCCTGTAAAACTACAGCGCCTATCATCTGATTGTGCATCCACATACCGGCAACTCAACCACATAGGCACAGTAGTAAAGTAATACTCTGCAAAACTCAAGGTGACGAGTGACTCGCTCAGAGTAGTTCTACAACACACTAGCATAAACATACCCAAATTAGAGTGCTTACATACATAACTGTCGCAAGGTAGGCCAAGGACAAGGACAGGCCAGCTAATCAGTTCCGGGAAACTAAATCTTAGCTACTAAATTCCTGGGAAGTTAACTCTTATGCACAGGTAGAGTACGAGCAAGGGCTGGACCATCCTTGTCGCGTCTATTTGATCTGTTCTCGGTTCGTGGAAACCGGAGAAACCATAAGCTTAGCTACACATGATATGTGTTCGTATATGGCTGGTGTCTATGCCTGTACCATCTATCGGCAGGTGACACAGGAACACCAGACTCCCCCCCCCCCCTTGAGTATTCCTTCTTAAAGGAAAACCTTTTTGCAAAAGCCGAATCCACATCGCATCTATCTATCGGCAGGTGACACGGAAACACTAGACTCCCTCCCCCCTTTTTTTATTTTATTTTTTTTTATTTTTTTATTCATTTTAACGACCTGTGTGGGTCCGAGAACATAGTAGGTCATCCAGCAGCTAGCTGCTGGCGGTATAGATTATTTACAAAGGAGAAACTAGCAAAACTCCTCTATCCAGTTATAGTGTTCTTAACTTGACAGGCTTCTCCTTAGACAAGTAACTTCCCTTAAGCTGCAGGAAAGAGACAGCTACTCCAGGTTCCCCCTATCTCGTAATATTGTCACAAAGGGTTCTCGACAGCGAGAAGCAGCCTCAGATACCTCCCTCCCAGTTTCCTTTTGTATGTGATGATGGTCTATAGCAGATATCGCTAGTATCCGGCAATCTGCGAGGCAGTCCCCTTCTTCCTTCTTGTCTGATCAATGCCCTTCTCCTTCCCTCAGATTGTGAGAATTCGTTGGGAATCCCTTCTCCTTTCCTCAAGTTGTGAATATTGGTAAGAATCCCTTCTCTTCAGCTTGTGAAATTCGTTGAGAATCCTTTCTTCTTCCCTCAGATTTGTGAAAATTCGTCGAGAATCGATCGTAGGTCCTATATATCAACTATACTCTCTTCTTTTTCTTAACCCAAATAAATCCTATCAATAATTATAACCTACCTTGTTCTTCTTTATATTTTCGCCGAGGTTACGATATACAAGTGGAGGTCGAAAGTAGAGGATCGTATCGTGAAGCTGTTCAGATTGTGAAAATTCGTCGAGTATTGTTCGTAGGTGCGATAGTGTTATCGGGGGAGATATTAAAGCAAAGCGACTCAATCTTGGCTCTCAAGGATAAAGCCTTGAGGTTCGTAGAGGACACCGCGTACAGGTGTTGAGTCTTCGTCGTCCTCCCTCCCCCTTGAGTATTCCTTCTTAAAGGACAATCTTTTTGCGAAAGCCGGATCCAGATCGCATCTACGACGGCGATGACCGAGCGGCTATATCTTACTGGTATGGAGGAAGGAAGGGAGAGAGGGAGGTAAAAATCCGTGCGATGCAGTGCAGAATAGTTGACGTAAGGTGTCGTAGTTCGGGGAATGAAATGAGCGTTGCGGCCTTTGGTATGCGTGGGATATAATTGGTTCCCGAAGGATGAACGGGAAAGATATGCAGATACCTGTAGGTGGATAGATGATCTTTGAGGTGCTGCTGTGCTATGCTCTGCTGTGCATTTGAGGCACAGTCAACTATATAGTTATAGTACATATATAAATGTGAACTACATCTATACATGCTGTAAGTATCTTAGTTCTCTACCAAGTGGGTAGACTAACAATACCCGGCGTGGGTTATTCACCCAAGCAACCGTTCATGCATCCGTGGAGATATCAAAAATTCCCCAATACACGCAGCTGACAGAACCACTGCGTCCTGACCGTTAGATCGAGACACCGGCTCGTAAAACCGTGATGACGAAGCATACAGAGAGACCTAGAACTTAAAAAAAATAAATAGGGAAAAGCGTTGCAGGTCGTTACATACATCTGTCGGTTATCAAAGCTAAAAACTGGCCACCGTCCTTGACGCTGATTGGGAAATGACCAGGATCGGTAATGCCTCCGACCGCCCATCTCGCTCGGTTTCCACGCATTTTCGCTCTTAAAAATCAAAACATCACTAAATTTGATTTTTCTCGGGCGAGAGGAGGAAAACAAAGAAATGTGCGTACACTATTCCTACTACCATGAATCAGCTCCAGTTGATACTCTGCAAACTCGACATGGAATGCTATTTGCAACGACTGCTTGATAATGGCTTCGACACCTGGGAGGTTTTGAAAGATATCACGGAATCGGATATGTGAATTTTGTCCCCTTTTTATAAATCAGTCATCTCGGATTCGGCGGTGGTGAGAAGAGTGTGTGGGGATAACAGCTAATGGAATCATCGCAGGCATGAAATCGGTCTTAAGCTTGGTCACAGGAGAGTATGCGCCGACACATATCAGACCGGACCTGATGATCCGGCCAAGGTAGATTGGCTAACATGGCTTGATAGAAACTCCAACGAGAAATCGCGACTTCGCGTGGATGGCCCCCCAATGCTCCATTGGAACAAACAGGGCAGTGTTGTGGAGCACAACAGAAGAGACAGGAACCGAAGGTGTTTGGGAACCAAGCTTCTGCTCCTATTGCTCCGCGATCAGACTACTTTGGCTCTACGATGCCTTCGCCATTAAATATAGACAGCACGTTCATCTGATTGTGTTATGCAGATGCAGGACTAGCAACTGCTTTTGTCTGTTAGGATGTTGGGGGTTATGAGTGGCTTGTGGAAGGGGTAAATGGAGGTTTGTTGTTCTCTGCATGTTGCTGTTGGTGAACGAACTTGGCTAATCATTGCACTTGTAGTGTTACTCTCTTCTACACTTCACGATCGCTTGTTGATGCATCCCCGCTCTCGAAATCGAAACCTAAGAAGCTCTCTGGTCGTTCAAACTGGTTAACTCTGTTGACGTGGGTTCTTGTCATCGGATTGGTACAAATGAATGGGACAGTATCGGGTCGGTTAGTGAACTTTTGAGATTTGATGAGTATTTTGAACAATTGGGGGTGTGCGTTGGATTGATGGGATTAATATCTCTCGTTTCGTCTTTGGATTTCTAGTTGAATACCTCGGACGGTCGGATGGTTGGCTGACTTGCTTGCTCACTCGTTCTTTCTTCGCTTGTCGTTCCCCTTTTGCTGGTCTGCGATTGCAAAATCAAAATGAGACCCCAGACCTCGATGTTTTCAACAACCAATTTCTTAACGATTTGCTGTTCGGAATGCTTGCCAAATCTTCTTCTCATTTTATTTCATCTTGTTGCAATTTTCTCTTCTGTTTTACCGAGTTCATTTTCAATAGGTCTTGTCTCCTTGAAGTTAATATGAGCACATGAGCACCCTTATTATCTTGTCTGTCGTTTTAGCCGCTGCTAATACCTCCCATGTCCATTCAAGGCCAATGTTGTTTTGTATGAGAAGTGCATCGAAATATTTTGCATCCGTATGTGTATGATCTTTTCCTTCATATACGATGACCAGTCAACCAAGCCTTCATCCCACGCCAGCCACAACTCATTCTCTGTTCACAATATACATATTCTCTGCCATCGCAATACGATCTGCGATATACAGACTAATTAGTATCTCGGTCATTCATAACCATTTCAAAATTCCTCTTCAAGTTCCAGGATCAGACTATCCCAGACGCGAGGCGATCAAACTGCAAGAAGATCAAAGAAAACTATCCTCCATCTAACACGAATCCTTAATTCAAATACCCAGAAGCTACATTAATATTCATCTCCAGAAATCTGCAATCTGCAATCTGCGCTTCCTACACTCATCATTTCCAGGGTCCAGACCACAAAATGGACCCCTGATGGTAAAATCCCGGGGAAGTGACGTCGATCGACCAAATTAGGAACAAAGTCATACGACTTCAAACCTTCCTCCCCTTGGGTGCCGAACCACGTTTAAACCGCTAATAGGGAAATGTTTTTGTAGATCTCATAAATTGGGGCTCTAGATCCCCTCTTTTTCTCTTGATGAAATTGGAGAATGCGAATCAGATACTTGAACTCCCAAGCATCGAATTCGAGCATATCATCGTCATCGCGTCGCAATACACACACCACCACAATCAGTACAGCACGCGCAAACAGACAAGAAAAACTAAATAAAACGGCATGAATAACATATATAGGTTGTCAACTCATCTCTCTATCAAAAACAACCGCTCACCACCGAGAATTTAAGGACCAGCAATCTCCCCCCTGCATGCATGCCGTCATTGCCCGACCGATCTCGTAGGTACATGTAGATCTCCGATTCTCAGCGCCCCCTCCCTGCATAATAGGGTCTACGATCGACGGAGCGCGGGGACAATCTTGAGTACAGACTGCGTTGGACTGCTTGTTCATCGTACTGTACGATTACACGGAACTATTTAACCTCCTCTTGTCTCTGGCAGTCACTGTCGCTTCGAACCCATCCGTGGTAATTAACTTACCAGGCGAGCCAGGTAGCTTTTCACTGCCGGTGCATAGCTCATCTATCCGCAGTATGACACCACCAGATCTTCATCTCCTTACTACAGTCCACAATACATATCCGCCATCTCCTTACTACATACATACTGTAACTCACAGTCCTTAATATAATACACTTTCGATACACATATCCTCAACCTCCCCCAGCCCTGTCATAAGATCGCCCCATACAATACAAACAAGATCTCCCCTCTCCCCCTCTCCCCTCCCCACTCTCCCCTCTCCCCCTCTCCCCATAGCTCACCTTCTTCCCCCATCAAACCAAATCCTACAACTCAAACCCCCAAGCCACACTATACCTTCCTCCCTCCCTCTCACTCACTCACTCTACCCAACACCTTCTCCTCCTAAAAAACAATTTCACAAAGGCATCTCAGTACTATATCGCAGTTGTGACAATACCATGTACAAAGTGCTGATGAAGTTAAAATCAGGGTCTCGTTAGTACAGTACCTACAGGAGCCATCCACGTAAAAGTAGCCGAGACCATCTAGCAAGGGATAAGGGGTTGGGGTGCAGTGTGGCGAAGTGTGGTTTGGGAAGCGAATTATGTCAAGAGGGACTGGGGGGAAGCGAGAAAAGGGGAACAGGGATGGGAAAGATCGCATCATGATGAGAAGGGGGATGGATGTGAGGGGAGTAGACGGATGATTATTGTTGGATAGCTATTGTCTAAATAGCCATTGTCTAGATAATCGTTGTCCAGAGGGTTCTTTTCTGGATAGTCCTTGTCTAGATGGTAAGATGAGAATGTTCTCTGAGGTCTCGAAATTATTCAATCAGTGATTGATATGCTCGCGCGCCTATGTGTGTATACAATACAATGCTCGCGACAAGGTATATATGCAATTCTTTTCTTACCCTCTTTCCTTCCTCATTCATCTTCCATCTATCTCTCTTTCTACCTCTATTCATTCATCCAATGCTGCAAAAATGGTCAAACAACCATTTCTCATAAGTACTATCCATCTACCCACTCACGCGGTCCACGTCGGAACCACCCTCTTCAAATATTTCATAAACTTCCACAACCCCACCGCATACTCCATATTCCCCTCCGGATCTACCACCTTCTCGGGCCACGCAATCCCGGCTCCATACAAACCTCTCACCACGCGACCCTCCGCATCCTTGAACCCAGCCGTCTCATTATCATAGGCAACCTCAAACGGTTTTCCATCTCTCTCAAACAGCGGGATCTCGTTCTTCGTAAATCCAATCGCTTGGATGACGTGCGAGCACCCAACCAAATGTTCTTTGTAGTCCTTTTCCTCAGTTTCTCGTGATGTTGGTACCTTTTCGAGGAATTGCGAGACGGGGGAGGAGGGTAATTTGGCTTCCTCGAGGTTCTCGCGAGCCCAGATTGCTACTTCGCCTTTGAGACCGGTGTTATCGCGGAGAATCCAGCCGTCGCGTTCCTCAGCGTAGCGGAGGGCATGACGAGTGAACCAGCGGATACGGAGGTGGGGGTGACTGGTAGAGGCAAGGTTGTAGAGGTTACGAAGGACGAGGATGGCACTGTGAGAGGCACCAATGACGGCGATTGTCTGGGCTGTATCAGAGGGGAGAATTTTGGCTAGAAGCGGTGGATTGAGAGCAGGATCAAGACCGATTTCTGCTAGCTCGGAGACGGGTAAGGGACTAGTACTTGGGTGAGATCCGGTGCACAGGACCAGGAGGTCAGATGAGACGGTATATGATTCTCGCGTTTCGTCTTCTGAGGAGACTTTGACCTTCCAGTTGGCTCCCTATGCGTCTTTAGTCTCGATATATCACAAGTCGGTGGTGAGTCGGAGAACTTACATCAGACCAAGAAGCAGCAGCCACACGACCCAGCTGCTTATGAACACCCTTTCCATTATTGAACCCCTTCGTCAGCATCAGGCATAGATCTGCCGCCTGCGCGATATGGCAAGTCTTTTCTTGATCTAGTCCTTTCATGTGACTATATGCATTCGGCTCGGGCGTTTCCTTCGTAATCTCCCGAAACGGCTTGACAGCATTGGCATACATTGTGAAAAACTTAACCTTCGTATTCGATGGCACTTCCCGATAGTACTTGTTCAGTCTTCCTCCTTGGAACTGCTCATCCACCCAAAGGATAGGAGATTTGGCTTGTTCGAGGAGGTTGCCCACAACAGCGATACCGGCGGGTCCCGCACCAACAACCACGGCGCTGAATTTGGAATCAGGCTCTGGTGAGGTATTGACTTTTTCGTTGGTATAACTTCGATGAAGAGTGTGATTTTGCGCGTGAGCGATTAGAAAGGGAGACATTTTGAAAGTGGTGTGACTACCAGTGCTTCGTACAACGTGGAGAAAAGTATGAGATGACTTCCCTGCCCGAAGGGGCGGGAGCGTACTCTTTAATAGCAGCATTGTAGGAGAAGGAAGCAAGCAAGCAGGCAAGAGAGATCCCGCAAAATGAAATGTCTCAGGCAAGGTAAGGTACGATGGAGGACAGACACAGAAAAGCTTTGATATAGTAGTATCTGTCAAACAGACTCTTTTCTCACCAAAGAAAACCAAATTGACACCGCGGAAAATATCTTGCTCAGTCCCGATTGGCCAATCCCAGTCAAACTTTGTACCCTGACTCCTCGTACCTTAGTTCTGCTGAAAAGCTCAAACCCAAGAAAGATTTGCTGGTCCTTCAGGAGAGATCACTCAAAATGATGGGTGGTTCTGGGGAAATGTGATAAAGGAGCTGGGTTTTATTGGTAGAGAGAGAAACTGGTCGGTGAGGTTCCACGCACGTTGTACAGAAGTACGAAAGTACGAAGCGTGTTTGACAGATCCGAGGAAGCGGTGTCGAAGATTGATGGACGAGTCGAGCCAGACAGAACATGCAATGCACGCGCGTTCTTATAGATTGTAGATCGTGGCGTGGGGCGAGAGATGAGTCTTCAGATGCTCTAGAAGATGAAAATCTCATGTGGGCCGTGGACGATTATGTAAGGCTGGTGATGAGTCAGTCATGTGATAGCATGGCATGATTTGTTCGTTCGTTTGTTCACATTGATGACTCGAGTTCTTTTGATACACTTTTTTTTGGCTGTTGTTGAATAGATTATGAAAGATGGTTTGGTTGGAGCCGATGTTGAGGTGCATTAGGATGTTTCGGCTGAGTGTAGCTAATCATATGCCACAAAGATCTACAAAACGAATAGATGGACAATAGTATTCAAGTATTCTATATACTGCTGAAGGTATCTACTTCTGTTCATCTTGTAAATCGATTTGAGTATAAAACTACTGCTTCTTGTTTTTGGGTTGGGAACCCTTCGTTTGCAAGCCAACCACTAAATATACAGCCCAAGATACAATCGAGACAAGGGTCAACACAAAAGGGGGTAGCGATATCTTCTCCAACTTCTCACCCAAAAGTTTTTGCTGTTTGACAAAAAAATATACCATATCCAACAAAACCGTCCCGATCGTCAGCAAGAACAAGGAGAGCCCCATGGTGCCCTTCCTCGTTGAGTTCGCCATTCCATCAATTAGCCCGTCAATTCGTTCCGCCATTTTGACATCTGAGAATTCGGATTTAACTCTCTCTTTGCCAGCATTTCCCATCTTCTTCACATCATCATCCGACATCCGATGCAGAACTTTGTTCATCACCTGTGTCCATTTCTCAACATCATCCGGGGGACAAAGCCAGCCTGTCTTCCCCTCTACCACTGTCTCTAGTGGACCTCCTGTATTTGCAGCCAATACTGGCACACCAGCTAACATCGCTTCCAATGGCACAATACCAAAATGTTCATTCGAAGGAGTATAAATCAAAAGCCGTGCTGAATTCAACAACATTTCTTTCAAGGTATTCGGAACCGATAAGAGGAACAGTACATCCACATTATCAGGGACATTCAAGGCGGTAACAATAGTCTTCGTCGTAGCCGTCTTCAAGCCAAGTTCACCAGCCAAACTCACCAGCTCCTTGTGATAAACCACGTTTTCCATAACACGATTATCATAACCCCCAGCCAGTACCAACCTCACACCCTGTCTACCATGTTTTCCCAACCCCGCATAAGCTCTAATCGCAAGCCCAATATCCTTCTTTTTCTCAAACCGATTAATACTCAGTAGGATATTCGTATCCTGCCAAACCGGCACCGCATCGTTATCAATATCGAGTTTCTTCGGCTTAACATCCACACAAGGATGCACAATCTGCAAATCCTTCTCGCGCGCCATATCCGGCCACACTTTCCCCACAATCCCCTTCGTAAAACCAGAGTTCACCGCAATCGAATCCGCAAAGCTCATACTCCATTGCTCAAGCCAATCAAACGGAAGTCTGTATGCGCGCTTCAACCAATGCGTTC
Organism: Clarireedia homoeocarpa; assembly: GCA_001465935.1. NCBI lineage: Eukaryota > Fungi > Ascomycota > Leotiomycetes > Helotiales > Rutstroemiaceae > Clarireedia > Clarireedia homoeocarpa. The sequence continues at coordinate 605,236 of LNKV01000010.1, forward strand.
GGCCCTGCGCGAGAAGCAGATCGGGAAAGTGGCAGTAGAACAGGATCCGCGTGTCGGGGTAGAAATATCGCAACCAGGGCAGCCCGGCGCTCAATTGATCGACGAAAAAGGCATCGGGTTTAAGATCGCGCAGCTCGGATGTGAGGTATGTTTGGAAGATGAGATGCAGTTGACGGAGGATGGCGCAGATGATTGAGAATCGGGAAAGGATGGATGATGGGATGGGCCAGCTGCCGCGGACTCGCACGTCGAGTGTACCTGTAAACAATAACAATCAGAATTTATGTGCTACAGCAGACATTGGAACTCACCATCTCGAGCTTCGTCAAAGCAATGCTTGGGATCGCAATAACTAGTAAAAATCACAATTTTATGTCCGCGATTCTGCAGCCCAACCGCAGCGTCAATAACAAGTCGTTCTGCTCCACCAATCCCTAGATCAGGATGGAAGAACACGATACTCTTCTGCTTTCCTTTCGCTTTTGTCGCCATTGCACCGTCGTGATGGCTTTTTACGTGGTGCGTTTGTTCATCGAAGAGACAGATTTCAAGCTGTTTGATAATAAGGTGGGTGCAATGTGGGCTGCGTTTTTGCGGTAGGGACGTAATTCAGCAAGGGTGTGTTACTGGCGTTTGACGAGCCACTGGAAATTCTTTCAGCCGTGCGCAGGGACTAAGTTCCGGGACTGTCACATGCCGCAGATCTACGCCGAGCCGGTATGCTTCGTAGTCATCTTGCCATTTACATGTAGCAATACAGCTTGATAAGACATGAGACATCACGAGGCTGAGACTGTCTGTCACTGGCCAGATCAGTGAAAACACAGTCCAATGAAAAGGACAACCGAGGGAAGCATTGATCATTGTTGGAATGAAGCTCAATGAGCCGAGGTCCAATGCGACCAAGGCTGAGGCTAGCTTGAGAACCGATAGACAGGGGGGAGGAAGGGGAGTTAATAACTTTGTATTAGACCTCCATCTCGTCTCATAAAGAGCTACAATCAACCTCAATTTAACCTCTCTTCAAGAAAGGCTACCTCGATTGATCTTCCAAGTTCTATTATCCTCTCATCCCAAACAACCACAACCCCCCTCTCTCAAAATGACCCACCTCTTCACTCTCCCCATCCCCATCACCTCCCCCATGCAATCCCACCCGGGCACCATAACCCTCAGCATCCCCAACCCCGAACACCCCACCCTCTACCTCCTAACCTTCCACTCACCCCCCGACAACCGCCTCACGACCTCCTTCTGCCAAGCGCTCCTCCTCGCGCTCGATATCCTCGAATTCTCCCACCCTCCGGGCGTCCTCGTAACTACTTCTTCCATTGGGAAATTCTACTCGAATGGCCTCGATCTCGAGCATGCTTCTTCGACGCCGGGATATTGGGAGAAGAGTCTTTATGCAGTGTGGAAGAGGTTTCTGACGTAGGTTTTGTTGTGTTCCTTGTTAATATCTACCTTGCATACATACCTCCTTCCCATCCGCCTCTTATTTCCAAACAACCCTACTAATAATTGAGACAAAACCACAGCTATCCTATGCCCACCATCGCCCTCCTCAACGGGCACGCCTTCGCCGGCGGCCTCATGACGGCCATGTACCACGACTACCGAATCTTCAACCCGAGTCGCGGCTTCCTCTGCCTCAACGAGCTCGAATTCGGCGCCCCCCTCAAACCGCCCATGTCCTCCATCTTCCGGCAAAAGCTCCCCTCACCACACGTGTACCGCTCACTGGTCCTCGAAGCGAAACGTTTCAACGGAGCAGACGCACTCGCGGGGGGCCTGGTCGACGGCCTAGGGGGGTGGGACGAGGTGGTTGCGTTGGTGAGGGAAAGAAAGCTAGCGGAGAAGGGCAAGAGCGGGGTGTATGGGGTGTTGAAGGCGGAGATGTGGAGGGAGAGTTTAGGGTATCTGGAGGGCTTTGAGGAGGGGGAGGAGAGGGATAAGAAGTGGGCGGAGAGGGAGGATGTCCGGGTTGAGGAGGGGAAGAGGAAGGTTGCAGAGTGGGAGAAGAATGCGAAGAAGTCGAAGCTATGATTTCTTGTGGGAGTTAAGTCTTGATAAAAGCAATCAATTGTATTCATACGCCTGCCTAGTGGGAGCATGGTGAAAAAACCGCCCCACATCCTCCTTTGAGTGGTGACCAAGCTGGTGGTCTCTCTTTCCCTACTGTAATAATAATGTACAAAATAATCCATCCGAAGCTCCTTCACCTGTCCCTTATTTTGATTGATCCCTCAAACACCACGCTTAAACTTTATACAGAACCGACCCAACCCAACCCAATCCATCCCATCCCAAACCTCCCAACCATCATTACTCATCAATCCATAATTCATTACGTGCCTTCTTTCTTCACTCAGGCAAAGCTATCCTCCGCAGGCCAGCGACCCTCCTTCACAAACTCGACCCTCTTCCTAGGTCTATCCCCCGTAGCTTGTCTAATAGAGGAGATCCGTCGAGGACTCTTCTGTTTTATCTCTCCCGGCTTATTCTCATCTTGAGCGACAGACTTTGGCGGAGACTTTTGCGAGGACTTCCGCCTACCCTCCGCTCCCTTGAGTTCTTGTCGAGTCTTCGGTCTCATTTTTGTGAATCTAGCCTCCTCCTCATCCCATTTGCGATAAAATGCTTCTTGCTTGAGTTTTATTGCTGCAAACCTCGCGTTGAAGACTTCTAGGTCGGCCTCAAGCTGAGCTCTTATGATTTTCTGTTGCTCAGTTCGCTCAACATCAGGTTTCTCAGGAGATGTAGTCGTTGATGCCTTCTTTGCTTCCCTTGAGCTTGTAACGTTTTTGTTGCTTCGAGCAGCCACATCCTCTGTTTTCTTTTCACCACCCTCCTTTCCATTTGACTCTTTGAATTTTGGCGCATTAGGATCGTTTGCGATCTTTGCCTCCACAAGTTTGTCCCATACCTCATCTCGAATCTCCAGCACCGATCTATTGACTGGTAGTCCATCCAGCTTCTTGAGTCTTGGATTGTCCTTTTTGACTCCAAATATCATGATTTCATACACCCTTCGCATCATTCTTGTTGACATATCTAGACAATTAGAGTAGTGTGCATCTCTAACTGGATCTGCGTTTCCAAGAGTGTACGGATCATTAACACTCTGGAAATCCTTTTCAAAGCCACCATCCTTGATCAATTGTCTCTCTGCCGCAATGGGATAGAACCCGTGATTCACATGGTTGTTTCTCATGTCGACAGTAGTGAGGTATGGGAATGCTGTTAACGTGCGTGTAAGCCTTTCGACCTTGCATAGTCGATTGCCGGCTATGAGAAGTTTCTGTAGGCGGACGATGCCGAGCAGGCACTGAAATTCTTCCAAGGCATTAAAATTGAGGTTCAGTACTCGGACGTTTGAAACCATGAGACCAAAGTCATCCGGCAACGAGGTAATTCCACAATTGGCGAGCTCGAGGTACTGCAAGTTGAGGAACTCCACGCTCGGCTTCCAGGTCCCCAAGAAATTACCTGATAAATACAACTTTCTTACTTCAAAGACGTCCGCAAGGAAGGCTGTATCCATCACAGTTCCAGGTTGCTGCGCACGTACAGAAAGACTGTCAAGATGCCTTTTGTTGCGAAGTCCAGTAATGGTCTTTATGCGATTACCGTCTAGATAAAGTAGGCGAAGCTGGGGAGTTTTACCGGCGTTGAAGGATTGAAGGTTATTACCTGTGAGGTTAATTTGTTGGGCCCAGCATACATCGTCATCGGAGTCCAGAAAGTTAGACAGCTTGTTGTTTTGCATCTCAAGGACTGCCAGGCGCTTCAGGTGCCCGATATTCTTTACTTCCTTGAGTTGGCAGTTCTTCAGGTCCAATCTTTCCAGTCGTTTTAAATTTGTGCCCGCGAAATCTAGAGTCTTGATAGGGTTGCCGCGGAGCCGTAATTCAATTAATCCGTCAAGACTACCAATACCATGCGTTGATGTAACTTTGTTGTTATCTGCCCTCAATGTCCTAAGGTGCACCAAGTTTTTGAAACAGGAGAGACTTTCAATTTCGTTGTTAGAGACGTCAACGTCTTGCAAATTCCACAAATGTCCCCATGCGGTTAAATCAGACAGCTGATTGTTTGTAATAGTCAAATTACGGAGCGTGGAAGGGGCGCCGTTAAGTTGACTGATCTGATTGTTGGACACCTCGAGTTTCTCCAAATGACTACAGAATTCGTCCAGCTTGTGCAGACTTGTCAGCTTCTTGTCCTTCAATATGGCCTCTTTCATATGCTCCCAGAAGGGTTCGTATGGTTCAACCTCGGTCAATTTTTCAACCAGCTCTCGGATGGAATGGGAAAGGGTTTTCTTTCCATCCGAACTATCTGAGGCGTTCCTTTTTCCTTTACTCACATAGCTTACATTGAGGCCAAAAGACTCGTCTGCTTGGTGCATGGTAAATTCCGACAATGGGGTAAGTTCCAAGGTTCCAATTTCGTGGGTAGGTCGTGGGGTAGCGAGAACTACACTAGTCTCCCTCTGTCGTATCCTTGGCGGTTCTGCAACGAGCGTGTCGCTCCGTTTCGTTCCATTCGTTTCCCTGCTGAATGAGTCTTCATCTTGCTCATCGATCCGCGATACAGGGCGAGGCAAAAACTTTTCTCCGCCAACAGACAGCTTTCGAGTGGTACTCTGGAAAGCAGAGCGTGATCCCGGTCTCTGCTTGGATTTTCCTTTCCTCACTGCAATACTATCGCTCACAGATTCATCAAAGCTTTCATAATCAGATTGATAAGCGTTTTCTTTTGCATAGCTTTCTTCATCTGTATAATTTGGTGCTTCAATTACCTCCGCGATGGGCGAAGAGAAAGTGATTGTGACATTTCGCGGACGCAGCGGAGTCGCAGTATCTATAATGTCATGGCTAGGCATGCACTGATCCATATCTTCGGTAGCCCCCTTCTGAGCGTCATTGCTAATGGAGCTACCATTCACCTTCATGGTAGTATTAACACTTCCATTCCGAGACTTTTTTGGAGTGCGGGTACTATCAGTTCCAACAGAGACAGACCTTATCTTGGCCTCAGGGCTGTCATTTGATGCACGCCGAGTAGGCTTCGCAGGTGCAGTCTGGGGTCTAACATCGATCGTTGGTACATTGATGGTTGGGCTCTGATCAGTTTTCGCACGCTCATTCATACCATCTTGTTGTCCTTCATTATCAAGGTACTTGGCTAGTCGTGCATCTTCTTTTCTCTTAGCAGCAACGGCTCTCAGCCGCATAAGTTCTTGTGTTTCATCGACTGACAAATCTGGTATATCTTCAAACGGATCATCGTCATCTGATGGAAGAAAGTTTGGTTCGTCATTCTCTCCACTGACCGGCTTCTTTTTGACCCAGATATTGCGTTCCCGGTCAAACACCATTCCAGCAAGTTGCTCTGGTATTAAATGGGATACGGTATGAGGAGCAATGACTCGTCGTGAATCTGACCCTCTGGAAGAGATAGTTGGTATAGAGGCATTTGACCCTTGTGATGAAAACCCTATGTCTTGAAAGTCGTCATCTGCCTGTTGGGTAGAACCAGAGTGCTTTCGTTTACGGTCTGGATTTTGAGAGAGGCGAATATTTGCTGGCTCGCTTCGAAAGTCACTGCGCATGTCGAAAAGACGTCCTGTTGTTTTCGAGATAGTCTCGTTCAAGATTCTGTCAACTTCTCTGTTGGTTCTAGCAGCATCTTTTGCCATAGTAATGGACTTTATGGATGAAGCAATCAAGCCGTCCAACTCGCTCTTTTCCTCGTACTGTCGCAAATGATCTAAAACTTTGGGATCCTGCTGAGTGAGCGGGGTTCGCGATACCGGAGGTCCATCACGACTCGGTGGTCTCGAGAAAGGCTCTTGAGTTGACTCTTGACATGAGTCCTCGAATTCGTCATCCGTTGCGCTGTCGGGGAATATTCCAAGGCCAAAATCGGACTGAGACTCCTCAAGGCTAGTCAGACCACTTCTGGGCCTAGCTTTACCTCGAATCCCAGCCATGATTTTCTTCGCTTCATCCAAGAAATCCTGTGTTGTGACAGAAGGTTTTCGGCTGTCACTCGACTGCGGACTTGCTCCAAGTGCTCCATCGGAATTGAAAGAGTCAAGTTCGGCCTGTACCATAGCTATTTTCTTTTCTCGTTGTGATTGTGTGCTCTCTTTCCATTCTGGGCTTGGCTCCACGATAGGAGTTTCATCTCGCTGTTCACTGCTCCGCTGACTGGGAGTAGGCGTACGAGGCCGAGTTTCCTGGTGCGTTTCGAGAATTTGCGGGTGGGCAGCCTGAGCGTCATCGCTAGCTTTCGCTGTCTTTCGCTTCCTTTCAGATGAAGGCGGGCCAGCATGATGTGTGGTTTCAGGAGAAGGCGCCTCTAAGAGGGAATTGTCTGCCCTATGCAGAGTCCGACGGCGCTTTGGTGTTGGATCTTTCAAGGGTGACCTAGGTAAACGCTTTCCCTCCGCATCGCCATTATCTTTCCTAGGGGTTTTTAGATTTTCCAGAATTTGAGAAGAGGCGTAGAACGCAGACGCGGTGGATGATCCAGTATCAGGTCGCTTCTTTCGCATGGAAAGATTATGTCTAGTGGTGCCCGTGCTACTTGCACTACTTGCAGATCTCATCCTATGCGATGTTACGACACCTTCCTTGATAACGGGAGACGAGTCTAGGCGAAACCGGAATTTGGTTTGCGACTTTGGATCAAGAACGGGAAGTTCCATATGAGGAGGGGCCTCATTACCGGGGTTGGAATCGAAAGACACTTCTTCATTGAAACGAAAAGCGTCTAAATCTCCCGCTCCAAAGCTGGTATAGCGTTTAGAAGTGTGTTCCCGCAGTGGTCGTCGATTTTCTGACTTCGACCGTGTGGCGCTAGACTCATTCATTTCGCGGTGCCCCGAGTCTAAAGCAGTGTTGGGTAGAACTTCTTCCTCATGATCACTGCCTCGGTCCTCGTATTGACTTAACCTGCGAAGAAGCTTCTGGCTTGTGAATGTGTCATGGGCTCCGAATAGCTTTAGCGGGCTACCTGATTTTGTTGGGCTATTTTGAAAGGTAGGCGTGAGAATAGGTCTTGCAGCTGATTGCGGATCCAAGAAATCGTTAGATGCTCGAGTCTTTCGTATTCTCGGAAGTTGATTACGGGCATCAATTTCGCTGACCTCCCCCATCGAGAGGGCAGATTCATCAATTGGTGGAAGCGACGAGGGACTTAACATTCGTCTTTGGAAAGAGCCTTCCTGAGAGCTGCCACCGCGTCGGTAACTCACAAATCGTCCGTTGATTTTGAGCTCATCTGTGTCTGTTGTAAGATCCCCAGGTGCAATTTGCGATGTGTTTGCCGCTTCGTCTATAACATCTAAGGGGGTATTTTCGGCGCGAACCTGTTCCAAACGATCTTGAAGTTCCGAGGGTGAGATATCCAAGGGCGTAAAGCCGACTTGACTTCCTGTAGTATCTTGTCTTGTCATGTAGATTGGAGAGAGTCCTTCATTTCTAGAGTCACTCTGCCCACTTATGATTCTTCCTACATTGAGATAGCCGGTTTTCGCAGAACCATGACTGGTTGATAATGGATCTGAAGGAGGAGCGAGGTTTTGGACAGGACTTATAGTATTTGCTGCATTGGGCCTAAAATCGCTCCCTCGGCTCAGGTCGTTTGCGGAAAATTCACTACCAAAATCATCAACCATTCTATATTTCATCGCACGGGCGGGTCGGTCTCCACTGTCTGGCATGGGCTGGTCGTCTGAGGGTGATCGGCTGTCATCGAATCGTCGTGTCGCGGACCCTATGCGATATACGGGAGGACTGGAAGGCATAACGCTACTCTCCGCGACGTTGGGTGGCTTCTTCGAAGGGATGTCGGAAGTGGGTGGTTGAAATATTGATTCGAGCCCAGCAGCACTGAATAAATCGCGCTGTTCACCATATGCCACATCCCCGCGCAGAAGGCGTCTCTTCCATTCTGGTGTTTCGTGTGAGGTCTTTGTGGGCGACCCGCCGAGTGACTTATGCTGTACTGTGTTACATTGCACCGAGCTTATGCTCGAAACTGAAGAAGGTCGAGGTAATTTCTTGCCTGTCGGGCTTGATGGTATTTCGAGTCGTAATCTTGACGGTTGGTGCGTTCGCTGTGATAAGGGAATGTTGTTTTCGTTCAAACTTCTCTCGCTCAGAGGATTGCTATCGGGTGGGTTGGGCCATAGTTGTGATTGTGGATTGTATTTGGGTATGCGACTTGGGTTTGGACGGGTACTTGAGCCATCGGATGTGCCAGTGCCATGTGATAGAGATGGAAGGTCAGGCTCAGGGGAGTCAGACCTTGGTTCGGACACCCAATCTTCAGAGAGCGAATCCAACCAAGCTTTTTCCATTGTGGTCAGTCGTGGTTAATGGCGAAAGCTATGCTCAGCTGCGGGCATAAAGTCGATTGTTATTGTTGCTGTTACTTGGGTGAGCCGAGCAGATCGCGTGGGGAAAGCCGCGTTACCTTGGGGTGAGATGTAGCATGAATTTGTTGGGAGCGAAATGAAGTCGAGGGAGGAAAAGGATGGGTAGAAAGGACGAAGTACTTTCGCTATGGTAAAAGACTAGTATTCGCAGCGGAAACGCGCTTTGGAAATATTTCAAGTATGAATGTCGCGAAGTGGCATTTGAATTGTGGGAATCGAAAGTCGTGCGTCGTGCGTCGTGCGTTCTGCGTTCGTGCGTCGTGCAGGCCAGTCTAGTATTGGCAGGGGTTGCTATCAACAAACGAATAACATGGCCTGGATGGCAACCGGACCCCCACTGGTCTGATCCAGAACCAAGTTTGGGATTGTCTCTAGAGCTTTGAGCCGCCAAACAAACAACCCAGTCGTGCCAGTATCCAGGATTCCGTAGGGTTGACGGCTGTTTACTTGTGCGATGCAGCAAACCAATCAACGCAGCAAGAGGAACTACTGCAAGGAACACGGTAGGAATGCAGCAGGAAGGACTGCGACGTACGACCAAGTACGACCAAGGACGCCACAGCTTTACACTCTGCTTCTATACAGCATCAACAAAGCAGTCTTCCATACAACCCTCGCGTGCTACCGGATTCTGCTCCATTGCGGGGCACAATCGTGCTGGCACTGCAGATGTCATTCTTCGGCTCAAGCGCAGTTGGTTGAATCTACACCGAGTCTCCAAAACAGTCTTACCAGTCGAGCCAGTGAGTGCCCTTTGAGCGGTTGGAACGCTTTTTGTTTGTGCGCTCTTGACGCTGGGTAGTTGACGGTATTTCGTACATTTCCTCACACCTCACACCTCACACCTCCCTATCTTGACAGCTTGACAGCTTGACAGCTTGACATCTTGACATCTTCACATCTTCACATCTTAAAGCGGAACCGAGAAAAGAAAGAACCTCGACCGTTACCTTGCCAACTTCGAATGCAGATGGACAGGATTTGCAAAAAGCAAATATGGCAGGTAGTATACTACAGAAATCAAACTTGTGAATTGCTTTTGCCTTCCCGCAGCCGCAAACTTGTAAATTGATTTGTACATCACATGACTACGCGGCCTCGCTACCACGGCTACCACGGCTACCTCGCTGGGCCGTGGTGAGTTGGCCCAGCAGCCACGTCGAAAATCGATAACGCTGTTTCTTACGCGGCGCAACCTCATCATCATTGTAAGATTCCACGATAAACGAACGCACAAGACCACCCATGGATTACGACCAGACATGTCTGCGAAAATAGGTGCATTTTCGCGCAGCATTGATAATGGCAACAACGAACCCTTGTATGCCACAACATTGCACACATCTGAGGATATTATTTGTGAAGGCTCCGATGCGGAGGCGGATCCTACCGATATAGCGGAGAAGCACGACCGATACGAACAATTTGCTGAAAGGACTTTACAAGGCCACCTACCTGTTTTGCAATCTGCGCGACTTAAGGGTCCTCTCTACAAGGATAAAAGGAACGAGTGGATAAATCCGTGGAGACACCGGGAGCCGGATTGGTGGAAACCAGGGTCGAAAGACATGATGTTCACCAGAGGAAACGTTATGGCGAGAGCAAAGCAACACGGCAGAAGAGATATGGTTCCGAAAGAGGCATTGGCATGGTGTAAGCGCGATGCACGGCGGCAAGCACAGGAAATGGGTTTGGACGCTATCTTAAACTCCGACGATTCTTCAAGTTTCGACCGCTCTAGCAAAGGAAGCATGATTGATGAAACGATACATGAAGAGTCGGTGAAGAAAGAAGAAGAGGCTTCCATATCGGCTTTACCACCAATGCCAGAGGTTCCTGAATCGTTTCTCATGTCATACACAGATGATAAGGAGGGAAGGCCATCGGATATATGGACCAAGGCCAAGCGACCGGCGGATGAGCATTGGCTGAAGAGATCGCACGCTCTAAAACGTCCCAAATATGACCAACAAACACAATCATCTCCCAGCCCCTATCCTCCCGCTGTGAATATGAAGGCCCACCAGCAATCCACCGGCATGTCGAACTTTGTACACAATCCGCAGGCCGCTGGTCTTTTACCTTCCGCTAAGACATTATTGAAGACTCCCATTAGAGATATTGAAGATGTAGAATGGGAGCGGAGCCAGTCTTACACGCAAAGAATGGGCGAAACTCCTGAAGCAAGTAAGCTACCACGTCATAGATTCTCTGAGCTAGAGCATCAACGACAACCTTCAAACAACTTTGAGTATTCGTTCGAAACAAGCTCCCCATATGAACTACAAAATCCGTCACATCAGAATACCGCTCTATCACAGCCACAATTGGCGAGACTGTCTCAGACGTCTGCGCTTCCTGTACACCCACGACTCCACGCCATCGCTAACAACGGGCACCGCACTCCGGGTAGCCTGAGCTTCGTTACCCATATGGCACCATCGTCAGGCAATCTGGAGCATTTCGATTTTCGGAAAAAGCGCAGACCTACAGCTATTTCTTCAGAAGCTATTAATTACCCTCCTATTGCAGTGAACGAGCATACTCAAATGTCATTTCCAGGAAGTAGCAAGCCAGTAGCTGGATCTGAGCAAGGTGGCATGCCAACTCCGTTTACCAGAAATATAGCAGGAAATATTCGGTCGCAATCTCCAGCTCAAAATAAGGAGTCATTGGTGTCATACGGCTCCTTTGGAAGTGACAGAGATGATGGAAGCTGGCTTAGTACACAAGAAGGTATAGGCAGCACTCCATCCGCACCAAACACCATCCGAAGAATTGCTGTGAGGGACTTACTGTCTCCGGAATATGAAGATGGAGATACTAGCTGGGTCACAACCCAAAATGATTCTAGCCATGGCCCTACATCATCCAACATGAGTGGCACATTTGGAGGCAGCCACTATTCAAATACTCCGCGTCCTATACTCACAGTGGATCATCAACTTTCTATATCTATGGAAGAAAAACGTAATGGCATTCCATTATCTTCGTCCCCATCATCGTCTCCTATGAAGGCTCATTCTTTCATTTCCCAATCATCGCAGCGCATCCTCCCACGACCATCACTGCAACTATCAGCTTCCCATAATAAAAAGAGCAACATTGTTGCATCGGGCCCGGTAAATGTTTTTGACTCATCGAGCACGCAATCTTATAATAGCAGTCCGGTCAGCTCGATAAACAGCAGACCGCACTCCTATGTCGCTCCTACAATATCGCATCCCCCACGTGTCAGTCTGGGCTCCCGTGAGAATCATGTAGCTGCAGATATAGTTGAAGCACATCATGGTAAGGGACCGCAGGCTAGTAGTCTACCACCTATGCAGCCATTCAATCACAATGCCAAATCTGAAACGGGAGGAGATGCCCCAAGAGAAATTGGCTCTAGTAGGGATAGAATATTAGGTGGTAACTCAAAGTCACCAGCCAACAAGAGAACTGAAGAAGATTTGGAGTTTCATAGCGGATCTGGAGTTCCACAATCTACCAATGGATTGCTACATAAAGAGTTTGACGAACTTGAAAAGGAGAGTCACGCTGATTCCAATGGAAACTCCCCATGCACAGGAGAGAAATCCCTAGTCAATGGATTACACAACCGTACTCCAACTCTAGCTTCGGGTAAATTGCAAGCCCAAATGATTTCTCCTGGCATAAGTAGGAGTCAATCAGGTCACACACCTACATCCTCAGCTATGCAAGTCCACGAACCTAGGAAACCTAAATCTCAAGTCGGCGTGGAAAGCCATGCTAAAATCCTTTCACACTCACCACATAGAAGAGCTACAGTGAAATCCTTACTCGATGAAACTCCAGCTGGCGAAACCCCAAGCCTGAGATCAGCATCGGCACCTCAAGAGCAGGAGCCCACTAAAAAATGTAGCCCGCAAAGTCCCTGGGCCACAACAGAAATCAAACCCATCATTGCTCCTGTCGTTCTTGCGACCACTGAGCCAAACGACGGGCTGTCTAGCCCGCATTCGGGATGGCAAAAGGATGAACTAATTCCAGTCGCCGATAGCGACGTTATTAGGCCTTTCCGGGATCTCATGACGCCATCACCGCCACCCGAACAGAACGCTATGCCAATGACTGAGCAACTGCCACCCAACACACAGCTACTCGTAGATGCCGCAACCAAAAATCCCTGGGCAACTAGCTCCATGAGCAAGAGCAAGAGCAAGAAATCCAAAAAGCGCGTCTCGTTCGGAATACTAGATGAAGACCAGCCAACCCGTTCACCCACAATACAATCAAGCGCCCAGCGCCGCCAACCATCTCCACCTCCCCGCATAGACAGTTCGGTGCTTCGAGAAGAAGATAAATTCGACGACGAAGTAACAAATCTCGACCGATTCAAGAATCATTTCTCAACCGTCTCAAAATACAAACCGACGCTCTCGGGAGGAGTGCGTAGCTTGATCCAAAGTAGTCCTGCGATTGATGCCATGGCCGAAGCGTTTATTGCCGCGGATCGCGATACGTCGCATCAGTCTAAGCGGCGGCGTACTGCTTCTGAAAGTCACAGTCCATCGCTCAATCGGAACAAGTTTAAGGAGCCGAGTTTTAGCACTTTTGATGATCATGAAGATGAGGAAGATTTTGATTTCGGCTCATCTAAGAAAACGACAGGGCGATCTCCGGTTCCGTCCAGCATCACGGCGCTAAATGAAACGTCGAGTAATAATAATAAACAGACAGGTTTCGCGCAAGACGATGATGATTATCTGGATGAATTGGGCAGCTTTTTGGGGGATTGGTCGGTGGAGGGGGAGTTGAAGAAAGTGCAGGACGTTGGTGGTGATACGGGGAAGAGGGATGAGGATGCACGAGGGCGGAGACGGCTTTTGGATTTTGAGAATGTGTGGGCCTGAGTGAGTGATAATAGTAGATGGTTACTTTAGGTAGTTGGCAGCATGTGGTTTTGTAGATGACATGTATGTATGGGTGCCACGGAGTTGATAGCTAGCTATGTTTGAGATACCCTTGCTTGTTTAGATAGCTTGAATGGAGTGTTGAAATCAAGCAAGCAAGTAAGATAAAGTCTGTTGTGTGGCCATGAGCCAAACAGCTCGTATCATGGATAGTATTTCACTGTCTGTCCAACTGCATATGTTGGAATTGTAAATGATACCTAGTAGTAATGGAGAGACGAGATGATATGAACAACAAGTCGCCTCGACGCTGTTGCTAACCTTAAGCTACAGCACTTCATGTACTGCATGCATGTATGTAAGATGTACTTGAAAGTTAAAAAACTCTCCAGTGCATCTCGTGCCCTCATTCGCTTGTATACAGCACACGAGTTCTTGATGGGGCCAGTAATTGGCTCGTTCGTAGATTCGAGAGTGTGTTATCGTGTCGAGGGGAGAGCGGTCAAGCAAGCGGTTGCAGCTCATCCACGTTGTCGCTTGATAGGTTGTTGTTGGCTTGTGCGCCGAGGAGAGATGCTTGCTACTGTACATATTGTACTGTACCCCCCGGGGGGTGCGACATGTAACTTAGCTTGCCTTTGACAGTGCGCAGCAGGTATCGTTTGGATGGTTTCGAATCGTAGGATACAACGTAGCGCGGCCGGCGCGTGGTTTTGTGAGGATGGAGTTTAAGTTGGGGAATAAACTTGGGGCTTACATGGAATGAAAGGATGATAAGTTAAGATTAGTTGGCTATGGCCATGAGTAGAAGTGCAATAAATGTAATAATCGTTGGGCTGAAATAAAGGGGGTCGTTTGATAATCGAGGTTTGATATTCGCTGTTGGGCCCGTCCCCCGCCCCCCCCCTTCCCCCCTTCAGACAGGGGAAAAGAAGCGATCGATGATGATGATCACGGTAGAATAGATCTGGTGTTACTCTGTGGAGATGGACGGCATGGCTTTCAATTTAATCAATCTACCAGACCCGCTCAGCACATGGTTTGTCCCAAGAACGAAACCGCTACGGTAGTGCCTGTATCCTTGTGAAATTATGGATATGGGAAAAGTTACAACGGCAAAAAGGAATATGGTATTCCGTACGCTGCGGTCCGCGAGTCCTTGCGGTGACATTGTGGCGTAGACGCAGGGCAATGTTGCGCAACCCCGAATTAAACGGTGCGCCCGCCTGCCCGCCAGCCAGCTAACCTGGGATGCGTTCCCGCTGGAAGGGTAGAAGTCGCCCGCTCTCCTTCGATCTTGGATCTTGTTTTATGCCGATGATTGTCCCTTGACTAGTCACTCATCCCATGTTCCTCCCTGTTCCTGTTCCTGTTCCTGTTCCTGTCCGGGAGCCGAGAGCCCGACGTGATACCCAAGCACGTCCTTGTATTTCGGATCCCTGAGCATTTTCCCTCTCTACGAAGTATTTAGAACTGCCCTGCCTCGCCTGCTACCCACTTTTTGCTTCGCTGAGGGACCTCGTCCCTTCCGTACTAAGGGACCTGGGTAGCTTCCATAAAAAGAACTTAGTAACGGAATTCTCATTGTACAGTCGAAGTAATTCTCTCACTTCCAAGCACAAGACCAACCCAACAACAAACACAACCATTTACCACGACTCACACAGTACAAACTACGCAACACACAATACGCAACACACAATACGCAAACACACAACACAACACACAACACACAATACACAATCCTCCGCACATATACGAATCACCCAGTCCGGGAAGAACAAGGACAAGGACAAGGACAAGAAAAGACGAGCACAAAGGACAATCCCACCCACCTACATACCACATACGGCATACCACATACAACATACAACATACAACATACAACATACCCCATACCACATACCACACCTCAACCCTCTATAGAGTCCCATTTCTCCAAAGAAACCGAGAACGTGTTGTTGATTACGAGTAACCTTACCAGGACTTGAATCCACACTGCATTGTTGTTTCTTCTACTTCTGTACTTCTAACATTCATTCATTCATTCATTCATTCATTCCTTGCTAGTAAATCCTTGCTCGAGTTAAAAAAAAATCCCCCCCCCTTGGCTTTTTGTGCGGTCTTATCCTGTTCCTCTTTTCAGACACAAGACCATTGATTGACGTTCAATATCTGCGAATCATTTTCTCACATTGTTCCTGGATTCGATAGATGATCGCCTCATGTCAAAATCCCCTACTGATCCCACAAATGCCGCACCCACCTCCACGGTGAGTACTGAGCAAGGTCACCAAGACCACCAGGATGGCGGCAATCGTGAGGACGCACAAAAATGGACCAACGCGCCACCTAGACCAAAATCCACCTCTTCTTTGTTAACCCAAGCTCTCACCTCGACTCCAGATTCCAGCAGTCATAATCTGCCCTCTACCTCTCCTCCACGCGAGGGCCGCACAGCCATGCAAACCGCGACACGACCTTATCCTTTTATCTCGGGCGAACGGTATCACAATGAAGGGACTAGCACGGCTTTCTCAATGAATAATACTATGAGCGGGAAAATGTCCTCGTCGGAGGCTAGCAGGCCATTGAGTGCGGGAGCAACACCTACGTCAGCGTCTGCGAACTTTTTCAACATGGATCATCTCAACAATATTCTTTCAAACCACCGAGACTTCTTGAGAGATGTGAAATCCAGAGGTCGTGGCACATCTCTGGAACGAACCGCCAAGGAAAAGAGAGTACAGGATCTGCCGAAAGGATCTTTTTCTACCAATCCCGGCGATACTGGCATTATCACTCGACCATCCACACCTCAACAACCCCAAGAAACCGTGCCGTCCTTTACACGAGATCCACCTACAGATGGCTTCCGGGCTAGTTATCGTTCTTGGAGAGATGCTCGGCCGAGTATGTCTGCGGAGAAGGCCTGGTCCATCAATATCAATGAACAAGGTGATGATGACAGTCAGGTTGGTCAAGTGGAGAAGTCCATCACAGAGGCATTGGCTGGAGTGGAACACAACAATCGCAGTCGAAAAGCAAGTCATAGTCTGAGGTTCTTTCGAGAAGGTCTGCCAGAAGAAAAGACAAAGAAGCGTGATGGCAAAAGCAAAGGTCACGCAAAGGATGGGAATTCGAATCACAAAATTATTAGTATACCAGAAGGAGGAATGCTGGATGTGAGGTCCCAACTCACGCCCGACATTTCAAGCCCGTTATCACCGTTATTTGCAAGCAACGAAACGACTCGTAGAGCATCGATACCCCACAGCAACGGTTCCGCTGTTCCCGCAACTATTACAGAAGGGTTAGCAACAGAGGAGGGTTACTTCGATCAATCTCGAACGGTTGAAACCATCTCGGCAGAAGCAATGAAGAAGATGCCTCCTCAACTTCTAGCTGAGATCCGTAAGCATCACAATCTGACGCCAGGTGCTGCTAAAGGTTCTTCTTTCTCAGGAAGCATTCCGGTTACTGAATCTGAGAAGTCAAGGACTGATTCGGGTGAGGAGACTTCGGTGGCTGGGTCCCAGTTAGGTCGTGCGAACGATGATGGTGCTGAATTGACAAAAGTCAAGAGCTGCGAAGATGACGACGAGTCGGGCGAGGAACAAATTGCTTCTGCCTTGTTCGTACCTCATCAAGCGGCTCATGACCCAGTCGAACGAAGAGGAGAGACTCCCCGGGAAGGTCTAGATCATGTTTCAAGATCTCGAATGAATGAACAACATCGCTCAGATGTTTCAAACTCACAACAGTGGCTCGAAGAGCATGAAGTCCCATCACGTGAAGTAGATAACAAATATGTCAGCCAAGATGTTAATCCTCGACCGTTACCGCCAAGCCGTGTAAAGTCACAGAGCTCAATGGAAGAGAGAGATACCTTTGTTCCGCCTGCAGATATCCCTGAGGCAGTACAAGATTCTTACGATGAAGGAGATACCACAATAGGTGAGGAGTCGAGCCTGACAGATGATCCGGAAACGACACCCACTTCTTCAAGACGGCGCAGTTATAAGTTGAGAACTCATGTTCACGAACATCAACAGGCCAAGCAACCACTAGAAGCTATTGAATTGATACCATATAGACATCAAGTTGGGGGCCATACCACTATGTGGAGATTCTCGAAGCGAGCGGTATGTAAGCAGCTGAATAATCGTGAGAATGAATTCTACGAGAAGGTTGAACAAAATCATCCGCAGCTCCTGAAATTCTTGCCAAGGTACGTGCAATATCAATCACTTCTCCGCCTCTGGCTTTGAAGCTGAGTCTTTGTCAAGACGCCATTCGGAAATTGTCCATCATCAGTTCTGCTACATAGGCTAACGCGTTACGTTCACTCCGGACTTTAGATATATTGGTGTTCTTAATGTCACTTTCGAGAAGCAGCAACGTCGAAAGTCTACGCGCAAGGAAGAAAAGGATCCTATTGTGGATGGAGAACCCAATGGTTCTGGTGAACAGCAGCCCAAAGATGAGATCAAGGCAAACACGGAAGGCAATGGGCATACTAGTACGGAGAGAAAATCTGAGCATGCGAGGATGATCAGCCAGTCTATGCAGGCGGCCTCAACTCCTATACCAACAGTTACATTCGCCGACAATAGGCACATCATCCCCAAGAGCTTTTTACAGCCTCATCCACACCTCATTGACCCCGTTAGTTCTTCATACGCCAACTTTACCCGCCTTCCTCGTGAACGGAGTCTAAGCCAGAGCCAAAGTCAGAGTCAGCCCCCCCCTAGCGGTGACTTCACATTTCGACCGACTTTGTCCGATAAGCATGCAGCGAGTTGGGGTGCAACTACAGTGAACAAAAAGCTGAGGAACGAAGTCTTTGGAGAAGCTTTCCTACAGCAGCCAATTCCGATCCACCGTCATAGGAAGCCGGCATCGCAAAGCAGAGCTTTACGGCAAGGGGCTGCGTTAAGGACTACTAATTCCGAGACGAACCTTAAATCTACTCCATCTTATCAGAAGGCGGTGGAAGGTCAATCATCTAAAGAGTCGATTCGTCGGAGAGCTATGAAGAGTGCTGCCGAAAAACGAACAGGCTTGGCGCCGATGACTCCTGTAACACCCGCCCCACCTGTGTCGACTAGTGATGAGAAGTCTACATGCGAGAATGGTGAAGACGAGGAGGGATTCGAGCAAATGGGTACCAGTGCTCCGGAACCAGAGGTCTCGCCGCAAGAAGCGACCAAGAGACCAAAGAGACGCTATTCCAGTGGTAGTCTTCGTCGTAAGCCGAATGAAGTAGCTGATGACCGTGGTAGTCTCAAGTATTTCGAGGAAGCTGATGATGCTGGTTACAAGGGTGACGAAGAAGATGTGTTCACTATGGATCCTGAGCTTGCTCCAACACAGTCACTAAAGTCGGCTCCGGTAGTGGATAAGGCATTTCCGGTTGCGTCTGAGGAGAAGAATGACAAGATTACTTCGGACGTTTCTGATATTGCTAGCAACGGTACTAGTGTGTCAAATGCTCAATCAAGATCTCCTGCCACTTTGGAAATTCCTCGACCGGTTAACCCGAAAGAAGCCCAAACCCAACCTAACTCCCGTGTCGAGTATTTCTTATTACTTGAAGACTTGACAGCTGGCATGAAGCGTCCTTGCATTATGGATCTCAAGATGGGTACTCGTCAATACGGTATCGATGCCAACGAAAATAAACAAAAATCCCAACGCAGCAAGTGCGAGGCAACAACATCTCGAGAACTTGGTGTTAGAGTTTGTGGTCTACAGGTATGGGATGTGAAGACGCAGGGGTACATCTTCCAGGACAAGTACTTTGGCAGAGATTTGAAAGCTGGACAGGAATTTCAGAATGCCTTGAC
Source organism: Clarireedia homoeocarpa (assembly GCA_001465935.1). Taxonomy (NCBI): domain Eukaryota; kingdom Fungi; phylum Ascomycota; class Leotiomycetes; order Helotiales; family Rutstroemiaceae; genus Clarireedia; species Clarireedia homoeocarpa. The sequence goes on from LNKV01000010.1 coordinate 624,414, forward strand.
TCGCTTCTTGTACGATGGAGTCGATTACGGAAGTATCTTACGCCACATCCCCACCATCATCCATAAACTCTCCCAACTGGAAGTTCTCATCAAAGGCCTCATCGGCTACCGCTTCTACGCCGCTAGTCTCCTCATGTTCTACGACGGTGATACGTCATCCATGGAAGAAGAATCCGACAGCAATGTGTTTGAACGCCCGCCGGACAAGAGAAGAGAAGTCGATTTCAAGATGGCAGATTTTGCCAATTGTGTAACGAAGGAGGATTTTGATGAGGTGGAAAGGACATGTCCGCCAAGACATCCGGAAAAACCAGATTTGGGGTTTTTGAGGGGCTTGAGGAGTTTGAAGAGGTATTTTTGGAGGATTCAGAGGGATGTCGGGAGGGAGATGGGGATCAGGGCGAGGGATTGGGGCGAGGATGATGGGGAGATGGGGGAGGGGGAGGAAGAGGATGAGGCTGATTTGAGCTATTAAGGGGCTGGGATAAGTTGGGTTGAGTTGGGCTAGAGGGAGTTTTGTGTTTATTAATTGAGAGACGGGATTAGTTTTATTTTCGCAGGGGGGGGTGAGTGGATGGTTATTCGTTCTTTTGTAGATATATTTATATCTCAAATATGGGTATGGGGGTAGGCTGGGGTAGGCTGGGGATTCTAAAGGAATTGAAACAGGGGGGAGGCTCTCTGTCTGTGTTGTTACAGTTCTAATCAAAAACCCTAGCGTTTGTTCAGAGTATTGGATGGTTTTTTTTATGATTGTGTGTGTTTTCCTTTTATGGCTCGGTATTTCTATCTTCTTGACTTTTCTTTGTTTGTCACGACGTTATTCGGTCTTGAGCTGGGACTTGACGTATACCCTATATAATTTGATGCATGATTTTCTTTTCGGTGGGGTTGAATGGATGGATAAATGGGATGGGGTTGTTGAGTTTTTTGAGTTTTAATGTTTTTTTCCCTTTGATTTAGTTGGTTGAGGAAGCGAAGGGAAGGGAAGGGAAGGGGGAGGTGGAGTGAGAGGTAGAGTAAAGAGGTGAAGAGGGAAGAAGGGAACAAGGAAGAAGGGGGAAATTTTACTTTACTGCTTTCATGAATGGCTCTTTCGTTGTTGTGGGTTTCGCTGTTCGGTTCGGTTCGGTTCGGTTCTTTTGCTGCTGCCTGCCTGCCTGTGTCTGTGTTGCTATTCGAAAGTCAGAGATGGGTTGGGTTGGATTGGGTTGGTGTAGGGAATGAAAGAGGGGGGGGGGGATAGGAATAGGAATAGGGGGGAATGAATGGAAGGGGAGGGGGAGGTGTAGATAGATGGGTAGATTTTAAGATAGGTGGGGAAGTGAAAAGAGCAGAAGAGAAAGGGAAGGGAAGGAAGGGAAGGAAAAGGAAAGGAAAGGAGAAAGAAGACAGAGAGGAAAGGAGAATGAAGGAGTTGATAGATTGATGTAGGTTAGTTGTAACATACTAAACTTACACTTTTTTTTTTTTTTTTTTTTTTTGAAGGCAGACGAACTTTTCGCGCTACCCTGTTATCATCACCGTTGCTATCTGGACCCTGTAGTAGCGGAGAACAAACAATACGAGATATTTTTCTTGCTGACTCTGCAGTAACTACTGTGGCAGCAATACGAGACATTTTCCTGCTGACTCAAGCAAAGCACAGATGATATATCTAGATCTCAACAATCTTTTTCATGCACGCATTTCACGGATTCGTGGACAAGATTTTATCTTTTTGCTTAGATAACGCTTGGAGTAGTTTCTGCAGCGGAAGTCTCTCCGTTACTAATTAGATTGACTTGCTGTCTATTCCGTAGCTGTGGTTGTGGAACGGTCAAATATGCTTAATCGTAACCTCACATGGTCGGATATCTCCTCCAGCTCCTTCATAACAACACTAACAAAATCTAGCTCAATCATTGGCATCCTCCTCCTCGCTATCACCCCAGCAGTGTTCAGCAACCCCCTCTCAATCACCGAGCCTCTCACAATCGAAACCCGCTCCCCAAAAAAAAAAGCCGTTCCTCTCCCAGGGACTTCGGTCAATGAGTACAATGCCAAGAAATTGTACGGGCGATCTGATATTATGAAGCTTAATTATGTACGTTTTCTTTACACCCACCCACCCGCATATCCTAATGCAAATCCAACTCAACTCAACTCAACTCAACTCAGTCGTCACAATTTGCTAACCAATGATCATTTCCTAGTATCTCAGAGGAAATTGCGAAGACTGGACCATCTCCGTCACCGTCAATGCCGGTCTCAACAGCGTTTGCGTTCAGTACTTCTACAACCGTGCTGCTTCTGTTAATATTGCGAATTGCTATGCTAGTTATACATTTTCACACTTCCTCTCCTCTCTACTGAGTCTACTCTCTCCCCTCCTCTCTCCAACACCCACCTTCAAGACACACATCTCTCCCCTTCACAATGGATGAACGTTTGAGCCTAAAAAATTGCAACAGATTGCAAAGCAGACTTCTCATCAGGTACAAGCTGTGGTACTACACAATTGGGAACGGTATACTCGAACGGGGATAATTGCTTAACGAAGAATGGTGCATTTTATTTTGGTAGCTTCAGGGCTAGTACTTACTAGGTAGGAACGCATTAGAATCAGATTCTTAGTAGTGGTCAAGTATGAGAATGAGGGCATACCCAGATTCTGAATGAGGGGATTCACAGAATCAGGAACGATCAGCAATTCCCAAGCTGTCACTTCGTATTGTATTTGTAAGCTATAGAATATTGTAGAATCACCAATTTTGCCACAGTTTGAGGATATAAACCTCCTCTGAGCTGCTCTGTAGTTAGTTCAGCAGATAGAACAAAATCACTCAATCGAAAGCACCATTTCAGAAGCTCTTAATCTTACATCAAGCCGAGGATGGATTTCAAATGATGTAGACTCAAAATCGCGCAGTGGGAGCTTGGTTGTAGTAGGATATTAGTGAGGTGCTATCAAACTTACGCAAAGCTATGTCGCAAAAGCCTAGATATGGAAGAGTAATTCACGCGTTCATCCTCCCAGGACCAGTGGCAGGGTATATCGCTTCTCCTCGATAGGGGAAATTCCATAGTTTTAGGCAATCTACCCGTTTTATTATTCACTTTATATACAACGTAAATTATGGTCTCCCGCAAGCCCAAGGTGCTAATTGAAGGGGTTTACGTTACATGATAGAGAATCTATAGTCATTATAATCATCTTTGGTCCTAGCTCATCTTGATGTAATCTTACATATGTTGTGGGTTGCCTCTACAGTATTAGAGAAACAGTAGTCCCGGTTACACTTGCTTTGCCTTGACGTAAAGGCTCTTATTTTAGCTTCTTTATATCTAGGTTTCTTTTAAAGAGGAAAAATAAGAATTTATTAGATTACTTCTCTTTTGCTAACTATATAACTAAGTAGAAAGATAGCTTCGCCTTTGATTTGTTTTGCATTATAATATCTAACATCCTAGCCCCCAACACAACCGCTTTGGGAAACGGAAGGCCACCTGGGTCCTGGACCTCACTCAACCTGAGACGCTGTACGCCGTTCCCGCGTACTGTATTCCTTGCACAGCAAGCGATTACACGAGCGACGACTCAGAACTTTTCATCTAGGCGCCGACTCGTGTAGTGAAAGCCTGAAAGGTCGTTATATGTTCAGATTCACGTTATGAGATACGTCAAAGCCAAGACGATGGATGTATAAATTCGGCCGTGGAATCCATTTAGTAGGAGGAGCAGAGTGCTATGAAATCTAGTACGCATTCACTTTTTTCTGATTATTTGCTAAACAAGAAGTCAATTCATTTTCTTATACACAATGTCAACACCCGTAAGAAATAAAGGCAAGCACCGTTACGACTCTGGTGAGGGTGATCTTCGCCGAGACGAGGAGGTAACATCCGTAAAATATAAACACAAGCACGGTTACGACTCTGATGAGGGTGGTCTTCGCCGAGACGCGGAGGTAACATCTTCTGAGAGTGAGACTGAATATCCAGGTATTGATTCCCTGACGTCTTCTGGCTCCTGGGGTAGTTCTTGTTGATGTTGATGTTGATTGCTAACCTACTATTAGATAACGGTGATTATATTGAGCCACCAACACAGATTAAACACAAATCAAGCACTCGTTTACCTGATCGTCATAAATCAACGAGAACTACAGGTGATACAAGTGATGGGGATAAGCCAGATAGGCACAAACACAGAAGTACCCGACACAAGTCCAAGCCCGCTACTCGAAGAAGTGGTGAGAGCTCATTTGAAAGGGCAAAATTAAAGCCCGAGGCATCTTCATCAAATCACCAACGCGCAGCCAGAGCTTCAGCAGAAGATCCTGCAGAGACCATCCTAGAAACCAAGAGGAGCGCAGAAAAATACCTGCTGCAGTTCATTGAAAATGCAAAGGCTGATCTGGAAGCCGAAGAGCGATTGATACGGCAAAAGCGTTCTCTTCTAGAAGATATAAAAAAACATATTGAGGATCCTTTGATGCAGCGGAGTGGAATTGTCTTGGAAGAATATGATAGATATATAAAAGACTGGGATCATAAGAATGATGCTCCCGCTAAAACAGCGCGCAAAAGCGAGAAGTATCTTTCTGCATACTTAGAAGAGGCAAGCAGGAATTTCAAAGCACATAAGCAACTAGAAGCCGAAAATGCAGCGCCGGCTGATAGAGAGGACGGGCGGGGCGGCAGGGATAGGAAGAAGAAAGTTCCGACTGAGGATCCTGAAAGACGTCGACGCCGACATGGGCCTCCTCTCTAGATTAATCCTTATCATAGCTGACAAGAAACAATGTACCAACTTATATTATATCTACAAGAACTGAAAGATATTGAAAAATCATGTATCTGAATGAGAGGATAATAGAGGTCACTTGAATGGCTTTCCAAACGTGATGCTGATTTCATCATGTGGTTCCAACACAGCGACATCGGCTACACCGATCAATGGGCCGCATAAGGCCACACGAACAGCCACTGGGTCGGACGCCGACTAAGCGCCAGAGAAAGGTACAAGCCTGACTCAAGCCACGCACGGCAATGATGATCTCGAGATCGTTCTCTGGAATAATCTTCCTATTACAGTATTGTAATGATGGAGCGGCAGTCTGCGGAACGAGTCGTTGCAAATTTCCTAAGTAAGTACTCTATCGTGTTGATTCAGTTTGTTCTTTGATAGAAAATCCCAGCATCACCCAACATAAAAGGGACTTGAGAATAGCAGTCTATCACAATGTCAATACACCCAATTTTTTTTTGAATATTTTACTAAGTCGTCCAGTACAGTATATCATTCCCGGATAAAAGCTCTCTGCGAAAATGTCAGGGGGTAATCCTTATCCAGGTGCTTATGCTGGGTACGCATCTGGTCCTCCAATGTATTCTCCATCGCAGTTTTCCCCTCGTCACACTAATCCTCCATATGGTTCATCAACACCAATTTTCGCTCATCCCGCTGATCCTTCACGTGGTTCGACCCGGACCCGTGACGATTGGCATGGTTCATCAAGATAGAATAGAGCATCAGAGAACCGACATCGTAGAGATCATCGAAGCCCATCTCCTCGCCCGCAGGACCATCGCCCTAGGCATCACAAAAAAGAAGACAGGAGATCTGATAGCAGGACAAGAACAAAAAGTGCGAAGGAGACTACGAATTGTAACAAGTCGCATCTGCCCAAGGTTGGCAAGGAAGAAGATGAGCATATCCAAGCGAAGATGCAACACTTAGCCAAGCAAATGAAAGAAAAGCTCAAAAAGCTCGATTTGCTGAAGAGAAAACCGAAAGCATTTCGTGATGCTTTGATTAGTGAGCAAGTGGTCAAACGACTGACATCCGAAACGGAGAATAAAATTATTGGGTTGAAGGAGGACCGGCGCGAGGTGCTTGAAAATTGGCAGCGGGCTCTGTCTGAAGCCAGTGAGAAGGAACGTCCCATCGATGAGCGACCTTTCAAGGACAGATGGCAGCAGTTGGCCACCACACTCAGTGAATACCGAAAGGGACCTATAGTTGACGCAGAAAACTTCGAAGCTTATTGTTATCCAGACGAGAAGATTCGGAGCTTGGAGCGTGAACTTGACGACGATGAGCTCATGCTAAAAGGTCTGGCATGTATGATCGGCTTGGACTCAATGCGTTATCTCAAAAGTGAACTTCCTCGGCACTACAAGTAGTAGGAAGAACCGCAGCTCAAAATAATTGAGGGTTAGTTGTCCAGTAGCAGTACTGTCGCCTCCTGTTCCTGATTCCAACATGGGGGATTATGACAACCACACGATTCGGGAGTCCGGTATCCCAATTACTTACAAAAAACTCAAGCTTGGCGAAGGAACAGCTGATAATTGAACAAAGGATAGTCCTTTCGATTGGCTCCATGTAAACGCCATCTCGTCAGCTGGAGACGGGTATCTTGTGCAGAGGAACGATATGTTTGAGGTTTCTTATCCGCTGCCGTCGGATGCGCAGTTTCTTCGGGTTGTGAAGCCATTATCGTTCGTTATATACCTTTGATAGACATACATTTTGTACCCTTTCCCATCTTGCGAAGTATTCCTTATATAGTTGGATATTTATCTACACCAAGACAACATGTATATGAGTACTTTCCAAGCTCTCTACGGAGTGTTTCTTCAGTTAAGATTTCTCTATGCATGCAATGCATGACAGCCTTCCATTTTCCCGTCACCACTCACATAAATTAGCCCCCACAGAATCTCCGAAACCCCACCTCAGCTCATCACTTCATTCGAGCTACTACTGTAACAGTACCCTTAGCTAACCCACCAGCACCACCCACCCACCAATCCCAACCTCTCCACCATCTCCATCCACCATTCTCCCATGAAAAAACCGCCTCAATCCCACACCTCACCAATAGAACCACCTGTGCCACCGGCCTCCTCCCCTCCCATTCCCCACACCGAAGCCCTCTCCTCTTAGCTCTTACGAAAGCACCTCCACTATCGATGCACACCCCAATGCTACGACCATATCATACGATATGCAACAATTATCTCTTCGCATCCCCTCCTACCAATCACACCGCAATCCCATTCTCTCCAACCAATCACTGCCAATCGCAAAGTGCTTACTGATCTCCCTGTTTAATCTATTCGTACAGCGTCGTGCTGATTTTGTTGCATATCGTGTCGGATGAACTTACTGTAGGAACGGTAGGTGAGAGTGGGGTTTCGGATGCAGAGGTTGGGTCAGGGTTTTTTCATTGTGTTTTTTTTGAGGGGAGGGGGGGGGAAGGGGGGTTTCGCGTGAGAGGGGGACGAAAGTTAGGTTTGAAAAGGGGCGAGGAAGCTCGGCTACTTGACTCTAGGGTGTTGGATCCATGCGAATATGCAAAACATATGTGTACCAAGTGAAGAGAAGAAAAAGAAAAAGAAAGAAAACTGACTTCACTGCTTTTGTTTTGTTGTTGTTGTATACATCTCCCCTCCTCTCCTCGTGAAGTACAAAGTATGTAAGTTACAAACTCTTGCCTATCGGACAGATGGACAATTCATGCAAATTCGTAAGGGTCAATTAGTACATGCCAGATATGCCATGCATTATCTAGGCGAAGATCTAATCTCTTCATCTCCTCCTCTCTCTTACCCATCTTCTTAATTAAGCCTTCTCATTGATCATGTACTTTACACATCTTCCGGAGTTACTCGCAAGTGCATTTTCATCTCTCTCCATCCTGATTTGTTAGCAGTCTTTTGATCTAAGAAATTCAACCACGATACCCGCCACTCGCTAGATACAAGTAGTCTCCATATGTTGCGGGGCGGCGGCGGTAGGCGGTAAGGCTTAACATACTGTAATGTAACTCTTCTCATGCTTCAGTACGGACCCTTACTCCGGGCTGCTGGGTAGCGGCTTACTGTGCTTGAGCTGGACGCACAGTAGTAGCGCAGCGAGGTGGTGTGAGTGTGGCTGTGGCTTGTGGTTGGAGGTCTAGATTTGAGTAACTTTACTGCGCGATTTCCACTTTCCTCGTACAGTACAGTCCAGTATGAACGACTCTTTTCGTCTGGTAGAGAAGGAAGCCATTCAATTGATATCACAAGAGGTACACATTTCAAGACCCGATTGAAAAATGCCTCCTACGGTAGATACTCTTGCCTGTTCGTATGTCATGCAAAGTTCGCACTTGCGATACGTTAAAGCCAAGCATGATCAGTAATCACCTCTCTCAATCTCTCAACTCCAACCTACCAAACAAAAAACCCTCGTATGCTTAGACAATCCACCGAAAACTTACCAACAACCAAACCAGCGAGTAGATCTCGATTCCACACAGTCCAGAAAGGGGAGAAAAAACAAAGCAAAGAGAAAATCAATCCCCATCCCCATCCCCATCCAATGCTTCTTCTCCTTCATCAGCTTTGTTGCATATCTGACCATCCTCCGGAGTTTTCTCTCCCCAACTCCATGTATTTCTTAACTTAGGGAAAAGGAAGAAAGACCTCTTTTTTTTTTAGATAGATGGATGTTGCATGCACCACGGACGATTTGCTCCTCCCCTTGTGACTTCTGACCTTCTTTTGTGTAAAAGGTAGAATGTTATGCGTTACCATTTTCTGTTGCTTCCTACATGCATATACTGTACATATTCAGCTGGCTAGTTGGCAGACTACCTACTTGGTCGATACAGTATATATCACGAGTCGTTCCCCCTTACAGGTGTCAATCACTAAACCCTATGGATCTGCCATACATACATCCATGTCCATAAACCGCTACAAGTCCAAAAAGAGAAAAAACCGGGGAAGATGACGACCTGCCCCACATAGCTTATTGCCATCGCCATCGCCATCGACAACTCAACTCAACGTAGCCAATAATAATCCTCACGTTGCCTCGCTCCGGGTTCACTTACTTTTTTACTCAAAACATCGTACGAGTAATATCATACCACACGAGCCGAACCGACCCGACCGGACCTGACCCGACTAGACTAGATGTAGCAATCAGACTAGTCTATCTCTCAGTCAGCGGTGCTGACCTCCGGATGTGATACTGTACCCCTGCTACTACTGGGCTAGAGAGATGTTGTGTCGTCTCACTTAAGGTTTTATGCCAAGAAGATAGTTTATTTCCTCTCTGCTTGGCGATTCCTCTTTTACTCTCTGCTCTACTCTATCTACTCTACTCCACTCAATTGTGCTGCTGTATTATTCCAGGCCAGCTCCTGCTCTGCTCTGCTTTGCTATCTGTCTGTCCTTCCTGCTCGCTGCCTTCTTTTTCTTCTGTTCCTTCTAGTTACATATCGTATTATTCACATTCCATCCTCTGACCACCTAACCCCCATGTCGTGTTTCGAAAGGAAAAAAATAAAATAAAAATAAGCACTGTCCCCCCCCTCTCTCCCCCTCCCCCTCCCCCGGTTCCTTTATCCTAACCTTATACCAACCCCCAGAAAGATCCAAGTCACCGACCCCCTCTCCTCCCCTCTACTCCATCTCTGCCACCACTATGCATCCATCCATTCAATCAATCAATCACAACCAACCCTACCATACCATTCTCCATCCATCCATCCATCCATCCCATTCCTTACCTACCCACCCACCCGTAGATCCGATCAACCAACCGCATATAATCTCTCCCCCCCCCCTTCTCTCTCTCATACACACACACACATACTCCTCACCCATCTCCAAGTTCTACTTCTAGAAGAATCCTACCCTCCCTCCTCTCTATACATATATCCAAATCGCATCGCATCGCATCCAGCATTCCCACTCGGGACCTTTCCGACTTCTTCTTTTACTGTACATATCTCTATATATAAATAACTCAGCACACACACACACACACACATATATATATATGTATATATGTATCATCTCATCTATACAGCACATATCCATACCCACCATCCATCCATCCATCTATACGAATCAGTACATGACCTCATGACAATCAAAGCACAAGATATACATACAACCATATTCTTTCCCCACTCTAACCACATACATCAACTCACTCAAGGAAACATCACTCACGTAGTCTCGATACTCAAGATCTAAACAAAAGGGTCTGGTTGGTTAATTCATCTTTACTATAGAAAGAATAACTAAACATCTCGGCTTTCCTTCACTGTTACTTCGATCCATTCTTGCCCCCCCCCCCCCTTTCCATCCCATTGCTCCCTCATATTCCATCCACCCATCCTAATTTTCCCTACCCATTTTTTCCCTCCTCCCGTCCTCCCTCCTCCCATTCTTTTCCACCCCATTTCCTCTCTCCAGCCTCCAATCCCATCACATAAGAAACAACAAAGCAAATAAATAAAAGTCTCTAAGCCCTTAAGCTGGAAACCACCCCCCCCAAAAAAACCACCCATCCATCCCATCGAAGAATCATACTTACAAAAAGAAAAGAGATCTCTCCAGAACGAACGACCCAACCAACCAATTGGCTAGTTAAAAATACTACTCTGCAGCGATCACACTCGCCCTCTCCAAAAAGCGGTGTCTCATCACGCACTAAGAAAGGAAAAAGCAAAAGAAAAACAGTAACGCCTTAAAACGCCTTGCCTCCCAATGGGGTAATAGTAGTAAGAAAAAACAAGAGTTAGGTAAAAGTCAACATAATAAAGTGATCCGAAGTAGTAGTAGTGGTAGTAGTAATAATAGCAAAAGCTATCGATCAATCAGAAGTCGAAAAGAGGAAAAATAAAATGAAAATACAGTCAAGGAGATTCATCACATTGCTTCGAAGGTGTAGTCTATTTAACGACTACCCAGCGCACTTATTCTCGCCCCAGCAGGTCTATGAAGTAGTCCACTCTTGGGGTGCAGTTCCGGATGATGGAGACTCTCCCGATCACTTCTTCCACCTCGGACATCTTCATCACTGTCCTCTATAATCTTGGTCGGCATATCAGTTCCTGCATGATATTGCTGGCTGTGCCTTTCGGGTGTAGTGATCGAACTAGTGAATGACATGGCTGTGCTTGACCTATTATGGATGAGATCTGGTGTTGGGGGAATGCTGGATGCGCGACCGTTTGGGGTGAGCATGCTATCGTCGCCGGAATCACCAACATCGCTTGCAGTCATGGTTGAGAAGTTGCTTTCACGGTGTCTTCTTTGCTTTTCTCTTCTGGAGAGTTCCTCGGCCTCGGCATCGGCGTCGTGTGCTAATTGAAGACCTTCCACAGCAGCTGCACACTGATCGCTGATATTTCGAATGATGTGTGCAATTGCATCGGTCTTGTCTCGAAGGTGGCGGTCGGCGACGTCGGCAATGCTGATTGCACTAAAACGTTTGTTGTTTCGTAATCCCTTGACCAATCGAGCCTCCATTTCGGGACTCATGTCATCACCTGAGCGGCCAAGTGTGTGGTGTCGAACTGATCTATTAGATTGAGAAACTTCCTTGCTGAACTTCTCTTCGCCATTGTTTTCCTCGGAAACGTCTGCCGGATCTTCACCTTCTTCCTCGAACTCACCGTCCAAGTACTCGCTCAAATCTGGCGTCTTTTGAATGGTGCGTACCAGGTGTTCCAAGTGGTGAGATTGACCACCAATCAGACTGCGCAGGTGTAACACAACACGTTGTGCCTCATCACGTTGTCTGAGAAGAGTGGAGTTGGTTTGTTGAAGGGAGGAAAGCTCCTTGTTGTTGCGTTTGCGCTCACGCTCAAGTTCTTCAGCAATTTCTTGCTGTAGGACAAGTGCCTCCAAGGCATCGTCACGCTGTTTCTCAGTACCAGAAAGACGAGTGGTAAGGCGAGCAGCATCATCCTTTTGTTGATCGATAAGACCGGTGAGACGTCTGTTTTCGCGCTTGTGATTTTCGATCTTGACTTTAAGATCCTGTGTTTCCTTGGTAAGTTGCTCGGCAAATGACTGGAATTTGAGGAATTGTTGTTTCCAACTCTCAAGTTCCTCAACCAGGAAATTGTTTCTCTTTGTGACTTTGCCGATTTCTGTATCCATGCGACCCTTAAGATTGATAAAATCTTGCCATGCCTCAAGTGCGTCTCTGGAGTACTGGTTGCGTTCGCGAACAATTTCATTAAGATGTCTCATTGAAACCTTGGTCATAAGAGGTTTCTTCTGAGCTCCGCCAAAAACAGCCTTCATTCCAGTGTTTCGTCCCTAACCAATTAGTAATTGAACCTAGCACGTGCGGAATTTCTCAACTCACCATCTTTTCACAGACATGATCCATCACTGCCATAATCGAATCCTGGTTCCACCATTCTGGATCTTGGATCGACTCAACCTCTCCGCGCATAACAATGATTTGGCCCGCTGGGACTAATTTTCCACCTCCATATGCTGAACGTAAATGGTGTGGTACACCAGAAGGCGTCACATCACCATTGAGAGCTTGAGTCATTCGGTTTACCATCTTTGTGCGTTGCCCGGATGTTAAAGCAGTTGGTGGACTAGAAGTTAGAACAAAGTTACGATCCAAATCCACCACTAAAGCGTCTGTAGGTGCTGTGAAAAGAGTTCTGCATTCGGCGGTAATACCAAGAATGTATGGACCAGGTTCTTGGACAAGCTCATGAGCATGTCTAGCATGAACAACTGGGACATACAGGCCGCTCCATTCATAAACACGAACAAAATATCTAATCGTCTCAGATGCGACTGTAAGCATTGCTGGATAGTGAGATACGAAGATGATGCGACGGGTTGGCGACAACGCTGCCTCAACTACTCCTACAATGTTGGGAATGGACAAACAAGAAAATAGAGGCCACATGGCAAAGTTTTGGAATCCCGTTGGAGACGATGGGAATTGATAGCAAAGAGCATAATCCTTCATGTCAATGCGCACAAGGTCGTTGAGGCGCGGGGCAGGGAAGCTCAGAATGCGGGAGACTTCCTCAGCATGGAACAGGTTTGTAGCCTTGTTCCAATGAATCCACATCCCTCTCAGATAATCACCCAACAAGTTGTACAAAGGATATCTGGAAAGGAATGATAAGCAGTATGGGATCCAGTATGTCTCGTCGGCGGAATCGTAGAATTCTGACTCGGTCCTCCTCCTCAAATCTCGGATCGTCTCTGCGCGCTTCTCATCCGCTCTCGACCATACTCGCAATGCGATGCCATATAACGTGTGCGAAGAGTCTTGTTGTAAAACGAAGGAGTGGTGTACGCAGTGTGGTTGACTGCGCCCTGTGCAGATTTCAACATCGTGGGGGAAACAGGCCTAGAATTGATGTTAGCCTAGAAATCATTCCGACTGGCACTGTTTTGCCTTACCCTCATAGCTGCGTGGAGTGATCTAGCAACTTCATTATCCTGCTCTAGTCTTGGACTACTTCCAAGAATCTCCGGAAGCCAGAATTGCCCGACAGCCCCTTTCATATGGCCAATTTTACCTTGAGCCGGAGCTGGTGCTTTCACCCATTGCGCCGGTTCTCGGCCAACACCGCATACCATATAGGCATGGGTGAGTGTCTTCGGCGTCCGCGCTTGAGGTTTGACACTGAGCGAAGACGGGATCGGCTGCGTTATCCTGGAATGAAGCGATGAGGTTCGACTCGGAATAATCAAACTCTGGTCGTTATTGTCGCGAGTACTTGGCCGGCCATCACGGTCTCCAGTCTTCGGTCGAAGGAGAGAATGGCTCGTGAGAGATGGACCCATGGTTACTAAGTTAACCAATTGATTCTGCCCGGGTGGCTGGATATTAGAATGAACAAGCTCCTCTTCGTGTCTAGGAGTCGGCTCCTCGTCCTTGTACTCCTGGAGATACCGTCGACGACCTTATCGGTTTCGATGGTTATCGTTGAGAAAGCCGTAGACGTTGGGGTTAAAGAGCGTGATGGTGAATGGAAATGAATGAGGAGATGAAGGATGGTATATTCTACAACGCTCGTTCCGAAATCAGTGGGCGACTTCTAACATTCACTTCGTACTTCGTAGAGATCCGCAGAGTCCAAATTGGTAAATTGCAAAGCGACGAAATTCGTGATGATCCTCTCCCATAAAATCTCGCCAATTTCCGAAACCTTTTCTCGTCTCCGTGAATCCGTGCTGTAGTAGTGCTGTCCCAGATCCAATTCGCGGAGGTCAATAATAGATGGATGGATTGAAAAGGGCGACGGATGGTGCTATGAAATTATTGCCTGCTGCTTTCTGCTTGCCGGCAAGGGAGCAGATGGTGGTGGTGGTGGTGGTGGTGGTGGTGGTGGTGGTGTAATTACGAAAATACAGGATTTTGCAGGCAACTTATGCAGCAATGATTGAAGAGAGAGCGAGGCAAAGGGAAGGAGAAATCCAAGGGCGATAGAATGGACAGCAGCAGCAGCAGCGATACTTCGGTATGGCCCACGGAACGGTCGATCTAATAACTTTAAGTGGCTTGTTATTCGTTCGGTACGAAGCAACTTAAGTGACTCGTTATTTGATACGAAGCAACTTAAGTGACTTGTTATTTGGTACAAAGTAAGATGGAATAATTAAAAGTGCACATCTGTATCTACTTTGGGCGTGTACGGTCTTCTAGCCTCCACCGAACAGAGCAAGGGAAGGGGAAGGGAAGGGGAAGGGGAAGGGAAGGGGAGAAGAAAGGGAAGGGAAAGGAGTTTGTCGAGCTTTGGGACGGTTTGGGACGGTTTGGGACAGTTTGGGACAGTTTGGGACGGGGGCAACAGGGAAAAGAGGGTCGCTGCACCAGGGAAGCGCGAACCAGGATGGGATAAATGCAGCAACAAATAGCAACAAGTAGCAGCAAATAGCAGCAAATAGCAACGAAAAGCCGGCGCTCACACCACGCAACGAGGTTGCCCCTTGCGCATGGGATGATTTTGATAGATTTTTGTCTTGGCTGATGGAGCCGTGGGAGAGAGGATGCACCTGGGGACTTGGGAGAGAGGATGCACCTGGGGACTTGTGTTGCACCCCTACCACGAATCACTACTTATTGAAAGGCCGTCCAGAATAGCTAATTCGTCCTCTGGTCCAGATCTATAATTGTTCCATGCCCTTTCGATGGAGTTGCACGCATTGTGACAGCGACAGTCATTTGCCTTACACGGTTAAACTGGACCCGGAAGACTCGCATTCCAGTCTCTACGACGTGCAATCAAAAGCGGGTGGGGTTTGTGCTCTGGGCAGCAAAGTACGAAGGACTTCATACGCCAGTGTGAATGTCAATGTGTCGAGAACAGACACATAACATAATACGGACGGGTGCTGCGACAACCTCTTGCTGCCGCATTGACGCAGCTTCCCGGGATCTAGCTCACGCAGAAGCAGCTACTCGAGCCGTAGGCAGGTGTGATATGTCATTGCTATGCAGTCTCTTGAAGCTTGGGCGAAAGGGTCAAAACACCTCTTCGCCAGTAACCAACCAATGGCCATGACCAATTCCCTCGGTCGACCAACCAGAAACTACCAGGGCCAACCCAAAGGCTCACGGCGGGAGGGGAATCTCGACGGTTTTACGCCATGGCAAGCCAGTTTTTGAACGGGATGTAACCCTATCAGTTGAGCTCGTTGCTCTCCCTCGACATTCTGACTGGATAAAGCATGGAAAATACCCCGAAGAACACACCGGGACCCTACATTCTAGGCTCAGGTCATAATTTCTCCAAATAATATAACGACTTTCCTGGCATTGCACGGACGGATCTTTGAGCACTTCCAACCACCTCCAACCACCTCGCAAGGGTAAATACTGTTCTCCCCGAGGTTCCGTCAACTTTATCAAACAGGGTCAAGTCATGCTCGCGGAGAGCCTTCCATTGTACGACGCAAACATCATGTCAATAATGTGCCGAAAATGTGGTTTTCCTTCGTCCACGGAGAATGAGTGGACGCTGAGCACGGATCTCGCCAAAAAGGGGAAATGAAATGGGACAGGATAGGCACAGTTGTACTTGTACAGGATGAGCATGAGACCTGCAGCAAGCTAATCTCATAGCAGGTTCGTTATGGCTGTGGATAATTCCTTTCTTCCATTCTTACTGCACGAAAGCGCGAAACCACGAAAGCAAAAGTCTCATCGCTAGACACAAGGGGTGGAGGCCGTCCTCAATGCAAGCCAACCATAAGTGTCAATTGCTGTTTGTCCGGCTCTGCACGAACTTAGCATGCACAATGTTCGTCGCCCTTGCATTACTATGATTACTTGCTGTGCCTCGGCGTGCATCCGAACTGCACGAAGCAATGTACCCCATATGCCGCGTCTCCACACCATTACGTTACGGCAAAACTGGTTCGAAGGAAACAAAACAAGTACTGTAAACAAACAGACCTCGCTCGAATCTTCTACGAAGTATATCAACAAGGTCTATATCAACAAGTATATCAACAAGGTCTATATCAACAAGTTCCATATCTACAAAGTACCGAGCTATCTACTTGGTACGCAAAGTACTTTGTACACCGTAGTCATAGGTCGGCACATTATTACCAAGGAAAACCCCCTATTAATTTGCGACCCGAATCAACCGAACCATGTGTTTTCGCCTCCAGGTTTGCTTATCTCGAGCGCTGCATTTCGACAAAGTCCCCTCGCCACTTTGATTCCATCTCCATCATTGGTCGTGCTTTCTACTACTTCGTATGATCGCGGCATCGGTTACAAGTACGAAGTACTTGTACAATTATACGGCCTGGAGAGACTAACAAATGATGACCAAAGTCGAAATAAATGAATGACGCTCTGCTGGCTCTCCGAGGGCCACTGCCGTGGAGGCCGACTAGTATATTTATTTTATCGTCCACCCTTGCCTCCACGCGATTTTCGCACGATCCGTGGAAGCAGATGGGACAGCAAATTACCGAGCGGGAGGCAAGCGCATGGGATTGCCTCGAAAGTTTAGCCAGCCTGCTCTGATGTATGCATAAGTTACCTGCTATCAAACCCAAATCTTTTGATCAGCAAAGACGACTTTAGATCCTCCCGCCAATTGATATCGTCTAAAGTTCTACAGCGGAAGACTGAATGTTTGGCGGGATTCACATGTGACGGGATGGAAAGGGTAGTTCCCTGATTTCGCTGTGGGAAAACAATCTATGAGTGGCAAGGCTCCACAATCTCCACCGAAAAGATCAATGCGCAAGGATATGCTTTGCTTCCAGATGGCGAAGACCTCTGAAAGTAACATTTTAGCGACGAGGCAGCACGGCCAAATTTGCATTGACTCACGGCTCTATAGAGGTATGTCTTCGCTACCACACGCCTTCTCTTAAAAAAGAAGAAAAAAAAAAAAAAAAAAAAAAAAAAAAAAAAAAAAAAAAAAAAAAAAATACTGCCTATCAAGGTAGACTTGATATTACTGCTAACTATGACCGGGACATTAGGTTCGATGTCGGATGATTCATGCAGCAGAAGTCCCCTAATGTATCGCCAAGCTGTATAGCACCGAGCACCATCGCTCGGAAGCCGTCGCAAACGCCAAACGCCCCATTCGACTTCAACATGCTCTAGTGGGGAAGCTCAAGCCAATGTCGCTCTCATGAAGTCCCTTACTTCAAAGAGCGCCATTAAACGTGAAAGTATCACGCGGTCTACAATATCTGACAGTCTAGCCCCACGAGTTCATTGCTTAAGACGCCTCAGCTCGCGGTCCTTGCAAATCACCGCTCCGATCATTCAGTTGTGCTGCCAGAAGCGGGAATTCCTTGCGAATCTCGTTTGTGTTGATAGCCAAATGCTGCTTGGGAATTGAAAGATGGGACATCCTAAGCTCGAATGTGCGAGTTGTACAATTACACCAACATGATCTAACTTAGCGAAAGCAAAATCACTTGGAAATTTTTTCGATATCGATTTCAGATCTTGGTGTGATGAGATCGGCTCTCGAGAGTGAACGAAAACTTTTTCTTTTTCTTTTTCTTTTCTTTTTGCCTTTTTCGGAGCGCAGCTGAAAATGTTGTGGGTTTACGATTGTCTTCTCCACTGCCATCATTTACTCACATACCCGAAGCGCATTGGTTCATGAAGCAGCTTTCGGGTATCGAGGATCGCGTAGAAGGCCACTTTTGAGATGTCCTCCTTTATTATCGAGCATTCGAGTGCTTGATGTTCATTCGACATTTGAACAACCAGAATCACCCCCATGGAAAGTTCCCACTTGGCACTATAAAGCGACACTTCACATCATCCCGTCTTCCTGCTGTTTCGGTCTAGATACGCAGAACTTGCTTCTGTCAATTAATCGGTCCGCTCACATTGGATCTTGAAACTTCATCGTGAGTGATACAGCATAGCTCATCTGTGAAGGCTTCAAATATCGCTTTCCATCTATGGAAGTCTGCTGTCCTTGTTGATAGTTACATCCTTGTCATTCATATTCAGCACATGCCTATCGTATGTGCAGTTTGTTTACTGGGATCTGAAAAGCCTTGAATTGTGCGGATAACCTTGGGTAACTTGCAACTACCATAGTAGTTGTAGAACCATCAGTCAGTGAGTGAGGAGGTCCTTGCGCTATGGGCCGCAGCAGTTGGGGAATTGGTCATTTCATCCAAAAACTGGACTGCATTTGACTAGCCCAGTGAAATAACTTTGTATGCGTTTTTTGGATATGGAAACAAAAAGGGAGCCTTTTCGTCCTAACACAAGCTCCCTCTAGCTCGACGTTATGTTCTAAACTATGCGACGTTCAATTCCAGGTGAGAGGGAGACGTATTTTTAAGCGAGCAAACTTTTTTGGTACAAATAATAGAATAATTGCGGTTATGATAACAACATCTAGGACTGCTGGCGCAACGGTAGCGCGTTCGACTCCAGATCGAAAGGTTATCCGTTCAAATCGGGTGTGGTTCAATACCTCAATAGCTTTCATTTTGCATTTTTCTTGCATCCAGCAATACTTCACACATATTTGGATAATGAACTTTTGATGTCTCATCACATGGTATTTTATCACCTGTGCTGTGATGTGTCTTGCGTCTTGTCGGCTAAAGACGTACAACCGAAATTTGACACTTCATTAATTGTTTTTCTGCATTGGATTGAATCATTAATTTTGAAACTGTTCTATATAAGCCTATTTATGAAATTCCCCTCTTCTTCCTTGCAATCGATCTGTTGGTAGTTCTCGGGAGATCAACCGTCCCACAGTAAAACGGGTTTGAATGCTTGCAAAGATTCATGATTTGCTATGGGCTATCTATTTTCCTGTTTGCCAAGCCGTAACAATCGCATATACTCCTGGAAGCGGCAGTCATAGCAAGGAGAGACCATGCAGCCGTCCACCTTCATGGAATTCTCCGATCATAGTACGGAGAATTAGGGAGCTCAACCTCCAATCAGCGCAGGTGTATTACTGTTTCGCTATGGCGACATCTGTATCCTAATGTTGCCAAGCTGGCACCACACAGCAACAAAGAAGTACCGGCCTTGCTCATGCACTTTATTTGGAAGGTCTGCGATAAAGTCGTCGTCACCGCCGAGCCTTCGAGCAGTGGGTATTTTGATCATCATTATGGCTTCATAGCCATTTTGTGAATGTTGTACGCGTGTTCCCTTGTTCTTAGGGTTGATCTTCCGTCCATTTCACGTTATCCACCTACTGCATTCTGTCAAATCTGCTTGTGGGAAAAGTTTTCTCATATGGATAAATTCAAGATGCATTACACTCGCAGATACTCAGATCTTGGCGTTGAAAACGACATTCAGATGTACATCATAGGGAAGAGACGCCATATGGCATTTCCTCGGCGTCACCAAAGGATGAGTAGCCACGAAGAGGTATAAATGGGAATCATGACTCTGGTTGATAAACTTCCACTCTCATCCTTTCATTCATTGTAAGAAGTTGTCCGCCCATCATGCATTTCCTACATCTCGCAGTCCCCGTCGTTCTCTCGTCGGTTCTCGTCGCAGCCCATCCAGGCCATGACATCAAACGAGAAATCGAAGAGCTTCAGAAGGCTCACGAGTATACCAGGCGCGATATCAGCCATTGCTACTCCAAGCTCAAGGCTCGCGGTATCCACGAGCAGACCGCCAATAGACGGGCCGAAATTCTTAAGGCCGAACGAGAGAAACGCGGCATCACCGCTGGTATGTTTTTGAACTGTAGCAGTGACATTGATGATTATTGACTCCAACAGAACCCTCTGTACTTAAACTTCGCGAACTTCCCCAACTACTCGATGCTCGTGATGCCGGCACCGTTCTCAATACTTCTCATCTTTCCTCTGTCACTTACTCCCCCTCTGACGGCTACGGTGCCGTGTTCACTGGCAACCAATCTTGCATCTTGGTTCCTGAAGTGACCGAAGGCCCCTACTACGTCTCCGGCGAATACATCCGCAGTGACGTGCGCGAGACCGATATCCAATCTGGCATCGACCTCATCATTGATATTCAAGTTATTGATGTGGCGACTTGTGAACCCGTCCCGAATGTCTATGTCGACTTTTGGCATGCGAACGCTACAGGAATCTACAGTGGAATAACAGACTCGTCGCGACCGACTAACATTAATGCAACATTTGCGAGAGGTCTGCAGGCTACGGGAGAAGAAGGAGCTGTACAGTTTACGACTTTCTATCCTGGCCATTATCAAGGAAGAACGACTCATATCCACGTTACTACTCATGTTGATGGAACGTAAGTCTAGATTTCACTCTGTCATTGATCATCTGCTTTTTTCTTTCTCCTTTGACATTCTCCCTTTTATATTCAGTCCCCTACCCTCACTTCATGTCTTCATCGCACCATCATTACATCTACAAACGAAACCCTGCTAACCTTTGGATTCATTCTCTTCTCACAGCGCCTTCCCCAACGGAACCTTCCACGGCAGCAACGTCTCCCACATCGGCCAGGTCTTCTTCGACGACAACCTCACAACCCTCGTCGAGCGCAACCCCCCTTACACCCTCAACACCGCCACCATAACCACAAACGAACAAGACGGCATCTTCCTCGACGAAGCCGCGCTCGGCGACCCCGTCGTCGAGTACTCGCTCCTCGGCTCCGATGTCACACAAGGTCTTTTCGGCTGGATCGCATTCGGTATCGATCCCAGTAATTCCAAGGCGATTAGTGCGGCAGCCACGTTGACCAGCGGCGGCGGCGTGTCGAATGGTGGTGGTTGGGGGGGACCTGGAGGACCTGGAGGACCTGGAGGACCCCCACCAAATGGAACGTTTCCGGGGGGGCCAAGACCGACGAGTACGAGAACTGCGAGTAGTAGCAGCAGCGCGGCGGTGGTGGTTTAGATAGAGTGCGCTGACGAATTTAGTATGAGTACGTGCTAGTGCGATTACCGAGGCCTTGATGGATGGTGAAGCGAGGGTGGAACAAAAAAGTTGACTGCTTGAAAAGAGGGTTTTTTTTTGGGGGGGGGGGGCGGAGGGGCTTCTTAAGGGGGCATCGTTCATTCGTTCGTTGACTGGATAGGATTTTATGGAGGCGCAGGACTTGTTATGGTTTACCGTCCATGCGTTTTGTCACTCGTTCGTATGGGATTGTACTGTACTTCATGCTTAGTTGTAGTTTGTCAGTCTCGAGACAATATCACATTCGTTCGCTACATAATGAGCCATTTGCCAAAGACATGTATTTATTTCTCTGTGGTGAGAATGTATATATTCAACTAGCATATTAAAATCAATTTGGTATATGATATCACGTACTGCCCAGAACATAATCCAATTCCCGAACAAATACCACCGGAAAGACGCCCAGTCCAGAATCATCAGTTCTGGTATCCATCTACACCCCCGTCCAATCATACACCGGCATCTCCGAATGCTCCTCCTCCCCTCCCGGAAAAAGTCTATGCAGCTTCGTCTTCCCTACAAACCACAACAGCGAATCCCTGACCCTCAACCCCGCCCTCGTCTGCGGAAACATCATCTGCGGGAACAGCGACGGAATATCCCCCGACTTGTCAACCACCGCACGAAAAACACCTTCGTATCTCTTCAACGCCTCGGGCACATCGTCCCCGCTTTGCATTTGGGAGAGCTCCCCAGCGAGTACATATGCTCCTTCGATCGCTAGACTCGTCGCCACGCCAAATGTCGCCCATGCCGCATCGCCTAGTACGCATGCACGCTGGTTAGTCCATTGAGGGAGTTTAATTAGCGCGGCGCGGCTCATGTAGAAGTCGTCTGCTTGATCCATTCCCTCCAGCACGCGTTGGGCTTGCCATCCGGCGTCGTGGAAATACGCATGTAGCATGCGTTTCGTGGCTTCAGGCCCCTTGTTCAGAGCTTCTTCGACGACCTGATCACGTGCTCCGCGGGCGGACTTGGTGATGCAGAGGTAGACGCCCATGGTGGAGGGGTTGCGGTGAGGGCGGATCATGATGCCGAGACCTTGGGGGGAGTTGTAGATTTGCCAGACGTTGGTGTCGCTTGGAAGGCGGGGAATGCTGAAGTAGGCGTTGTATTGGCCGAGGAAATTGTAGCTGCTTTTGAGGCTGGCTTCGTCGAGGATTAGGGAGCGGGTTCGGGAGGTGGAGCCGTCGGCAGCGACTACGAGATCGTAGGTGTCTTGTGAGCCGCTGGTGAAAGAGACGGCGACGTTTTTGTCTTGCTGCTCGAGTGATTTGACGGAGTCTCCATACATGTATCGGATGTTGTCTAAACCTTCTGTGGCTTGCATGAAAAGACGTGATAGGTCTCCTCGAAGGATTTCATACTCGGCAGTGAATGAATCTCCCTTGCCAAATAGGGCGAGGGGCTTTCCTGAGGCACTCAAGAACTGCGTTCCTTCTTCCGTCGTAGAGCAGTCACGAACAGCATCAAGCAGTCCCATTTTCTTCACTATCTCAATGGCGGACCCGCGAATATCAACTGCTTGACCAGTGACTCGTGGAACAGGTGATCGTTCAATGATGGTAATGGAAGCACGGAGACGCGTTCTGGTAAGCCAGTATGCGAGACATGGTCCTGCTACACCTGCTCCTGATATAAGGACTTTTAGCTGAGGCGCAGGCATCTTTCGTGGTCGTTGGTGGGAGTTTTATTTCTGAGATTTTGGAGTGGGATGAGGAATGTCGTTGAGGAACATGTTGAGCTTTTATACTCAAAAGCCACGCAAGGCAACATCCACTCTCTTCTCATAGATGTTCCATGCAAACAAGCATGCAATCCTTCAAAGAAGTCATTGCCGTCATGGATCGGTCTCGGTCATGCATCTTTGAAAACGATAGGGGAAAGAGCAGCAGCCGCTCGGATATTTTGAGGCTAGGGAGAGAATTTGAGTTCGGTGATTTTGACATCCGACGTCCGAGATTCCCACCAACCAGGAGACAGTATTTCCTCCATTGTGGAGCTGTAGGCATTCATCACTATGTAGGGTAGTTGTTCGTGAGATTGAATCGCTGGCACAATCCAATTAAAATGCAGGTTGCCAATAATGGAAAATTCTACTTCCTCGTCAAAGGTCTCGGTGACGAAGCCAACTTTTGCATGCATTCGCTGCTTCGAGCGAAAAGTCAAATGCGACAAACAGAATCCATGCAATTCTTGTGTCAGGCACAATGTGCAGTGTGTTCCACGTGAATCGAGGCCGCCTCGGAGGATGAGGAAGACTGTCCAGGACAACCTTGTGGATGAGAGATTGAAACGATATGAAGCGTTGCTTCGGGAGAAAGGCATCGATCCTAATCAGACTCCTGGCAAATCCGACGCTGGACGCATTCATAATCCAGAGACGTATGAGCAGGCCTCGCATGAGCAAGTCTCGCAATCGTCAGCAACGTTGAATCCAAAGGAGCCACAGAAAACGGTGTTCATGCCGGTGCTACTGCAAGGGCAGAAGGGGACGAAGCTGGTTGATAAGTATGTATTGTATGTGGGATTGCGATGAACGAAACTAACTCCAAGCAGTAGCTTGTGGTCGAGGCTGGCGGAAGAGGTGCGATGCCCTATGGCCGCTGACGCTCTCACAGTACTTCGGTAGATATGCAGATGCTGATTTTGCCGTTAGATTCACGATGCCGATGATGTACTGGAAGAGGATTCTGGGAATTATTCAAGTGAAGACATAAAATCTGATGATGACTTTGGCTATATCTTAGGATCCACACCGCGCATTGCACCCCCATCACACCCGCCAGCGGACATCATATTGCAGTTATGGAGAACTTTCTGCAAAAATGTGGATCCCCTCACCAAGATGGTGCATATACCAAGTTTGCAGCTTGCCATAGAAAAAGCAATCACAAATATTGAGCGCATTCCCCGCGGATTTGAAGCATTGATGTTCGCTATATACAGTTTAGCAGTTGTCTCACTCACAGACGAGCAATGCAAGGAGCTATATGGAGAAAGCCGAGAAAAGTTACTTAGCCGTTATGTAGCCGCCACAAAGGTAGCATTGCAGCGTGCTAAATTCATGGGCACCAACAGTCTGGTTGTCCTACAGGCACTAGTATTTCACATCCTTTGCGTGAGAGACTTCTACGATTCTCGCACGATGTGGAGTCTGACTGGAGTTGCAATGCGAGTGGCGGAGGGAATGGGCATGCAACGTGATGGTGTTTTACTAGGGTTGTCGCCCTTCGAAACCGAGATCCGTCGACGTGTCTGGTGGCAGCTTAAAATGCATGATTTTCGCGCCGCAGAGCTCAATGGTCAGTCTAAATTCCGGATTTTCGAATTCGATGAGACGCCACCTAAAAAGGCTGCAAATGTTAATGATTGCGATCTATGGCCTACGATGCCATCACCCCCCGTTGAAACAACGAAACCGACTGAGATGATCTGGTGTGTGTTGAGATCAGATCTTGCTACCTTCGCCGCTGAACAAATAGCAAAAATGAAAAATGCAACCAAGTCCAAGTTTACATCTGACGAATACGCGGCCGTGGATGACTTGAAAATGAAGGATGACTTTATCAAGGGCTTGGAAGATATGCTTGAGATGAAGTACTTGCGGTTTTGCGACCCCTCTCAGCCATTACAGTTTTTGACTCTGCTTGGCGCCCGCATCTCAACCAACATCGTTCGATTCGTAGCCCATCATCCACGAAGATGGTCAAAACTAGATCATGTGGCTCCGGCAGAACAACAGTTTGTTTGGGATATCTCCATGAACATTTTGGAGCAACTTAACATGTTACAAGCTAACCCACAGCTTCAATGCTACGCCTGGAGCGTGCCCTACGTCATTCCATGGCATGTAGTTATCCACGTTCTCGATACAATTCGAGTCAATCCTCTCCATGTGGACGCTACGAAAGCTTGGAGTCTCCTCACTGCACTGTATATGAATAACCAGGATACTTTACTGAGAAACAATAATCAACCAATCTATGTGGCGATTGGAAATCTTTGCTTAAGAGCGTTCGACGCCCGCACAGCCGCCCCAACACAAGCGAATGGCAAGGTACCAGAACCACCGGAATTTATAACCAAGCTGCGAGAATTGCGTCGAGTCGCAAAAGCCAAAAAGAACGCAGCACTCGCAGCAAAGAGGAAGGAAAAAACTGCAGGCCTACAAAATACGTCGATAACCACAACCATTGAGGCAAACAACCCCGCTTCTGCAGCTTCCCCGGCCTATACTGAGCGACTACACCACCAACAGACAACTAGCCAAGGTCCCGGTAATACAAGAAATAATGCAGATTCTTTCTGGCTCAGTCAAAATCTCGACGGCGTCTTCACCAATGGAGCGGCAGATTTGGATATGACTGATACGGATATGGATGTTACTTTTGCTCAGGATGCCTGGCTGGATAATACGGCTGGGAATGGGATTGATTGGTCGCAGTGGGATGCTTGGTTTGGTAATGCGCAACCTTTGCCTTCGAATCATAGCGCGTGAATTGGCGGGGCTGGTGGTTACTTTCAGTATTGTGACTTTTGGGGAAAGGAGGGGATGAAAGTATATGGATTTAGACTTGATGGGTAGTATATACTTGTGCATTTTGTAGAGCTGCATAGTACAGATACATGACTGCTGGAACTGGTTCATAATTCATCCTTCTGCTAAATGCCTAACTATGGCATGTATCTTAGACTACTTTGTTCAATAGTTTCAGGTCCTGGTATCTCCGTGGAAAAGACTTTCTTCTCAAGTGCCTGATACTCGCGGCCTCACCAAAAATAAGGTGGGAAGGTCGTGTATGGCACTCTAGGGGGGATACGTATACAAGCGGATCACGTGAAAATCATATGCCATCGCAAAACCTTTTCGCGAACCTTGACATCAATCAATCATTCTGCATCCCTTACTTCCACTGCCACGAACCTTCGGAACGCGGGATTGCATCAATAGCCGGATAATTTTAATTACGTGCGATTTGTTCTCGCAAAGATAAAGCTCATTAGAGGCATTGTAGGCCCCCCTCCATTTGAGTTAGAATGGGAGCATGGAGGTGGCTCAACCTGAGATTATGCTTCAGCCGGGAAGTTGTTCAGTGAGAATTTACCCCAAATGAAGCGATATCTTCATTTCTAATACATAGTGGAGTGTTTGCCAGTGAAGTTTTCGATCAATCTAGGCACTGATTCTGCCGGTATGAAGGGGAATCGTATTTCAGCGCTAATACATCCCAAGCTTCGATCACTAATCCAAATCTGCCCCGAATCTTTTCCATATACGTACTCGCTGAGCAGGCCGCTCCTGCTGCGTCGAGGGCGAAGAATGAAGATCCATTTCCACATGCCTTGGCGTGTCAACAAACCAGATGTGGGCATCACGTGAGCATGGTTTTACGACCACTTGGATATTGTATTGACCGGTTAACTAGTTACAAGTATTTCCTAAGGATTAACTTATAAAAGTTATACCGATGCGGCGTTCGGCATGCGTTATGTATAGGTAAGTTGAAATGGTCTTGGTCAGAGTCAGTGTGAGTACACTTTGTCCTGCAGCTCGTGATGGCGTTCTTGACAATGAGGTTTTCTTGGCTGTCTTCTAAGTGCGTCGAATTTAAATCGTGAATCCCTCGGGTTTCCGCGGCGTCAGTGGACCGACCGTATCTGACATATATCTTGGAGATGTCGAATTATATCAATTAAACTTGCTCTGCAGGCGGCAATTGGTCTCATCAATTGTTGAAATACCCATCACTATATGTCGAATTTTGATTGAGTGTTTCGAAGCAAGTGATCTTATCACATTCCTGTATAAGAATTTTTGTCAACTCTGAGCCATGCCAGAGACCGCTCATTCCTCGTCCCGGACAATCTCCCGTTCCAGTGTTCCTCATCCTATGGGCGCGTCGTATCATACGCATGGTATCTCTTGAGACGGAGCAGACGCCATTTGCATTCTCCCTCGCAACAACAATACCATTCTATATAGCCGCCAATCCCTTACAAAAAGTTCTTTACAAACTTTCAGTCACTCACTTCAGAAGGATCTCTAGTATTGCCATCTTCAGACGATACCAAACCTTCAAATAACACTTATTAGAGTTATTCAAAGTTAACATAGACAAGGACTATGCGTCTGCTTTCATTTTCGCGAGGCTTGCTGCCATTGGTAGCTTGCGGCATCGCAGTTGTTAACACCCAATCAGTTCAGACCATCTACTCAAGTATTATTCGTTACAAAATTTCGATTGTTCCACAGTATACAACTATCACTGAGACAAGCTATTCTATCATCAATGTCACCGGACCACAAGTTGTTCATACCGAATATGTCCAGGTTACTCAGAACAGATTCAGAACAACAACAGTTGCAGGAGGTGAGACAAGCTACCGTCAGGCTTTATACTTTCTAACTTTCAATTAGGTATTTCTACTGTGACCGTTACTGAGCCAGCCAATCAAATCACTATTGTCCAAAGTGGCGATGTCACCCTTTCTGAGTGTACGGCCACAATTACCGAAGCTCCATCAGGATTCCCGCTGGGTGGAACAGTTATCACCGAGACGGTGACCTATTCCGGCGTCACCGAAACAGTGACCAACGCAGGTGCTACAGAAACCATCACTGAAGGAGGATGTTCCAGCTCATTGTCTTCGCAAGCGCCCTCTACCACTGAACCGCCAATGTCGATTACCATATCTTCTGCCGAATCGAGCGCCGAGGCGTCGAGTAGTATTCCACCGATTAGTAACACGGTTTCGGGAGAAACGACGTCGACAGAAACAATTTACTCTAGTGGATTCCTTACAGAGACCCTAGGAGTGAGTACTATAGCGGATACGAGCACTACGACGGAGGCGAGCACTGTAGCGAATGCGAGCACTACGACAGAGGCGAGCACTGCAGCGGAGAGCTTGACTACTGAAATCTTCTCCTCTCAAGTGCTCTCTACTACTGAGCCGCCAATATCGGCTACTATATCTTTTGCCGAATCGAGCGCCGAGGCGTCGAGTAGTATTCCACCGATTAGTAACGTGGTTTCGGGAGAAACGACGTTGACAGAAACGACTTACTCTAGTGGATTCCTTACAGAGACCCCGGGACTGAGTACTATAGCGGATACGAGCACTATAGCAGATGCGAGCACTACGACGGAGGCAAGTACTACGGCGGAGAGCTTGACTACTGAAGTCTTCTCCTCTCAAGTGCCTTCTGCTACTGAGCCGCCAATCTCAGTATTTATATCTTCTACCGAATCGAGTGTGGAGGCGTCGAGCGCGGAGGCATCTAGTAGTATTCCACCGATCAATAACGTGGTTTCGGGAGAAACAACATCGACAGAAATAACTTACTCCAGCGACTTCCTTACAGAGACCCCAGGAGTGAGTACTATAGCGGATGCGAGCACTACGGCGGAGGTAAGTACTACGGCGGAGAGCTTGACTACTGAAGTCCTCTCCTCTCAAGTGCTCTCTACCACTGAGCCGCTAATCTCAGTAATCATATCTTCTACTGAATCAAGTATAGAGGCGTCGAGCACGGAGGCATCTAGCACGGAGGCATCCAGTAGTATTCCACCGACCAATAATGTAGTTTCGGGAGAAACAACGTCGACAGAAATAAGTTACTCCAGTGCATTCCCCACAGAGACCTTAGTAGCAAGTACTATAGCGGAAGGCTCGACTACTGAAATCTTCTCCTCGCAAGTGCCCTCTACCACTGAGCAACCAGTATTTTCAAGCATATTGCCTACCGAATCTAGTACAGAAGTATCGAGCAGCATTCCACCAGTCAATAATGTGGTTTCAGGGGAAACGACGTCAACAGAACTTACTTCCTCTACCGAAAACACTACTACTGAGGCCCCGGGAGCCAGCACCACAGCGGAGGAATCAAGTACTGAAGTCATCTCTGCATCATTTACTCACTCTGCATCATTTACTCAAATTCTGGTTGTTTCTACGGAGGAACCAGTTGCTACGTCCAGCGGAGAGCCCGTGGTATCTACTGAACTTCCTGTTACTTCCACAGAGAATTCAGTCACGACATCCGCTGGATTAGTTACTACACTCAGCGGAGAATCTGTGATATCCACTGAAGTCTCACTCACTTCTACATTGGAACCCATCGTGACATCCACAGTGGAAATTACCATATCCTCAGGAGAAAGTGCTACATCCAGCGAAGAATCCGCGATATCTACTGAAAATCCAAATATTTCTACTGGCGAGCCTGAAATGACTTCGACTAAGATCCCTGAAGGCTCGACTACCTTAATTGAAGAGCCAGTCACTTCCACTGAAACTCTAATCACTTCCACGGAGGAATCTCTCCCATCTTCTACTGGTATACCGCCAGCCAATAACGTCGTCTCTGGAGAGACAACAACAACAACCGACATTTCCGTCGAGTCAAGTACTTTGATTGTGGAGCCCGCCACGTCGACTGAGGCCCTAGGAGCAACAAGCACCTTTATTGGAGAGCCCGCAACCTCAACCCAAGCACCCGTCGAGACGAGCACTGGAATCACGGAACTGGTAACGTCTACCGAAGCTCCGGCTGGTGGGAGCGCGTCGGTTGAGGAGCCCCCCACGACTACTGAAATTGTACCTGAAACAAGCACCTCAATTGGAGAGCCGTCAGTAACCACTGAAATAGTACCCAGCTCGACTGACGTGTTTATCGCTCCTACCACGGAAATTACCGATGAGTCGAGCACTCTAGTTGGAGAACCTGCAACATCAACTGGGAGCTCTGTAGAACCAACCACTTCCATTGGGGGACCAGAAACTTCGACAGAAATCGTGGGAGAATCAACTACTTTGATTAACGAGCCTCCAACGTCTATATCACAACCCAGCTCTACCGAAGAAGTGGTTTCATCTACAACAGAGTCTCCAGAGGAATCAACCGGAATACCTCCCATTAACAACAATGTCTCCGGCACCACATTAAGTACCACAGGTGTTGCACCTGAAGTCACAAGCTTCATATCGGAGGTTCCACCTTCGACAACATCGCAAGAGCGAACCACGAGCACAAATCTGTACAACTTTAATTGCCCAACTCTACCAGCTCTCTTCAGCATTGTTGTTCAACAGGAGGGCAAGCCGATACAATACTTGACCCAACTCAATTATCCCGATCATGGTACTACTGAATCACTTTGGGGTTACGACACGTTGCCAATCACTCAATCTGGATTTCAAGCAGCCCATTTCAGTATTGGCAATAATAGCACCCTCATGGCAACTCACAATAATGGTACCTCCATGGTTCCTATCACTGCAGCAGTAAGGATTGGCAATCTGGGCAATCTGGGCAATTCGCCCGTACAGATGTTCACTGGAGATCATATCGCGTCTGACATGCGAACTTATGTAGCTACAGTCAATGGCCAATGCAGAATCGGCCTTGATGTTCCTCCATCTGGTGCCAACATTCTAGCGGCATGTGCCGGCGTCTTGAATGTCTTAACTCCTGCTAAGAAATTGGCACGAGGAAGCTCGTGCGTTGAGGTCAAGTTGTATGCTATTGAAGTATTCCCCCCACCAACAATGACCGGGACGCCCACGGCAGCTATATCGACGCAAGTTCCATCCACAGTTACAGCATCGGCACCTCTTTCGTCCTTCACCACAGCCAATGGCTGTACCGTGCCACCGTATTTCAAGATTCTCGTAAATGAGACTGGAATGGACCCACAGTATCTTTATGACCCTATAGCACTTGGTGATGATGCGCTTTCTTTCACCAGTGATCCAGACATGAGTTTGGTCTTCTATTTGAATCCAGCGGATCAGCTCACCTTCAACATCATAGATTTCTTCGGGAATCCAGTGGTTCTGGCATCAGAGCAAGACCTGCACAACCCTGGCAATGAAGCTGTTTATTTCTCCACGGCAGCTAAATTCAGAGAGTTCGGCTATCAACCAGTTGTAGCCACGGTCAATGACGACTGTTCTATCGGCTTAAGTCTGCCATACAATGCCGCAAACATCGTCATGGCCTGTGAAGGCACTTTGTGGTTGCGCCTAGTACCGTCAGGTGCTTGTACTCCGGTCTCACTGCTCATGTTACCCTACTACCCACCCGGGGATTCAACAGCCCTTCCCTCAGCGACGCCTTTTTAGTCTAAGCCTGACGAGCTTGGGAAACATCGCTATTTCAACTTCATTCATTGAAACTCCTACTAGTAGCGAATTGCTAGCTATCAGCTTGTCGATTATTTCCAACCTGCCTTCCACGGCGGCATCTTCATCTTCCCTTGTATTCTCTTCCTCCTTTGAAAGCTTTGCCCCGTCTTCGGGAGCACCACCAATTTCTAGTTCTTTATCATTATTTTGGTTCATTGTCCCGAGTACTTTCGCTAGCTCGACTCAATCGTTTGATAATTCTGGCGTGCCAGCATTTACTTCACTTCCCCCGCCATGACTCGTACTATGTGCGAAGCTTTTTGCGTGGGTTACACATATTTCGCCGTCCAAGGCGGAGTGAAGTGCGCGCGTGGAAATACAATCATTGCGTCTGGAGTTCTTTCTGGCGTCAGTTGTAACACACCTTGTGGAAATGGAAATGGGACGTCTTCGTGTGCTATTCCGGCGGCGCAGCCGGTGTCGACGGAGACGCTTTTGACGATGTTAAAGAAGAGGAGGATTGCAGTTACTGTGAGTTGAGGTATGTCATGATCGAAGAGGTGGGGAATGGGAGAATGAGTAGACGAGGTGGAACAGCGTGGCGGAGGGGTTTCAGGTGCTCGGTGTTTGGTGGAAAGGGCATATGTTGAGTTTATTGCGTTGATTAGCGTTTCATTTCATTGCTTTTTTTCCCTCATATTTCTTTGGATCGCAGTACGTACACGCAGATGAATCTAGGAAAAAGCTATATGTCAGGAATTCGGGTGATGAGGAAGGATTGGATATGGAACGCATGGTGAGCACTTTGAATGTTTAGATTTGGTTTTCTATACATGGCTATTTTATGTCTTGTTATTGTTAGATTTAGAATGAATGAAGTTTCTTTTCAAACCGAATTGGTTCCAGCACAAGAGCGTGGATCCTGTTCGTTTCATCCGACATATACACTTATAAAAAGAGTCACTACTCATCCAGCATTTCCTTCGTGGCGCAATTGGCTAGCGCGTTCGACTGTTAAGAAGCTGCAGTGCGGTGCAATCGAGAGGTTGACAGTTCAAGCCTGTCCGAAGGAGATTCTTGTTTTGATTTTTTGGAATCATGTTTGCAGAACCCAGTGGAGAGGGGGGAATTGATAAGCGAGGGTAAATACGGCAGCCGTAGATTAAGTAATTTGTGGAGTCCTATTTTTTCATATGTGGAGACCATGGCGATAATGAAAGGGCGACGAGCATATGCGGGCTTAGATGGGTTTGTTGTCAGCGTTTCATGCACTCAATGCAATCTCTCACTGGAAGACCACTTCCAATTGCTCGGTGTGAACATCCTACCCAAAAATTCATAGATATACCATCATCCATTTGGAAGAAAGCCTCGTCGGGAATTGTGATCACGATGCGACGGACCGATCAATGGACAATAATAACATAACTTGTCCATACAGTCAGAATACCCACGCCTAACGCCATGCTATAATTCATGGAAAATAAGGAGATAACAGTGTGTTCAGTGACCGATACTAGTTTTCCCATAAGCACCCCCTGCAGCTTTCCTGATCTCCAAAGCTCTTTTGTAAGGAGGGGCAGTTGGGGGTTGTACAGGATCAAGTGTTACACGGTCTTTCGGCAAGTGATACGAAGCATCTGCATCATAAGCAGATAAATCTCCGCAAGCTAGGAACGGAGCTATCCATCTTCCTGCTTTTCTACTCTTCGCTTCTTCTTCTGGAAGATCAATTTCCCAGACGCCACCTTCCTTCCGCACCGTCATTGTAGATTGACGTTCTGACCAGGCCCCATTTCCGAAGTTCTGCAGTTTGATGGGCGACACGATTGGCTCCTGCGCTACGGATGCATCAACCAATCTGTCCAACCTGTCTCCCACGCCAATGGGCTCTTCGAGACTAGCCGTAAAACCTTCAGGCGGTTGGAAGTTCAAGCATACAATGAAAGCTTCGACGCTACTGGCGCGACTTGATCTTGGTTTTGCGACGACCACTCGCTCAAAAAATATCTTTAATTGTGCGAAGAGGAGATCGACATTTCTCCCTCGAAAAATCTTGGCGACAAACTTTCCGCCAGGTCGAAGGACACAAAGTGCGAGATTCAGCGCGGCGAAAAGCAACTGAGATTGTACATAGATATCCAAGTCATGGAGCCCTGTTACATCAGGTGCACCATCGCTGAGAACCAGATCAACAGGAGTGGAAGCTTGTTGAGATTTTGAGGTGGGATCGTAAGATGGATCGAGCGCACGTAGTAGTAATGGAACTGTGGCTGGATGTGTGATATCCGCTCGAAGTGTGATGATACCCTGTAAAGGACTCATGGGCTGTAAATCAATTGCCACGATCTTAACATCTTGCCTTGGGTTGACTGTAGATTCGTTCGTCGCGGTGTGCTCGGTTTCTGCCTTTTGGTTGATTCCCCAGAGCTTTTGTCGCATTTTTCCATCCTTGTCTTCCCATGCTGTGCGACCGAACTTCTCCCCCTTTATCAACACTCTGGACAGAACTTGAGACCAACTTCCTGGGGCAGCGCATAGATCAACCACTCGGGTCACGCCGGAGAACAAATCGAACTCTGCAGGAAGTTAGTTAGAGGGGTATTCCAATAATCGCAACCTGAGAAATTTGTGGTGGGGTCTTAATGCCTTCATCTAACTGCAGTAATTTGAAAGCGCTTCGGGCCCTCCAGCCTTGCTCTTTCGCAAGCCTGTAATAAGCATCGCGCTTATCCTTCGAGGACTTCCCCATGACGACGTAGTAATAGTTGTCTCAAAAGCATTGCTGTTGGGGAACAATTTTTGAGACGAGGCTGCCGCTAATTTAGCGCGGGGCTGATCTCATGCGAGGCTAAATCGGCCAGGATTATGAACAGGGGCTGCTCAGAAAAAAAGTTGTGAGATAGATTTGCGAAATGCGACATCTACACTTCCAAGCTCACACTATCCTCTACGTCCAAAATGCCTATCGAACAAAAGAAACGCCCGCGCTCTGACGCGAAAGGATATTCAAAGGCTTCCAAGCGTCAAAAGATACAAAAAGTTTCCAAGACTGCGCCAAAACGACAAGTCGCCGTTGATTCGTTGCCATGGAACGAGGTTCAAATGCCAGAGATGTTTGACGACGCTGAGGGGTTCTACGGCTTGGAGGAAGTGGATGGTGTGGAAATTCTGAGAGAGGGCGACGTAGTCAGATTTGTAAGAGCCCTTTATGTTTATCTTTTGAGAAATACTTACATGGTGGTTGGTAGATGTCTTCCAAAGTCCAAGCACAAGATGACGAGGAAGAATTCAAAGGATTCGGTGATGATGAGGTGCCCACACCTGCCAATGATACAGGAAAACTTCCAGAGACCGGGCCTGCGCAAGAAAAGCCGAAACAGACGGAGAAAAAGGAAAAGAAGGAACAAAAAGGGAAGAAAGAGAAAGCAGACAAATCCCAGAAAAAAGCCGAACCAAAAAAGCAGACCTCCAATTCCGACGACAAACTTGTGCAGCAAAGACAAAACCCCGTTAGTAACGTGTTCGAAGCGTTGGAAGAAAAATCTGTCGAGGAAATTGATATGTCAGGTTGGGTCGCGTTGGATCTCTCATCGCAAATTCTATCGGCTTTATCCAAGTTAAAATTCTCGAAACCAACACCAATCCAAACTGAGGCAATACCGCAGATTATAGAAGGTCACGATGTCGTTGGGAAAGCCGCTACTGGATCAGGAAAGACGTTGGCTTTCGGCGTACCAATTGTTGAAAAATGGCTAGAGTTGTACGGCGAGCTTGATGAGGAAGAACTGAAAAAGACATCACGACCACCGATTGCTTTAATACTTTCGCCAACACGAGAATTAGCCCACCAGTTGACGGAGCATATCACTGCTGTATGCAATGGTCTACCTACGAGTCCTTATGTTGCAGCTGTTACTGGAGGTCTTTCGGTACAAAAACAGCAGCGGCAACTAACCAAAGCGGATATTGTTGTGGGTACGCCAGGTCGATTATGGGAAGTTATAAGCTCAAGCAATGAACTTTCCGCGTCCTTTAGGCAGATAAAATTCTTGGTCATCGATGAAGCAGATAGGCTACTCACAGAGGGCCACTTCAAGGAAGCGGAAGAGATTCTCAATGCACTGGATCGCGTTCATGATGATAAGGAAGACGATGATGCTGAGGAAGAAAAGGGTCCTCCAGCCCGCCAGACTCTTGTATTCTCGGCAACGTTCCACAAGGGATTACAACAGAAGCTCGCTGGCAAGGGCAAACAAGCTTTGATGGATGATAGTCAGTCTATGGAGTATTTACTGAAAAAGCTCAATTTTCGAGAGGACAAGCCTAAATTTGTTGATGTGAATCCAATCTCGCAAATGGCAGCCAATCTGAAGGAGGGAATGGTAGAGTGTGGTGGCGAGGAGAAGGTAAGTCTGCTTCATCTTCCGATGACCATATCTGCTAATCTTATTTAGGATCTTTACTTATATTCCCTCCTTCTACATCATCCTAATCAACGCACCCTCATATTCACAAATTCCATTCACTCCGTCAGACGGCTAACCCCTATGCTGCAAAACCTCAACATTCCTGCGCATGCATTACATTCACAAATGATTCAAAAGGCTCGAATGAGGTCAATCGAAAGATTTTCCTCTGGAAAATCCAATGGATCAGTTCTGGTGGCCACTGATGTTGCAGCTCGTGGGCTGGACATTGGCGGTGTTCAATTGGTCATACATTATCATCTCCCTCGCACAGCAGACATGTATGTGCATCGATCCGGCCGTACTGCACGTGCTGCGGCTTCCGGGTCCAGTATTCTTTTATGTGGCCCTGAGGAAGTTGCAGGTACTCGCCGACTTGTTGCAAAGGTACATGCTCAGAATGCGCTTGCTGGAGAAGGTAAAAAGTCAAAATTCTACATCCGATCCCTGGATATCGACCGGAAGGTGGTCTCGCGATTGAAGCCGCGAGTTACCTTAGCCAAAAAAATCGCAGACAGTGCCTTAGCGAAGGAAAAGAAGGGTCATGATGATGACTGGGTGAAGAACGCAGCAGAAGAGTTGGGAGTGGATTATGATAGTGAGGAGTTTGAGGCGGCGGGAGGTGGTAGAAAAGGGAGAGGCACGGGACGGAAAATAAAGGAAAAGGAAGCGCGGGGCATGAGTAAGGGGGAAGTTGCTGCTCTAAGAGCTGAGCTCAGAGCATTGCTAGCTCAACGTGTCAACGTTGGTGTGAGCGAGAGATACCTGGCTTCAGGTACTGTGGATGTTAATGAATTGCTGAAGGGTACAAAGGGAGAGTGGTTAGGGCAAGTTGATGGTATTGGGCTGGACGACTTTTAGAAGTAGTCCTTGAACGAACACTTGGAAAACTCGCACTTGCGCGAATGATTGAACGCCTCAACTTCCCTTGTTTGCACTGGTTATCGTTGAAAAGCATGATAAGTGATCCATCCATCGCCGATTACCAATCTCTCGCGCATTCGGACTTGACACCAGCTACCCCACCACAGCATTACCAAGCTCATCATTCCTCAAATCTCGTCATTATTCCCCAAACACATGCAATATTCTCACTACATGTGCGACATTGGTAGCCAGTAGTTCCTTTAAGAGTATTATCAATCAAAATTGGTCAATTGATCACATTCCATTGTTTCTCTGTCTGTCTGTCTGCATATAAGCTCCGCTGTGCTCTTTATTTCCTTTTCTTCATCTCCCATTTTATTGATATCAACACCTTCCCAACGTCTAACTAGTCATAGCAATCATTTAAGAAAACGCAATAGTATAAACATGTCCGCGGCTGCATCCAACTTCTACAGCATCGTTGCTGGTGTGGGCGCCGGCACTGGTATTTCCCCCTCCTTTACCCCCCACCCCTCCTTTACTCCCCCTTCCCTGTCCCCATCCCATTTCCCAATATCCCCCCATCTAATCCAACCTCTCCCCCAATCACCCAGGCCGATCCGTCGCTCTCAAATTCGCCAGCGCCTACCCCGTTATCTTGCTCGCGCGCTCCCCCTCCAACTACGAACCGATTGTGTCCGAGATCCGATCTGCGGGGGGCATCGCCCACGGCATCGCCACCGACGTCTCGTCGCCCGCGGCCGTGAACGCCGCCTTTGACGAAATCAAAAAGGAGTATGGGGACAAAAAACTCGCGGCTGCCATCTACAATTTAAGCGGCGGGTTTGTGCGGAAGCCATTTTTGGAGACGAGTTTGGAGGAATATACGGCGGGTTTTGATGCTAATGGGTGAGTTTTGAGTTTCTTTTACTTTTTTTGGTTTTGTTTTGTTTCGTTTTGATGGGAAACTGGAGAGAGACGAGGGCAGCAACAGGAGAGAGAGGGGGAGCTTGTGATTTTGGTAGCTGAGTTAATGTATTGATGGAATGATGGCTAACTGCAATCGTCACAGAAAGGCATTCTTCCTCTTCGCACAGAAAGTGCTCCCTCTCCTTCTCGAATCCGTGTCGTCGTCCCCTCACCCACCATCATTGATCGTCACCGGCGCAACTGCGTCCCTCCGCGGCAGCGCACAGTTGTCAACATTCGCTCATGGGAAGTTCGCATTGCGAGCCACGGCACAGAGTTTGGCTAGGGAGTTTGGTCCTCAGGGAGTACATGTTGCGCATGCGATCATCGATGGAGTGATTGATATACCCAGAACGAAAGGATATAATGTAAATGGTGGTGCTGAAGATGGGAAGATTAGCCCTGATGCTGTGAGTTATTTGGTAATGCAGTGACAAGTCGGGTTTGCTAATATTGATTTACACAGATTGCGGATGCCTATTGGTATTTGCACACACAACATAGATCACATTTTACTCAGGAGCTAGATGTAAGACCATATGTGGAGAAGTTTTAGGTGGAGGGAATAAATTTTATTCTTGATTAGTGATGGTATCTAAATCCAATAGTGTCTGGACAACGGATGTAGAGACAAGACGATATAAAGCAAAAAAATAAATATTGTACAAAATGTGTCTCACCATCAAACTCTCTTCTTCACGGATTGAAAATCTAGAGGACAGTCTGCAGGTGAGAAAGCTTTCTTCAAAAGAAGTAAACCTTTGATTTCTTCTTCGCCAGTCGTATACCTCGAAAACAATCATGAAAATGTAAACGCGGAGATAACCTGGCGCAAATGGTCACAAATTGAACGGGACGAGCAGTTTCACACAGCAATCCTAATGCATGTTAGTTGAGGTCGACCTCCCAAAGCAGGTATAGCAAAGCACAACACAAATTGATGTTGTGTAGGTGTCATGCGACACACATGCTTCGGGAGGACCTCCCATGGAGCATTTCACAATAAGACCAAACGTGCAAGCACGGAGGATGTGAAACGGCCATAAATTTTCATTAGGACTAAGCCTAGCATGACCAACCAGTATAGCACCAGTCATCAATGCGGAAAATGCTCAAAAAGCACGCCAATCCCAGCCCTCAGTTTTATGCCACATTTATGCCTTTGACTTCAGCTTCTCCTTGATCTCGCGACCGGCCTTGATACGTTCGAGGATGTTCTCACGGTCCTTGTCCAACTTCAGCTTGGTGATGACGACCTTGGATGGGTGGATGCCGAGAGGAACGGATTGTCCAGAGGACTTCTCCTTGACAACGCGCTCGACGTGTACGATGTATTTAAGACGGTAGACGGAAGTGATCTTTCCCTCGCTGCCCTTGTTGATACCGCGAACAATGAGGACTTCATCATCCTTTCTGATTGGGATGGAGCGAACCTAAGATATTATTAGAGAGGAATGAAATTTGCGACTGAATACAACTTACGTTGTACTTTTCGCGGAGCTCCTTGCTCAATGGGGCGCTCATGATAGTACGTCTGACGCTGGACGGGGCATCAAAATGAGCCTTGCGAGACTTTCTCCTTGAGGAGTGGAGGGCTGCAAAAGTTCGAAATCAGCTTTGCGCTCAATTGAAAATGTGACTGCTCTTGGAGCAGTATAGAAGATTGACTATGAGGTGAGAAAGGGAGGAGAATACATACAGGTGTTGATCTTCGTCATCTTGTCGGCGGTTGAGATGAGGAACGTGGAATTGTCGAAAGTCGTTGGTCGTTGTTCGAAAGAAATTCAAACGTGCAAATGTGAAAATACATTTTCTTCGTGGGCCGCGCCAACGTTAGCTTCGATTAAGCGATATTCTTGGCGTAAAGTCACGTGTCAGAACCCAAGCGACCAGCTTCAACAACAAGCCCATTCGAAACAGTTATTATGAGCAAATGTTTCTCTGAAATGGGGACGACATATTAGGAGTAGGCAGTCACAGGTGTGAGACTATCTGTTACTTTTGCTTCTTTCTTCATTTAATAGATATTCGGAAGTCCTACGAAGTTTTTTAGACCAAAAACAACCAAATTGACTACTTCAACTCGAAAATCGCATGTAGTTCAGGATTTTTACAATCAGATCAAATTACACACTCACTATGCTATTTGCACGCGAACATTCATAGCTCTTCGATATAATAAGCCCTCAACTTTACCTGTACCAAGTACAGTCCTCTTGATTGCTACTGCCATTACATTCAACAATCCCACCATCGAAAAACAAGAGCTGGCTCTTGGTACATGCATTTATTTAACCAAAGATGCATCTGTAGAGCCAGTCTTCACTTACCTTGCAATCTCAGCACAAAAGCTTTCGGAATCAATATTGTAGTACGCAGTATATAATCCAAAGGACTCCAGTAAGCGTGATGACGGAGACAGCACATACAGATAGAGTCGGCTTGGATTGTCAAGCAGCCCACAGCAGATATTCATGGATTGCTGTTTGGTATATAAAATAGTCTAGCAGATGGTTCGGTTTGGCTTGGTTGATCAAGCTGCATAGGGTGGTATCCATGGATCAATGCCTGGGCTGAAGAGACGACTCAA
Source organism: Clarireedia homoeocarpa (assembly GCA_001465935.1). Taxonomy (NCBI): domain Eukaryota; kingdom Fungi; phylum Ascomycota; class Leotiomycetes; order Helotiales; family Rutstroemiaceae; genus Clarireedia; species Clarireedia homoeocarpa. The sequence continues at coordinate 664,662 of LNKV01000010.1, forward strand.
ATAGGAGTACGCAGACGAAGAAGCAGTAGCACGTTTCATTTGGGTACCTAAATGGGTAATGGATGAGTTCTTTAGAATGTCCAACCTACCCATGGGTAACCCAACCTGGCAGGTATTCCCTTCCTCCCTGGGTTGAGGCCGCAGTCTATACATTGCAGATAATATGATTTGATAGCGACGATACAGATGTCTATTTGCCCTGCCACAAGATGCAGATAAGATCTACTGAATGAATGAATGATACCTGGAATGATATGTTGTGAGACTAAGTCGTTATCTCTAAATCAGCAGTAGCAACTTACCCCATGCTCAAAGCAGCTTATCAGCTGAACTACAATCATCCATAGTTTCAGTTGTGGAGAATAGATAGCATAGCAGTATAACACTCAAATTCACTGCAAAGGTGTTTGGAGGGTCGCTTAGGAAAGGGGGTTGCATTAGGATAGAGGGGGGGGGATTAAAACTAAAATAGGCCTGTGAACGGGAAAATGAAGATTAAGTTAATATAACACTGTATACATGTGAGTAATGGAGATTCAGTGATGGCGCTATATCTAAAGGCGTTGGTTGCTGGTATAGAATAGAACAGTTCGTTGGTAACTTGTTGATGAGAGCTGGAAGTATATACCTTTACGAGTACTCGAGACGGTATCAGCGAAAACAGATATGGTGATTTGATATAACGTCATCCGAGTATTATCTCTAACATAACGATCGCGGTTCTGAGGTACAAAATCAACACATGAGGATTCGTTGTCTGATGTTTAAGTAACGTGATTTTCGATATCTCCCGGACCAAGCCCCCACTCCCCAAGAGAATTGCGAAACACAAATAAGAAATAACATTTATCCATCCTTTCCCAAACCAACTGATTGGATCTACAGTGAGTGAACAGTGTTGCCATTTCTTACTCTTCAGAGAAAAATACTGTAAGAAAATCTGTAAGTATCTTCCTACGCCATAGGAGTTCGTACAGTGCTCGGATCAGCGTCGTAACTAGCGGACGATCTTTTGTTCTAGAGCCGCGCTTTGGTTCTTTTTCACCCACTTTGGAATACTTTCCTTGCCTTAATTTGTACTGCAGGGCCTGCCAATGTTCGGCTCTGGGTTCCAGTCCTTTTTATTTTTTTTTTTTTCAATCGGGGAGATGAGATTGCGTATTGCTTGCCTAGTTTTGATTGTTGATGCTGGAGAACGAGAAGGGAGCAAAGGGAAAATATCAGTGAAGGTTGGAGCTGAAGCTGGGCATGATTGGGAATGTTGAGATGAAGAATAGCATGAAGAATAATATCTGCTAAGTGGAATTTTGAGGTGAGCATTATTTGGGAGACAGGGAACATCCTTTTGCCCCTGTTCGGTGTTTATGCTTGTTGGTTGGTGCGGATGTCAATTGTGTACTTAATCATACATCATACTCACGAGCTCGCCTTGTATAAGAAAGAGAAAGAGGAAGGGATGCGATGTTGAAGGTCAAATCGAGTCAATATTTGCACAAAGAATGTGGTCATGCCGAGGATGGCGACGACAATACAAGGTCGTAAGCCGTTGATCTCCGAATTGCTATACAAGTAGATCTTCGTGTTGCTTGCCCGGAAGGATTCGACGGTTTCCTGTCGTAATTGTTCTAGAATAAGTCTTATTTTTTGGAAGGCGGATGAGGGAAGGGAAAGGATGTGTATGATATCATACTCCAGATGCGAAAGGATCTGGTGGATGTTTAGTGGTCTTGGTAAGCAAGGTGAGCAGATTTTGATTTTCCTCCTCATGCCGAGAAGGGAGCGAAGTGTGTCCGTACGAGTAGGAAGTTGTGGCTTGTTGGTATGGGTTGTGAAAGAGAAGGGGAGGCAATTGACCAATCGGCACACGGGAAAGACATCTGGATAAATCCCGACTTGGACTTCATAGATGGTCGAGGACGTGAGGAGAGGCATTAGGAAGCATGAGAGCTGTAGGTACCGTATCGGCGAAGTTGGAAAACTCAGGAGTTCGAAGCACATGGTGATACTTGTACCGTGGTAGTCCAGTAGTCGTTTCGTTGTGTGAGCGGAGAAGAAGCTTTGGGGGGCACGGGGGGCACGGGGGCAGAGGATCAATAAAAGGGAAAAGGGTATCGAGACGGAGGAGAGACCCGAATTAGTGTTCTACGGACCGCCACACGAGCTTGGCTGGACTTTGCGTTGGAGCGCTAGTCTTCCTCTTTGTCGACGTGCACCGAAGGGTTGGATTTTGGCTTGCATTGGGGCTGTACGAAAGTACTGCACGGAAGTACTGTACATCGTACATGTATCGCATCGTATCGATATTGAAATGGTGGTTGATGGGAAGGAACATGTCCATTCACCCAAGGAGAAGCCGCGGGTGCTCCTTAAAGCAGGACAGCTGAAGTGCACGAAGTAGAGTGGTGAAGCAATGGCACAAGGAAGTGACCATTTCCCCCTTTCTAACGAGAAACCAAAACAATGCTCACAACACGTACCTTACTCGTCATTCATGCGACAATGAAGTAGTGCCGCTCGTATAAGCGCTTTGCTCCCTCGCATAGCCATAAATACGTAACCTTCCTCTTACTGCCGGCAAGAAAATAGAAAGGGTTTGTCTTACCAAGCAGCTATCCTCTTGTAGCAACAGTTATCAAATACTTCGTCAACCCCTGCAAGATTGATAACTCGTTGGCTGCGCCACGATAGCTTTTGGTATCTTTGACCCGTTCCACTTCTTTCATCTCCTGTTCCCCGTTCCCCCTCTCCAGTTCGTGTTCGTCACAGTTACACGCAGAACTTTGAAGACTGGAGTTTTCGGTGTTGATTATCAACCAACCACGCTACCGCTAAACCACCAACCACTTTTCACCGGTCGATCTCTCGCAAAGCTCTCAAAGCTGTCAAACCTCTCAAACCTCTCAAACCTCTCAAACCATCGACCAGAGCACGGTCCAATTTCGCTGCCAGACCAAACTCGAACTGCAATTCGTCCATCCATTTCTCCATTCTTTCGACACTTAACCTGCTCCCTCCCCGTCTCCTGTGTTTGTTCCTTCTCCGATTCCCAACCACCCGCAACCTCCACATCGACCTTCATCCAATTTTAACCTCGAGTTGCAGCTCTCGTCAAAGCTGTCAACTACCACTTCAATGACGCAATTATTTCACTCGTCAACACCGAACCATCTGCCATCCTCCAACAACGAGAAGCGGAATTTGTCTGGTGTTTCAATGGCGTCAAATAATAATAAACACTCCAACGGTCACTCCCCTTTCCCGCAGAAGTTGAAGAACTTCTTTCGAATCAATAATTCCGGAAACCATAGCGAGAAGAATGAGAGTTCGATAAAGTCCGAAAGCAAGTCGTCCTTTCGACAATCCAAGTTCTTTCCCGGTGGTGGTCGAAATCGCTCACATACCGTGGCAAGTGAAGGAAATGCATTGGATGATGCCGTCAGCCCTACAGCACACGCGAATCCGTATTTTGCACACCAAGGTCCGCCCGCGTTACGACATCACGATGAAGCCTCCATACCTCCAAGTCCTCCCGATACCCCTACCTTCAAAGTCGATACGGTTGCCGGTCCGAACGATCAAGCGACAGCAGCAGGAAAAGAAGAATTGGCTCGAAAATTAAGGAGAGTCGCGAGTGCACCAAACGCACACGGATTGTTTTCTGGAAAGGGCAATGAACGACCGAATACCGCTGAGCTGGGAAAGGAACCTCTGGTACACAATGCAAGCACGACGATGCTTGGTATGATTGATGGGCATGAAACAAATGATGCTCTTGATGTACCAACACAAGATGGACTGGCGCCTTTACAACCACCGAGTATACGAAATAATATGGCATTCCGGAGGACATACAGCTCGAATTCTATCAAAGTACGCGACGTTGAGGTTGGACCAAGTGATTTTGACAAGATCAAGTTAATCGGCAAAGGTGATGTGGGAAAAGTATATTTGGTGAGAGAGAAGAAGAGCAGTAGGTTGTATGCCATGAAAGGTACGTTTCAGAATGATTACCAACAATGTGACTTCTGACAATGTGTAGTATTGAGCAAGAAGGAGATGATCAAACGAAACAAGATTAAAAGAGCTCTGGCAGAGCAGGAAATTCTGGCCACCAGTAACCATCCATTCATTGTCACCTTGTATCATTCTTTCCAGTCCGAAGACCATCTATACCTGTGCATGGAATATTGCAGCGGCGGGGAGTTCTTCAGAGCTTTACAAACCCGGCCGGGAAAGTGCATACCTGAAGATGACGCTCGATTCTATGCTGCAGAAGTGACAGCTGCTTTAGAATATCTGCATTTGATGGGTTTCATTTATCGAGATTTGAAGCCTGAAAGTATGTGAATCTAGACTTTTGTGGAGCTCCAGACACTAATTGCTTCAGATATCCTGCTCCATCAATCTGGTCATATCATGTTATCAGACTTTGACTTATCCAAGCAATCAGACCCAGGTGGAAAGCCAACCATGATCCTTGGACGAGGCGGTACTTCTTCGACAAATTCATTGCCCGCGATCGATACAAAATCTTGTATAGCGAATTTCCGAACCAATTCTTTCGTCGGCACAGAGGAATACATTGCGCCCGAAGTCATCAAAGGATGTGGACATACCAGTGCAGTTGATTGGTGGACCTTGGGTATCTTGATGTACGAGATGCTTTTCGGCACTACACCATTCAAAGGAAAGAATCGCAATGCTACGTTTGCAAATATTTTGAGGGACGATGTTCCATTCCCGGAACATTCTGGTTCTCCACAAATTTCAAAGTCAGTTAATCATCCCAACCAAAAATATCATGATCTATAGCTAACAAACCCCAGCCTTTGCAAATCCGTAATACGCAAGCTCCTCATCAAAGACGAGAACCGACGTTTAGGCGCACGCGCCGGAGCCTCGGATGTTAAAACCCATCCCTTCTTCCGCACAACCCAATGGGCGCTGATCCGCCACATGAAACCTCCCATGATCCCCCACCAAGGTCGTGGTATCGATACAGTCAATTTCCGCAATGTGAAAGAGAGCGAGAGTGTGGATATTAGTGGTTCGAGAGCCCTGGGCTCATTACCGAAAGGCGTCCCGCTCGATTCGGGACTTGCGACTCCAGTGGCAGGCGAGAACGTCCCAGACCCGTTTGAGGAGTTTAACAGTGTGACTTTGCATCATGATGGGGACGATCATAGTCATCATCAGACGGAGGATCAGCATAATGGGAGGTATGATGGGAGGGGATGACGATGTTTAGTACTTGAAATATTTCTTCGGATGGCGGCGCAACATTTTTCTCATGGGCGTACGATGGTTTTCACTTTGAAATTGGGGCGAAGAAATCATGAATAAGCATAAGATTTTCTTTTCTCTTTATGTCATCACTTGCAAGGAGGGAAAGGCTTGGAGATATCGTTTGCGATGCGAGAGGAGCAGCATTTTCTTTTCTTTCTGCATGACATCTAATAGCGGACATCCACAAGACCAGATCGATATTGACATCGATATTACATCATAACATTTGTTCCTTGGTCTTGGCTTCATTGTATTCGGATTGTATATACTGGACTTGCGATTTGCTTTGGCTAGCGAAGAGAGAACGCGGAGGAAAGAAACGAATTTGGGAATAAAGAATGAGTATTTAGGGGGGGAGAGACAGAACTGTGAGAACATAAGAGGAAGGAGAGAAGGTTGAAGTTCAGATGGGACCGCATAGCATGGCCTGGTATAGGAGAGGGTGATTCTGTTTTTCTTTTGAACAGTGGCGATAGGTACAAGCTTTGTGTTCATTAGCTCATTAGCAGTTGCTTCATTTGGGGTGTCTGTCTTCATTGCGGGGATTTGATTCGGTGTAGGTGGGTAAGATGGGGCGTTTTGCTTTTTCTTTCCTTTTCTTTGGTGCGGGTTTTGAGATTCGGCTCGTGAGGAGAGGGTGATAGAGGGAGGGTGGTCGCGGGAGGTGGAGGTGGCATTGATTCTCAGTGGCCTGGGCGGGATATGAGAGATGAAAGCTGAGGGCTAGGGGGATTTTGGTAAGCTAAGCTAGGTAGGCGGAGGGAGATTCGGAGGTTTGATTGTTTGGTGGAGGTGGAGTGGAATGGGAATCATTTGGAAGTTGGTTGGTTGAGTAGAGATGGGTTGAAATGGATCGAGCTGGTGAGTCGGTAATGGAGAAGGGTGATAGCTTAGGAATGAATGAATCAGTCAATCAATCGGCGAACTTCGAGCCCTTTTGCATCAAGAGTGATGACGGATGATACGAATTTCCGAGAACACGTGGCACGTTGATGGATGGAACTTATGTATAAAGTGGAAAGTATGGATTTGTGTGCCGACTACTTCTCTGGGCGGATCGCCACTTCTTGAGCTGGCAAGTTCTGAGCCTGCAATCCATTTGTGGACTCTTTTACGTTCATTTTTCTCTCCAGCTCCTGGATACTGTGATGAAGCTGATCATGGCTGTTGGCGCAATCACCTGATCGATTTTCCAGCTCTTGGACGTGGACTCAGACTCTTCAAAGTGTGATGTTTTGTTTGCTCTGGGATATCTACATACCGTATCATTCTATTGATCTACGGCTTCCCGCTCTGCGATCCTTTTTCGATGAAGTAAAATGTCTTTTATTGATATTTGCCTTTTTCTGAAGTTCGAGTGTGGATAAATAAATGGCTTCTCCGCACCCCGCATTTTGTACACTGCTTTCTCGGTAGTGTCTTCCCCGGATATTATCCGCCCGGCAGACTGAGAAAGAGACGTCATCCTAGGATGTTGAGGGAACGTATGCAAATCATGTTCTTGTTATTGTTAATTGGTGGGCAAGCAAATCATGTTTCTAATTGACCATCCTTAGTCGTGCGCATGTTGGGCGGCTCGATTGGGATGAGCTTAGCGACATATACATGCAGTAACTATTTTCAACTCCACCGATGTTACCTACAAGCGAACTATTCTCGTGTTAACTCTATGATCTTCTTCTTAGTCACTTAGAGAGAATATCCCCGCTCTGGCAAAATGTGCTGTGTGACAGGAAGAAATCTACTATTCGACCGGCAACGTCGATAGTAGTCAAACTTTTGGCTAATGTATGGGTCTTATGATCCAAAATTTCTATATATGAGTCTCCAAGAGGACGAATCTCACTTCTCTTATGATAACTAACCGTTCGTCGGTTTCTTATTTCTCTTTTCAATGTATGTTGCCATGGCGACCAAACTGATTGTCGTTCTTATGTGCTGGGTGGGTTGCGGCACTGCCATCTCGGAAGCATCAACCAAGCTTTGGTACAACTCCTCGGCGAACAACTTCCAGGAGGGTCTTCCAGTCGGTAATGGTCGCCTTGGAGCTCTTGTGTTTGGAAGTGTCAAGCAAGAAAGAATTGATCTCAACGAAGACTCCGTCTGGAGTGGTGGATATCAAGCCCGTGTCAATGCAGCCGCTCTATCCTCCTTCCCTCAAGTCGTTGGTGATCTCAACTCAGGTAGCATTAGTAATGCAGATGATCTTTGGAACTCAAAGATGTCCGCGACGCCGTCAAGTGAAAGAGTTTATCAACCAATTGGGAGCATCTTTATGCAGTTCGGTCATGATCCATCGCTTACATCGTCCTATAATAGAACTTTGGATCTCAAAACTGGACTTAGTGAGGTCACCTATGTGTTCGGCGGCACCAAATATACTCGACAAGCCATAGCAAGCTACCCGTTGGGAGTTATCGGTTTCAGATACTTTGCAAACAAGACTGGAGCTCTGTCTTTCAACATCACTCTACAAAGAGATCAAGCACAACACTCTGTGAATGTTGACCTTGATAAGCGAGCTATCACAATGACCGGTGGGGCGACTGATGATTCGACATTGAATTTTACGTCTAGTATCAGAGTGGTAACGACCACTGGTAAGCACCACAGCCTGCGAAATATAAAGATGCTGCAGTATACTGATTGAGCAGGTACCGTGAAAAACAACGCGACTGGTTTGATAATATCTGGGAGTCAGGAAGCTTTCGTGTATTTCGATGCCCAGACTGCCTTTCGGTACCCAACGGCAGCGGAACAGTTAGTTACCTTGAACAGCAAGCTCGATAAAGCAGTAACTACAGGGTGGACGTCACTTTACAGTGGAGCAGTAGCAGACTATCAAAGTCTAGCAGCACGAGTATCACTTGACTTGGGTGATTCGGGGGCTCATGGAACAGTCGAGACTGGACAACGTATGAACAACTGGCGTTCTAACGGGAACGTTACGTATGATCCTGAGTTTCTGGTTCTCGCCTACAATTATGGTCGCTATCTTCTCATTGGCTCTTCTCGGGAGGGAAGTTTGCCAGCAAATCTTCAAGGGGTGTGGAACGATAATTTCAATCCGCCCTGGGGCTCTAAGTACACCATCAACATCAACATCCAGATGAACTACTGGGCTGCTGAGACAACCAACCTTGCAGAGACGCACGGCCCCGTATTTGATCATCTTCAACGCATGCAAGATCGTGGCCATTATGTGGCGAAGACAATGTATGGCGCAAGCGGATGGGTATGCCACCACAACACCGATATTTGGGGTGATTGTGCGCCGCAGGATGCGAAGACGTATTGGGCTGCAAACACCATGGGAGGCGCGTGGCTCAGTCTCCAATTGATTGAACATTACCGCTTCTCGAAAAACAATACCTTTGCCACAGAAGTCGCCCTTCCTATACTTAGTGACGCACTAGCATTCTTTTATGATTACCTCATTCTCAAACCCAATGGCTTCTACGTCACCAGCTATGGCGCCTCACCCGAGAACTCCTATCACGTTCCAGCTGGCAAGAGCATCGCCAACGCTGCAGTGGGTATCGACCAAGGCACTGCTCATGATCGCCAAGTTCTATATGAGCTATTCAAAGGCTTCATCGAACTATCCTCCGCCACCGGCAGCACAACCGGTCTATCCAAAGCACAACAGTACTTAGCCAAACTTCAACCACCACAAATCGGCTCGCTAGGCCAAATCCTAGAATGGTCCGGCGAGTATCTCGAGACTGAACCCGGCCACCGCCATCTCTCTCACCTCGTCGCCGTGCACCCCGGCTCACAAATCAGCCCCCTATTCAACACCACCCTCGCCAACGCCGCGCTCGTCTCCATCAACCGCCGCATGGCCAACGGTAGCGGCGATATGGGGTGGTCGCGTGCGTGGGCTGCGGCTATCTACGCGCGCTTGCTGCGGGGTGACGAAGCTGTGTATCATATCTGCGACCTAGTGAGCGCATATCTCTCAAAAAACCTCTTTGATTTAAACACGGGCGTGTTCCAAATCGACGGGAATATGGGACTAGTCGCAGCAGTGACGGAGACGCTGTTGCAGAGTCATGCGGGAGTGGTGCATTTGGCGCCGGCGCTGCCGAGCGGCGTTTTGAGCAAGGGGGTGGTTAAGGGGTTGGTAGCGAGGGGTGGCTTTGTGGTGGACTTGGCTTGGGCGGATCATAAGGTGGTCAATGCGACGGTTTTGTCGAGGTTGGGGGGACCGCTGGCTTTGAGGGTTGCGGGTGGGAATGCCTTTTCTGTTGATGGTGTTACATATACGGGAGCAATATCGACGACGGCAGGGAAGTCTTATTCGATTACGGTATAGGAGGCGGTACTGGAGCCACCATGTTGGTATTGAATCACGTGATATTATCCCCTTCAACTCTTCGCTTAATCTTTCGAAGAGTGTAGTAGTAGATGTATCTAGGTTGAAAATGCTCATTAAGTTCAGTACTACTAATACTTAAGCTTACTCAACGTGAAACTACGTGAAGCAATGCCAGGGCTTGATAAAATTAGTATGTTCGTGTCGGTTCAGTGTATTCACTGAACTACAGGGAAGATATTACGGGATACTGAACTACGGAAGAAGGGACTACAGGATATAGGATACTCGCTGTAGCATAAGCAATTACTACGGGAGAGAAAGGCTATATAGTCCAACTCCCCCTCCCACCTAGTTTAGAGAATTCAACCCGATTCAACAGCATTTACTTAGACCCCATTGTGACTAAGTATGGTGCTACGAATCGGACCAACATTACAGCTGTACTAAGCCAACCGACTGTTTGAAAATTGTTTCGAACAAAGCACTAGATGAACAGTTTGTTATCGACATTGAACAATAGTCAAACAATCTTCCACACTTCCTTATATCACAGTGCCTTAACGTATCTACTGTTCCTTAAGAGAATCTAAGTATTTCAACCAACACGACCATGGCTTCTTCAACACCCCTTCCATCTTCTAATTTGGACATAACGATTGGCCTAGAAATCGAATTCGACCTCGCTGTTCTCCCAGCAACGTATGCCGACCCCCACCGAGGACACGACCGTCTGGTCTACGAACCCATCCGACAGCCAGGGGCTGAGGGTTTCAAATATCCAGAAACCGATGCATGGTACAACACCGAAGACCACCGACTATTTGAAGTCTGGGGAGGACTTTGGTCTCACAATGCCAAGCTGCATATAGCAAACTATCTCGAGGAACATGGATTCCGGGCTTGCGTCACTGAGTACAATGCTCAATATCAACCTGTGGAGAGATGGAGTTTTGAAGATAAGTTTCGTCATAAGATTTGGAAGGTCGCGGATAAGCAGAGCTTGCATCCGCCTGGGTACCGACATGGGTACTTTATGCTTCCTATGGAACTTCAAAGTCCCCCTCTTCGCTTCAGCGAGATCTCATTAGAGCAGGTTCGTCATGTTCTAAAGCTTATTTCGGAGCGTTATATGGTTTTTTGTGATTTGGATACTTCAATCCATATTCATATCGGTAATTCAGGTAGGGAATTCCCTCTCGAAACAGCTATTAACTTCTCCTTGTTAGCATTTACGTTCGAGCAACAAATCCTGCGGGTGCATCCTCCCAGGTTTCAAAACTACCACGGTCATGAAGTTTTGTACCCTCCTTTAATCAACCGACTGTCCAACGTTAGCGCATTAGCTGCTGTAAAGCACCACAACACCCCAGTATTTGCGTTGGAAACCATAGCTGCTTGTAAATCACTAGACGAGCTCGTCTTCTACGCCAAAAGCACCATCTCTCCCCACAGACTAACCTATAACCTGCTTGGCCTGTCGGACATGTTCCGTACTGAAGCACCGCACGACGCTGATCCATTTAAACAAACCGCCGAGTTCCGCCAACACAACTCGCATTTCGAAGGCGAGGAAGTCACGCATTGGATCACTATTTGCGCGGCTTTTCTCCGCAAGGCGCATGGGAAAAGCACGGCAGATATACTTGAAATGTGCCGCTATATGGTAACTCAGTACCCAGGGGATTATTCGCTCGAGTATGTGTTGTCGTTTCTGGATTGTCCGGCGCAGGCAACCTATTATTCTACACGTAAGTTTCCGACGAATGTGACGTCCAGGGAGAATAGGTGGGATAGAGCGATTGCTTATGGGCCGATCAATAGGGATGAACAAATGAATTACCCGGGGTGGTCGATTGATGAACTGCAGGGAGGACCGGAGAATCGTCCTAGGTTGCCGCCGCGTGATCCTGGGGCGAGAATCCTGAGCCTGAGCCTAAGATTGGGGCCGAGTTATCCGGAGCAGGATTATGTTGAGAAGGAGCAATGAGGTATCAGGTAGCTTTGACTTTCATTCATTCTCTTTTGTTTGTTGTTGCGTTCCTTTACCTTCTTTGTGCGGAAGTCTTTCATCTCTATGGCGCCCCGTAGATTCTTTAGTAGTCGCTCTGGTAGCTAGGCAAATGCATCTCTTAATCTTCTCGGCAATATAAACATAAATTCAAATGACTTTTGCTAATAACGTCCGTCCCTGCGTCCCGAGACTCACCCTGTCACGAGGCGAATCTATAGTTTTAGAATCACAAATCTTTTCTTAGTAAGTTTATAAAGTTGTTATTAACATGTTAATTTCTTTAACTGTTTCTCACTCAGGAGACTACTTAGTGACAAGAAAAAGAATATAAGTTAATCGATTATATTATTGATTGTTTCACCACTGTTTCTGTTATCTTCTCCTGTTTAATTGCAACTATTAAAATCTTTTCAAAATTCTGAGCACATGAGGAAAAGTCCTATTACGAAATAATATAGCTCCAAATTTTGACGACACTTGAAGAAGAAAAGAATATAATCCGGAAATTTCACCGATGCAATAAAAGAGTCTATATGTTTCAGTGCTTAGTAATGTATATTAGCCTAGATAAAATTTACTATGTTCATACCCGGGCTTGTTATATTTTACTTAACCACGATTCTCAAGCTTAGTCACGCGTGTGATGTAGTAGTATGTTTCTTAAACATTCTATGTAGGTGCGGCAGCACGCTGGTCCCCAGAGCGCTCCTCGTCTCCTTCCATATCGCGACGATAATATTGACAGGTCCACTAAAGTATTGGTGCAAGGCTTGCCTCCTGGCGTGCCTAGATCATACCGTGCTCTTGCAGATTATGGCTATGTCCCGGCATTCAATCACCTCGCCCTCTAAACCAAACTAAATATATATATATATATATATATATATTTTATATGTCACGTAGAACGCGATCCATGTTAGCACCTTGTGTGTCGATCCTGACTACGATACAACGAAGAGCTGACATCCATACAAGGTGCTCTAATATCATTTCTACCACCTCACTCCATTCCATCATCATTCTCAAAGCAGTCGGCGTCTTCTGCGACACCCAGCCCATGTATAAACCGTGACTATAGATAATGAATATGAACATCAACCCACGTGGTGCCTCTAGAACCAATGCTCGGGGATCATATCCGGTCTTGAGGCTTGGCATAACCGAATGGCAGAGAAGGCTGCAATGATCTCCTTCTGGAATTGGTGTGACACCGTCCCTCCATAACTATATTGAAACTAACCCAAAAGTATATGTGATATCCCATCTCTTCACGTGAATAATGGACCCTCAACATAGCGGTGCAGTTACTCTGTCCTCGTGTTGAGGATGAGGAATGTGAATAATCCTGGTGATCGAAGATCGTTAGACCTGATATATAGGATGGACTGATTCGCGAGACTTTGTAGCCCCAAGACAATAAAATGGAGTTTTGACACATCTGCTTGATAGGTAAGTATATATGGTCTCAGTATTGAAGCTCTTAGCCTACTTAAATAACTAGGTGTATGCTGTTTTTATATCGAAAAAATGCGAAATTAATTAAATGTGAAACGAATCTATGATTTGGCGCCAAGGAGTCAAAATTTTTTTCCCCATGTAAACTTAGTGAAGACGGGGCTTGTCTACATATTCAAAGCAGATAATTTGATTATCGTAAGCTCGGTGTCTAATAAAGTACTGGAAATTCTGAGAAATACATTATTCTCATCGCTAGGCAATAGATGTACCGGGCTCTCCCGAAAGGCCTTCTTATAACTTTTGGCCCCCGCGCATGCACTTCATGTTTTTGTTCTCCTGTGCCGCAACGTATGGCCTCGCCACATGTGAAGCATGTCTTCTCAATATCTGCAATACATGATACATTCCTTGATAGTGGGCCATACAGGAAATGCTTTCAGTCGCCTCCACGACAATTGCCACTCAACCTCAAAGCTTCGTTGGATTTTGATTATCCTGACTTTGCACTCGCTATTCATGATGCAAGGCTGTTGCATGCGATGGATGATCACCATCACAGTAAGAATCTAGACCGTCGAAGGATCCATTAATTTTCAAACATTCACTTTCCAGCCGGCCCTGTAGGAGCAGAAGGCGGTGCCTTTGAAGTATCGGCAGACGCAGTATTTGCATTCGCACCACCCCGTCCTCCACCACCGGCTCTACCACCCCTCCTGCTCATAGATCCACCTCTGCCACCACCACGAGCAGGAGGTGTAACGGCCGCTGGAGCTCTAGCAGCTGGCGCAGGGCGTGGTTGAGAAGCCCCTTTTCTTTGCAGGACATGAACGGTACCCTGAGCAACAGAAATAGGATTCGCTGCCATGGCTTTCTTTAAACCTTCTGGATCTTCAAAGTCTGCATAGGCAAAGCCCTTCTTCTTGTCTATTTCAACCATTGTAACTTTACCGAACTTTTCCAGGGCTTCCTGTAGTAAGGGTTCTGTTACACCTTGAGATGGGTTGGCATGTTTGATGAAAGCTTGTCGGGCACCTTTGGTAGGCACATCTACTTTGGCGGCGCGGTTGGGAGTAGATTGTTGAGGAGTCGCTGAGCCACCTGGTGTGGCTTGAGTAGCTGCAGTTGGCTGTGAAGCGGGGGTAGCGGGAGTAGCGGGAGTAGCGGGGGTAGCGGGTCGTGCCTCTGGCTTTCGGAGTAACACCATTGGAGTTGTGGGGGTTGCGGGTGTAGATGTTGTCTTACTTGACGCTGCTTCAGGATTATTGTTTTGATTTCCTCTTCGGTTTCGACGACTGTTGGATTGAGCACTTGGAGGAGTGGCTCCTACTTTTGGACCAGTAGGAGTTACCGGTGTAGACGGTGATGAGGCGTTATTGTTTTCGGCCGTAGCCTTCTCCGCAGCCTCTGCTTTTACCGCGGCTGCTGTATCACGTTTGATGCGACGGTGCGCTTGTGATGGATTAAGACCAAGGTCTCGTCGAAGCATGCGCACATGAGCAGCTACTACTGCTTGCCTTTCATTCGCTGGAATCTTGGATGTATCTAGCTTGGGAACAGCCTTCTCTGCAGTGCCTGCCTCAGATGTTGGAGCAGATGATGATGGCGACGCAGTAGTAGTCTTCTTGGCAGCCTCTCTGTTGAGAATTTTAACAGCTTCCTGACTGGCCGCCACCTTTTCAGCTTTAGTATCCTTGCCCGACTTCTTTCCGTCGTCGGTTGAACTTGCACCATCCTTAGCTTTAGCCTTTGCCGTTTCCTGTTTCTTGGCCGCTTTTGCTGCAGCCTCCTTCGTCTTGTTCGCTTTCTTATCTTTCAAGAATTGGACTAATGGAGTTACAGTAACTTTCTCTGACTTTCCTCCAGTTGCATCATCACCCTCCTCATTAGTTGTGTCTTTGGCGCTCGTTGGGTTCGCAAGCCCTTCGAGGAATGCCATAAATTCGGGATCTTGGTCTATGGTTCCGGCACGAGCATCAGTGCGACGTCTTCCTCCAGGCACTCTGCTATGCAGCGCAAACTCGACGGTTGGTGGTCCAATAAGACAAAGACTTGTATGAGTGTTCTTCGCATCCTCAAAATTTGATGTGCGCACGAAGTCGGAAAGCGGTAAAAGGTAGTCGCTGCTTGTCAAATGCAAATATGCTCTAGAGGGTCTCGATGGCTTCGAGGGACTGTAATAATCACTTAGTATGTGTCGCATATAGGCACTCGTATCGCATACTCTTTAGATTCCTTCCCAGGTTTATATTGAAACCAGTCTATCTTGCCATTCCCAAGCCTCCACTCATCGCCAAGGATAGATACGAATTCTGACTCTGTGAGACCAGGAGCCAATCTCCGAACAATGACTTTCGTTTTAGGACTTGCTGGTTTCATGGCGGGCTGCTTAGGATTATTCGTAGAACTTTGCGATGTGTTTATAGAAAGCAGGCCGTTCGTCTGGGCGCCACGAGCTCCGGCTTGCACAGTTGAAGAGGCCATTCCTGATAGTGAATGCTCGAATCGACTCGGCGGTATTTAAATCTGCAACACTCTTAGATCTCACATGTCCATTGGAAAATGTCAAAGTTAAATGACCAATGAAGAGCGAGTCCGTTATACGAAACCGAGCTTTCGTGGCACGAGAATCATTGTCATGAACGAAGATATAAAATTTAGAATTCCACCTCAATGATGTAGGAAGTTGGGAGCTGGAGGGGCCATTTACTGACTGTAGTCGGTATTCTAGAACGCCGATATTACGGTTATGTTTTTAGAACCTTTGGTCGACTAACTCGAGTAACTTGCCGAACTAGGCATGGTGTCTACCATGCAGGACGACTGCAGTGAGGGCAACATATCATCTGAGTCTGAATTCTCAGACTACGATCACGACTACGACCACGACCTCGACAGAACTGACCTCACGGATAGCCAAATATATCACTTCAGCAAAATGACTGCACCGGTTCCAAGACCTGGCCCTGCGAAACTGGGTCCGCGATCCAGCTTACCCGAATGGCTCGCAGAAGCAAAGCAATGCCACTATCTACCAGAATCAGCCATGAAACAGCTCTGCGAGATGGTGAAGGAGTGCCTGATGGAAGGTATATGGGCCTTGAATGCATTACGGGCATAACAATGTGCTGATCTTCTTCGCCTCACAGAGTCTAATATCCAGCCTGTCGCAACACCTGTTACAATCTGCGGCGACATCCACGGCCAATTTTACGATCTTCTTGAACTATTTCGAATCGCTGGCGGCATGCCAGGCGAAACCAATGTACAAGCACCAACCACCGTCATCAACAGCGATGCTCTCGAACCACCTACCGAAATTACTGATCCTAAACTAAGGAAGAAGATTCGTAGTACTTCCGATAGTGGGGTTGAGAGCGCAAGTGGAGAAGATGACGACGATGAACCTCGCGGTCGCCCACGAACAGCAGGTGGCTCAAGTCGTGGGGCAAGTTCGGGCAGAGATTCTGGAATCAATATTGGTGCCAATCAGGTTTCCGGAACTGGCAATCAGAACTTCATATTCCTTGGAGACTTCGTCGATCGTGGATATTTCAGCTTAGAGACCTTCACTCTGTTGATGTGTCTCAAAGCTATGTAAGCTTCCATCTCGGCGGTTGTACGATTTTTTGCTTACGGTCTTAGGTATCCTGATAAAATTACCCTTGTTCGCGGAAACCACGAATCTCGTCAAATTACACAGGTGTACGGATTCTACGAAGAATGTCAACAAAAGTACGGAAATGCGTCTGTTTGGAAATCATGTTGTCAAGTTTTTGACTTCCTTGTACTTGCCGCTATTGTTGACGGCGAAGTGCTCTGCGTTCATGGCGGTTTAAGTCCGGAAATCCGCACGGTTGATCAAATCCGGGTTGTCGCAAGAGCGCAAGAAATTCCCCACGAGGGCGCTTTCTGTGACTTGGTCTGGAGTGATCCCGAAGATGTCGATACATGGGCTGTCTCTCCCCGTGGCGCTGGATGGCTTTTCGGAGATAAAGTCGCAAATGAGTTCAATCATGTTAATGGTTTGAAACTCATTGCCCGTGCTCATCAATTGGTCAATGAAGGTTACAAGGTATGATAGCCCAAATACTTTCATCAATACCCCTTTCTAACAAATCGCAGTACCATTTCGCTCAAAAGTCAGTCGTAACAGTCTGGTCCGCACCCAACTACTGTTACCGCTGCGGCAACGTGGCTTCCATCATGAATGTTGGGGAAGACCTAAGTCCCAAGTTCAGTATATTCAGCGCAGTACCTGAAGACCAACGAGCTGTCCCAGCAGGTCGTAGAGGTGCTGGAGATTACTTCCTTTGAACCAAAGCATACTATACGCTAATCACGTTCGTTTTCAATCATTTCTTGCATGTATATGCTGGATATTTCGATTTATAGGCGTTCTTCGGAGACCGGAATTTGTGTTTTCTTTTTCTTTGGTGCGGGAGGATAGGGCGTTTTTAGGGACATTACCCTGTACAACATTATATGTCGTTGCTTGTTATACCGTGTGCATGAGATGGACTGGAAGGGAGGCAAAGAGATTTGCTCTAATTTGGTATTTATGCATACATATGATTGATGATGCTATGCCTTGGGATGAACGTCGATATGAGATAATGCATGAGTGGCACGGGTGCTGCTAAGCGCATCTGGCATACGTACGAAGTGAGATAGAAATGCCGGGATGGACAGGGCTCTTCCCGTGTTAGGAAGTAGATAACTCACAGAAGATTGAGTAAACCAGTTCTAAAAATCACAATTCCGAACTACATCAGCAGATCTATCAATAATTTGATGAAACTACCGTAGTGGCGAAGAAAACACTGTTCTTTATTCTGAATCATCAACGATCTTGCAAAAACTAGAACCTCAACACCCCCACAACACGCACCAAAGCCCCATCGGATCCTCCCTCTTCCCATACAACCTCCACATCAAATCCGCTCGCTCTCTCATCCCACACGCTCCCCCCTTCGCCTCTTGATTCAACACAAACAACAACATACCCATCATTCCTAACAATACCCCCATCACCAACCCCAAGATCAAGCCCCTCCACTCCCCCGCTATCGTCGAGCGGAGCGAATGAACCATCTCGGAAAGATACAGAAGAACGGAAGAGTTGAAATGACGCTCGCGACGCGCGGCTCGTAAGCCGGGGAGAGAATCGAGGGAGTAGGCGTTCTCGACACGGTGCCAAGTGGTTAGTTCTTGCTTGGATACTCTTTCAGATGCCCAGTGGCCGAGGGCTTTGCGATCGGTCCAGGGTCCTGGTGGGGTGGAGGGTGGGGATGGGGGTGAGGCGTTTTTGGAGTTGGGAGAGAGGGAAGAGGAGATTATGGGGACGGCGTAACCGCAGGAGGTTTGGACCTGGTTGGGGTTAGCTTTGGGGTTTGGTCTTTTGTGGTGAGAGAAGGGAAGGTTTGAGGATAGGTGATGTGTGAGGGCGTAAGATATATTTTGTACCTTCCAAACATCCAAGAGAATGATAGCGCGTGCTCCATCAGGTTTGGTCTTCTTCATTTCGGCGAGCAAGACAGGGAATTTAGGTGTGTCCCATTCGATAACATGGCCGGTGCAGAAGAAGCGGAGAATGCGGGGTGAGGAGGTGAAAGAGCAGAACATTATTGTTACACGCTGGTTTTCTGCGGGAAAGATGAATAAAGTGATTAGCTGACGCTGCTGGGATGTGCGAGTGAAATGGAGTGAGGAATATGACTGGTCAATGAATGAGGGGGCAAGGGAGCAAATGAGAAAGGGGGTCATGGGTGAAAGGAGGCAAAGATAGAAGAAAGGCGGAAACAGAGAAGAACAGTAGAAGAAGACGGAAAGGGGACGAGGATGATAGGCTTACCATAGATGTGACTTATGGTCTCAATACCTGAGCCGGTAGCATCAATGCTGACCAAGGAGTATGTGTTAGTAGACGTATGTAAACGAGCAGAAAGGAGACAAGCATAGGGCGTGGTGACTGCATAGAACAAGAATGCGAACTAATAATAGTAAAGCATAGGTGAAGGCAATTCATCTTAAAACTGCTTCTCAAACTATCACCCTCGCGATGTACAGGATGGTGAGGCTCCCAGCCTCCATAGTAGATGCATGCAAGCAGCGCGACTACTAGTGATGACTTGTTGAAACGACAAAGCATAGAACCACTCACTAAGCACATTTATTCGGTCCCAGTATCGTGAAAGTAGAGCTAGGCAGACCTTTCGGCGACACATTGACATGCTTCCCACGAGTTGGTGCCGAGGCCGTGAAGAAGAGAGGTTGGGATTGGGCCCAATCCGCTAGGTTGCCTGGTATTGATTCGTAGAATTGCACCATCTTGTGATTTGCGTCTCTTTAAATGAAGATCAATGAGAGGGAAAACTAAGTATAGGAAGAATCTGGAAAACGACTCCTGAGTTTATTGATTTTGTTATTTGATATGAAGAGTCATGCCAGCTTCCACAATATACTGTAACGATATCGGAGATTTATACGCTTCGTTGTTCGAGTGGGGTATGTACAGTACTCAAAGGGCATGAGGGGTACATGAGGCATAGTACAGCAGTAGCTTCCTAATGGGGTCGTCAGAATTCTGTGCGAATGAAATATTGATTCTAAGTAATTAATAATTAATTAACTATGAAAGATAATCTTTATAAAAAAGTCTTATAACTTAGTAAATATAAGATTTTTGTATAATATTCGCACAGAACTCTAACAACCCCTGTTGGGTCCGAGGGGGAAGCTTATGTAAGTGCCATGTTCCCAGTACCGACACCCTTTGTCGTCAAAGTATATCTTCAACGACTTCCCCCTTTTCTTTTCATTGTCTCCAAACTGATCTCGGAGCCATCAATCAGCATCAAGGTCACGAGATCTGGGCATGATCTCACTTGAAATGCCAATTTCTCTGAAGGTGATGCGAGATTCAATATCCTTGCGTCTCGCAGATACTTTCTCCTTCATAAATTTTCGTCGTGTCTTCTGTCTTCTTATACGTCTTCCAAGAGACCGCCCATATACGAAGTATTCACGTGCTCTTTCAATAATATCCTTTTACGAAGAGAAGATGGTGGCGTAGCCAAGCTTTTTCAGCCAAGATCCATCTTTCTTTCAATCCTTGGTGGCATTTCAGTTTTTCTTTTTCGGCAAGATTATTCATCCCTATCTGTCATCAACATCCCTGAGCACGCGGCAACACGAGCCTGGTTCGGAAATTGATCTGTGAGTTTTTCATGGAAAAGTTGTGTCTAGTAAGGTCAGGGACCTAATAGTTTAGCATCGCTGCTCTATTTCCGGGCGCCGTGTTCAATACACTTTTTCTCATCATCTTAGACAGTTAGGCGAACAGTTGTGTAGATAATGAGCTGATGAGTTGTCAATAGCAAGTCGGCGCTGAATTGGCTATGGCTGAACGCCCTCAGGATACACAATCATCTCTTTTCTTTCGTGGATATACCCAGCATACCTTGTTTCATCCACAATCACGACCCCGTATTCTCATCTTATGCACGAGTGTGCTCAATTAGATAATGATCACCATAAAATATAACCCGACCAAAGGGATATCTTCCAGCTATCTTAGCAAATCATAACAGCGTTTTATCATATGTCAATTCCCCTGAATATGCAAAAGGTCTCGTATTCAATCGTCTACGGTAACGGGTACTATGGACGGCCCGAGAAGATGGGGGCTCAGGCTAAGAGAACCCTCGTATTTATTGTTTTTCTGTTTATTTTGTCTTTCGATGTCTGTCGATTCCTTGCGCGTTGTTTACGACTGTTTTTCGCTTGGCCCAAGTATTTTATATGAGTGGGAGTGATTGACTTCCAGTACATTCATTATACACACTCTTTTGGAGGACCTTCCACACTATGAAGTGCCTACTTCTTTCCTTCATTCTCCCGGCGATCACATATGCTGCCACCAATGATGAATGGGCAGCTCGCTCCATATATCAAGTCGTTACAGATCGGTATGCGAGATCCAAAGACCTTGATGCACCATGTAATATCTCGAATTACTGTGGAGGGACGTGGGCGGGGATCGCAGAGAACTTGGACTATATACAGAATATGGGATTCACTGCTGTTCAGATCAGTCCTGTGAATAAGAATCTCGAAGGCACGACTCCGTATGGACAGGCTTTCCATGGATATTGGCAGACTGTAAGCTCAGAGAAATCCACGAGGCATGATCTTGATGGGAATTGAAACAAGGATGCTAATCTTTTTTTTCTAGTCTCTTTACGATCTGAACTCCAACTTTGGAACTGCAGATGATCTGAAAAACTTAAGCTCGGAACTTCATAAAAGGAACATGTATTTGTTAGTAGACGTCGTGGCCAGTGAAATGGCGTACGACATTGGGCCGCACAACATGACAAGCGATACCCCAATTGACTATTCAACATTCGAGCCTTTCAACAAAGCTTCAGATTACAACCCATATTGTCCAATTGTTGACTGGCAGAACGCCACCCAGTATCAAAACTGCTGGCTTGGATATACCGGAGTAGCCACTCCAGATCTGAAAACTCAAGATGCCGTGGTAGCAGCGGAACTGGGTAACTGGGTGAAAGGACTGGTTGCTAATTATTCGATTGATGGTATACGTGTGGATGGAGCTAAGCAACTCAACTATGATTTCTTCGGACCATTCGTCAAGGCCGCCGGCGTATACCCGCTTGGGGAGGTGGAGGATGGTGACGCTGGATTCACTTGCAACTATCAGCAGTATACTGCGGGGCTGGAGAACTACCCCGTGTATTATACAATGATCGAGGCCTTTACTGCTGGGAAGATGCCAGCGCTGGTCTCTATGATCAACTCGGTAGGAAAAGCTTGCTCGTCAACACAATATCTAGCAAACTTTATCGAAAATCAGGATCAGCCGCGATTTGCTAGTTACAGCGACGATATCATGGTAAGCTTAACTTTCTCTGCTTATTTGGCTCTCGTTTCCCTCATTGGACGTAACATTGACATGCAATAAGCTCGCCGCAAACGCAATGGCCTTCACCATCCTCGCTGACGGCATCCCCAAATACTATTACGGTCAAGAACAGCACCTCTCTGGGAACTACTCCCCGTATAACCGGCAACCCCTCTGGGAGTCTCAACCCAGCACCACCTCTCCCCTCTATACTCTAACCACCACCCTCAACACCCTCCGCAACCACGCCATCGCTATTAACTCTAACTATATAACTAATAGCTCCCTCCTTCTTTACACCGACAACTCCGTATACGCCACACGCAAAGGGCCCAATGGCGTACAAATTGTATCTGTGCTTTCAAACCAGGGATCTGCGTCAGGCGAGTACACTCTCGCGGTTGACGGGGCAGCGGACCCGGGAACGAATATGACGGAGGTGGTGGAGTGTACCGAGGTGCGAGCGGATGCGAATGGCACGGTGGTGATACCGATGAAGGGCGGGGAGCCGAGGGTGCTGTTTCCGAGCTTTAATATGGTTGGGAGTGGGCTTTGTGGGTTTGAGAAGGAGGTTAATGCGTCCGGAACGCAGGGAGGAGGTGCGTCGGGGACGGGAAGTTCGGCGGGGGCGACTGCGACGGGGAAGAAGAAGGGTGCTGGGGGGAGGGTGGAGGTTAGTCTTAATGTTCTATTGGGAGTTGTTGGATTGGGTTTCTGGATGTATTTGTAGGGCTTGGAGGTAGACATTTGTGAAAGGTGAGAGCGGAAGGTTTATTTGGTGATGTATCGGAGAAAACCTAAATTCTCTCACGGGGTGGCTAACTTAATGGTCGTTACAAAGACAGGTATAATGATGATTGGAATTCGGAGTGTAATAAAAGATTGTATTTAAAACCAATATCACAATGATCACACGACCCTGAATAGAACATTAATGGATATAAACTCTCTGGTTTTCCGAGCGTTGATATTATTTCCAACCCCTAAAACTCCTAAATTACACAATGCCACCTTAGCAGGGTATTGAGTTCCCATCGATTCTTCTGCAGCATGGATTCTAATCGAGCCCCACAAGCTGCGGTCATGCTACAAGATACAATGATACAGATCCACCACTCGGCTCTTGAACCACAGTAAAGATCATCATCGTCGGTGCATAGCTTGATCGGATGATACTCACCATACTTCTCAGAAGCAGGAACTCGAGCCCTAAAACCCTATCCTCTCGTTCTTCGGGGTCCCTGACGGCGTTTTATCTTTGCGATTACTCTTCTATATTGTCGACTTAGGCTTTGCTGTGTCGCCGCCATTTACTCTATGGTGGGGAGATCTTGAGCTCTTGCTTGGTTTCGCCGCCGCCGCTGCGCTCGGCTCCACAGTGGCTCTTTGGTGTGAAGAGCTTGAGCTATTAGTTCTTTTTGGCGCTGTTGCTCTCGGCCCCGTAGGTCGGTCGTTCGTGATTTGAAGACGGCGAACTACCCCTTGACTTTGGCGCTGCTGTGCTCGAGTCCGCAGTGACTCTATGCTATGAGGATCGTGAACGCGGCGAGCTAGACCTTGAGAGGTTTATTGTATCTGACGCCATTAGATACAAGGTTGTGGAGTTGATGTGTGAAATATAAGCCCAAATTGTCACTTCTCTAGAAGTGGCGTCACTTTTGGAGTTTCACATGATGAAGTTAGCGTGTCTTTCATGTAGCTCATCCTTTGCTTCCACAACATCTCCATTGCGAGTGCATAAGGCATTTAGATATTGTTCCGGGTCTCATAGCTTCTGAACCAACTCACATACCTTTTTTCTTGACTACCACCGGGTTGAGATTTTTTTGGGATCGCAACTTTTAAAATTTTCTCTTGCGCCAGTCTGAGATCCAATTGCGTGTCGAAGAGCATCAAAGAGACGTTTGTGTGAAGTCCCACACGAGAGCCAAGCCGACCGAGCCCCTTGGCGTAAACATTACCAATGCCCTCACAAGAAAGCAACATGTATATAATCACATGCTTGATTTTCTGCATATGTACAGTACATAAGCAGAAATTTATTCGCAATGGCTTAATAAACAGTCTTAATATGCAGGGAGATGTGCAGGAAAATGTGCAGGAAAATATGCAGGAAAATATGCAGGAAAATATGCAGGGTGACTTGGAGCCGTTCAACAGCTTAGAAACTACCCCACCCGATAGTAGCGTTTCTGAAGAAATGCTCTACAAAGAAAGCTCGGGACGCTACCCCGCCCTTGATATATGTTATATGTTATACGCAAAACCCCTCAGACAGCGAAAGGACTCCTATCTACTCGTATATTCCCAACATTATTCTAAAGTTCTTCACTTCTCCAACAAACAACCGACTTGACGCCTCCATCCAGCACCAAAGCACCAGATCACCATGTCTCTCAAACCAAACCGCAGTATCATTATCGTCGGCGCCGGACCTCTCATGTCCCGCAGCCTTTCCCTCTATCTCGCCTCCCACAACTGGCAAATCATCCTCATCTCCCGTTCTGAAACCAGCCTCGCTGCCTACGCCAAAGAACTCAACGAAAAGTACCCCTCCGCCCCCAAAGCCCTCTACCACGCAGCCGACGCTGCTGTCCCCGCCTCTCTCACCGCAGCTCTCAACTGGGCCAGCTCTCAAATCTCCTCGGGCAAGATCGACGTTCTCCTCTACAACGCTGCCCGCGTTGCCCCAACTCCTCTCCTAACCCTTGATCCCAACGTTCTCGTACAAGACTTCAACATCTCCGCCGTCGGCACCCTCGTTGCAGGGCAGTGGTTTATGGAACATGCGAACAAATCTTACCTCAAGGAAGGCGAATACCCGCTGTTTCTGGTCCCCGGAGGACTGCTGGACAAGCAGCCGATACCGGATTTGGCGAGTTTGTCTGCAGTGAAATCGGCGAGTCAGAATTTAGTAAGGCAGTTTGCCATGGTGATGAAGGGTGCGAACATTTTGGTCGGGGCACCGTTGATTAGTGGGGCGGTGGGGGCTCCAGGAGGGGAGGAGAGAATGACGCCGGATAGGATTGTGGAGGGGGTTTTCAAATCATTTTTTGAGGAGAGGGAGACGGTGAGCAGTGTGGAAGAGTGGGATGTGGAGAGGTTTTGGTAGGTTGGTTGAGTAGATGTGATGATACGGGCTGTTCGCATTAGGATATTAACTGACGATATCGGATTTCATCTTGAGAGTTTAGTTAAGTCACTACTGGAATGAAAATGATTAATTGGATAGTGTGTATCTTCAACACAGGCCTGGTCCACGGTTTGATCAGTGACCGAAGGATTTCTTTATAAAAGTGTTTATTTCTACAACAGCAAGCACATATTCTAGCAGTCGGACTGCAATGAATTTAGCACTAATACGCGTCTCGTGTAATACACTCTAGCACCCAATAACCAACCCAACGCGAGAAATAAAACCCTCTGGGCAAGTATCAGATATCTTCCTCGCTTCGTCAAACCTTGTCGTCTCATAGGGCTGAGATTGAGGTCGAGCTCATGGCCAGTAACACCTTGGCGGAGCCTGGTGATACGGCCAAGATTGGTGAAGCAGATCGAAACAAGGTAGAAACAATAGATGCTCAACTTTGAGAATAACGCAGTATCTGCGAGTAGTTGATAGGGGAACATCGCATCTACCCGCTCTCATCGCTCGGTTGACACTTCTGTGCTCATTTGCAGCAGGCACAACACAAGGAATTGGAAGCTCCATATTGGAAACTTGCACTTTGCGAACATTGTGTCAAGTCTCGTTCGTATATATGGGCTGTGGATCAATGTTGTCGTCATTCAAACAACAAACCGTATGTGCAACCTCGCTGCGGCCCCTATCGGGCCCTTCACCCCACGTAAAACAGTAGAAAGTCGCCCCCGCGATTTGTGCCAAGCATTATCTTTGTCACATCGCAACAAGACAATTCACACTGGCCAATGCCGTGCTTCATTTCTTTCCTATTGATTCCATCTATACGATGCGACTGCGACAGCGACGTTGATTTGCGACCACACAAAAACCATCCATCAGCCACAGACTGCGCAACAATCTGAACCAGTCAATGCTTCAAAGTTCCCAGAAATATGGACGTGTCTGCTGTGTGGCTGTCGATCCCATTGCTTAGTAGGCTTGGCCTGTGGAAGAGAATGCTTGTCCCGACGTTTCACATCCTTCGTCGGATCTCTAACGCAGTTTCAGACTTTGGACACAGCACGTCTGATCAAAAGATGCCATTTGAATTCTTCAATTGGGAGTCGCCCGCCTGCGTCATGACTTCCAAGCTGTTTCACAAGACGACATTGCGAGTCGAGGGAGCCGTGGAATAGGTACAGTGCACGACATCAGGCATATCCTCCTTCGGCTTTCGGCTTACCGCTTACCCATACCTTCTGAAGCCTCCAAGACAGAGTGGGCAGACAAAACTTTGGCCAAGATAACCGGAGGGGAATGTGGTAGGTATTTATGCTGATCTCAAGTCACAGACAAATTCGGCTCTACTTGCTGTCCTGCCCAAGGGGTAAGGATTCGCCGTGTCATAGTTGCGTTATAGTTGCTTCATGTACTCTCTCATAACTACTCAATTCCCTTTTTTCGCTCTGCAAGCTTTCTCTTTGTCCTGCAAACCCTCCACACTTTGTAAAGGAAACTTGCTCACTGCTTTCTTGCGTGAGTCTATTCCAACAACTTTACCTCTACCAAGGGCGCCATCTTACACGTGTTGACCAATGAGAGGCGATTATTTGTACATTCTATCCAATAACATTCTATTTTTCTCTTCTTCCCCTCTACTAAAACCTAGATGGGAGGATTTTCCCAGCCAAGGGCTTTCCTCGGCGACGCTATCTCAATTATATCGATGCCTTTACGGAATAATGCTGAGATTGGCTTCCATTGCGCCACACCGGTGACACCTCGACGGCCATTCTTACGGAGTGAAGAACAAGATAGTTCGAGTACAAGAGGTGGAAACTTGCGGAAGACTTCGATATGCACAGACTCCACATATCTCCCGACGCCACGAAGTTTCGTACCGCCGGCGCAGAATCATAAACGGTCGAGGTCAGATGAGAATGATGGGGATAAGAATGATTATTACGATTGCACACAATCAGACATCACCTTAGTATCACCACCCGAATCAGCTCGATTACTTCCGCAAACATCCAGTTTCCGCCTAGATTCCTACGATACCCCCGAAGTTGCCAAGCTAGGCACATTCTCCGCCATCAACATAATCCTTGGAAAGACCGTCGGAGTCGGCATCTACTCCATCCCCAGCTCTATCCTCCAATCCGTCGGCAGCGTCGGAGCCAGTCTCACACTATGGATTCTCGGCTCTCTCATCTCTTTCTGCGGCCTAGCTGTGTACCTTGATCTCGGCACGGCACTGCCACGCTCAGGAGGAGAGCGTATCTATCTCGAAAGAATCTTTCGCAAACCCAGAATGCTAGCCACATGTGCATTCATGAGCTACGCTGTCTTGCTGGGCTTCAGCACACCTAATTGTATTGTGCTCGGCGAATACATCATGTACGCCCTAGAAATCGATGTCAATCGCTGGAATGTTCGCACCATCGCCGTCGCGGTCATTACACTAACATGTTTTATCCACGCCCGATACCCGCGTCTAGGACTCCGCATCATCAACATCCTCGGCGTCGGCAAGATGTTCTTCGTACTCATCGTGATCCTCTCCGGGCTCGCCGGCCTCCTAATGAAAGTCGGCTCCAACACCTCGCTTCTCCTCCCCCGCCGTCTCAACATCCCCTCGACAGAATTCATCCCCCCACCTCTCCCGCACCTCTCTACCGCCCAACGCAACTTCTCTCATCTCTTCGCCAACTCATCCACTCAGCCCTACGACTACGCCACCGCGCTCCTCAAAATCCTCTACTGTTTTCGCGGATACAGCACTGCCAATCAGGTCCTCTCCTCTGTGCGGGACCCCATCCGCACCCTGCGCACTGCCGCCCCCATCGCACTCTCCCTCGTGTCAGCGGCGTATATTCTCGCCAACATTGCCTACTTCCTCGTCGTGGAGCTCGACGATTTTAAAACCGCCGGCGTCGTAGTCGCCGGCCATTTCTTCAAGAATATTTTCGGTGAAGTCGTAGGCGAAAACATTCTCCCGATCGCCGTTGTCGTTTCCGCGTTCGGCAATATTGCAGCAACATCATTCGCGCAGGCGCGCGTTAACCAGGAATTGGGAAAAGACGGTCTCCTCCCCTTTTCACGCTTCTTCGCGGCGGGGAATAGCAAGATGGGCGCAGACGCAGCACCCACACCCGGTCTCTTCCTCCACTGGTTCATCAGCGTCCTCGTCATCGTCGTGCCCCCACCGGGAGAGATCTACAATTTCCTCGTCGATATCGGCGGGTACCCTGTTTCCGTCATCTCGGTCGCCATCTCCGGCGGGCTACTGTACTTGCAGATGACGCCGGCGGAGGGATATACGTCGCCGTTTCGGGCAAGGAAGGTTTACACGGTGGTTTTTCTACTGAGTAATTGTTTGTTGCTTGTGCTACCGTGGATGAAGCCCGCGGATGGGAGGGGTGAGGGAAGGTTTGCTTATTATGCATATCCAGCGACGGCGGTGGGGGTGCTGGCGAGTGGGGTAGTTTATTGGGTTGGGTGGAGGGTGTGGGGGAATGGGAGGGATGGAAGGAGGATGATAGAGAGTGAGAGGAGTGAAGGGAGGGAGTTGAGTTTGAGGAGCTGGACAGCGGCGGTGAAGAAACAGAAAGGAATGGGGGTGGAGGATAGTATTCATGTAGATGGATAGTCGGGTTTATTTCCGTGAAGAATAGCTTTATTCAATTCCACTGAGGATACAAGATATTTACGATTTCGATTAATGTATATATACATAAGATTAGTGTAATTCAAACAAAATCACAGAATAGGATAGGATAGGACAGTATCATCATTGTCTATCCTCTCTCAACATTACATTACATTTGACTTCCTACAAGTACATCCAACGTTTTACGCAAATCCTATAAGTCAGCCCAGAAACCCCAGCCATCCGTCCATCCGTCCATCCATCCATCTCAGTGCCATGCATAGATAGTACGAACAACTATCCACCCACTCCCTTACCATTTCCCATTCTTCATATATTCCATCATTTCTTTATCCCCCCCCCCTTTCGTCTCCCTCCCAGTTCCTAAATTTCAGTCCACCGTTCACCATCACTATCACCATTCAAACCCCCTCCCAAATTACCCCCCTCCCCTTCCCCCCAATAATTTCTACCCATTCTACCATCTCCAACCCTCCCCCACAACCAGCTAACTCCCTCTTCCTCTTCAAATCTCACTCTACTCCACTGCACTGCACTGCACTCCACCTTTCAACCCTCTCTAACTCTAACTCTAACTCTAACTCCCAATCCTCTCTCTAACTTCAAGCCCCCCCAACCCACCAATCAATCCCAATCCCAATCTCAATCCCAATCTTCATCCCACACCCAATCCAACCCCTCCCTCCTCCCCCCGCACCGCATCCATCACACTACATCCTCTCACGTCAGCCAAACCAGCCTCATCCTATCCCATCCCATCTCGCCTCTCAACACTCAACACTCAACCAACCATATCCCCCCATTTAGAAACTTTGTTGCACGTCTACGCAACCAACAACCCAGCTCAGCTGAAGATGAGAATCCTTCCGTCAGCACCTCATCTTGGCACTCGGTGAGTTGGTCTGTGGTTTGTTCGGTTGGTTGTTTGGTTGGTCCGGCTCCTCATTCGGTGTTTTGATACCCCGGGATTTCACTTTGTGGCTACTGTACTGTACCCGTTTGGCTGTGGCGCCGATTCTGGGGTGAAAGTGCTAGCAAATGCGGTCAAGTCATGAAATTTACATGCAGGAAGACGTTCAATTCGAACAAATATTACTTTCAAGCTACTAAAATACTGTACAAGAGTTCCAAAGCACTGTCTGCGTCTGCCCTCACCCCACATCCGGCTTAACCACTAATTATGACAGACTATGACCGCCTCCGGTTCGTTTTGTTGTTGCAAAGAAAAACTAAGTAAAGCGCCATGAAAGCATAAGATAAACACCATCGAATCATATCCACGAAGCTGAACCCTAAAAGGTCTATGCCATCTATAATCCTACTCGACTGACCTCTGTCTATCCACCACCGGCACGTGTTATACATGCCAATTTCTCAAACACCACTTTCCCTACGAGATAAAAAAGCGATAAAGAATTGCGAAAAAAGCCCCGTGCCCTGATGATTCGAACAAAAATGATTTTTTTGTTGCTCATAGACAAGCAACGACGTGAGAAGGTGAAGTTCCAACATAGCCAAGGTCGGTTACAACATAAGGAAGACGAAATTCTCGAATGCTTGTTTGCTCATATCAATCTTCGAAGTCACTATTAGTACACAAAATGAAAAATACATAAGTATGATACAGTGTCATCCGCACAAAGAATGAGGACAATTTTATCACAAATGAGTTTGCTCTTTGAGATGAACTTTAGGAACCACGTCACCCGGAGATGGATGAAGAACCTCATTGCAATTGTCAAATGTCGAAGATCATGTCAACGGGCGTCCTTAGCTAGCGCTGATCCTTTTAGATAAGACGCATAGTCCTCTGCAGCAAGAGATTCGGGAGAGCGGTGGAGTGCTGGATCGTATCTAAGACGGTTTCGGTTGTCTGGGGTGACTGGGAAATCATAGCCGCGAGGAGAAAGAGGTCTTGCTAAACCAGAATTTCGAGGAGTCGTAGCACCATTGAACATGGCAGGAGCTAGTGATGCAACAGCCGAGCCTCTGTGCTGTGGAGGGAAGCTACCTTGAGCGTTATTGGAGGAGACATAAGCAGGCGCAGCTACTGGTGCACGAGAGACATTCAATTTCAACATATTCAGAAAGGTTTGGGGTTTTTGGTCACCGCTAAAATCATGATCAGCATGCAGATTGCAATCAATTCTAAGGCAATATTGCGTACCTATTTGTACTAGCAATGCGCTGAGCAAAGCTAGGTCTTCTCTTGGGTGAGCCATCCTCGGTTACTGGAGCAAGGACCGAAGTTCGCTTGAAACTGGAGTGACTTCTGGTGGACGAACGATGCTCTGAGGGCATCCTATAAGCTTCAACTCGTGTGAGGTCTTCGGGTTTAAGAATTTTTGGCTGATTAGTGGATGGCGCTTCATGAAATGACATAGCTGCCTCGTTGATTATGTTGCGTAGAAAAAGCTTCTCGAGGTTCTCGCCAGTGTCCAAGGAATGCATCACTTTATCTGATTGTAATTCTTTTGCAGAATGTTCAACAGAGGGATTGTTAGACAAGTTTTCGTCGTTTTTGCCCCAGTTAGGGTCTGTGAAGAGAGTGCTGAAGTTTGGACTTTTTATTGTCTCTCGATGAGAGCCTTCGTCATTGGTCGCACTGAATCTAAATTCAACATTATGCGCAGCCTCAGCATCCGCATCACCACAGATTTTCAAACTCGCTGGTGTAACCGATGCTGAACCTCCTTGTTGGACTATGGGGGGTACTTCATAAGTGGTATCTTGCGTGTCGGGCTTTATGAAGAGATTTGCAAGAAATTCAGCAGGCAATGTTCCAGACGGCTCTGACAGTGGACGATGCGATTTATCCGTGCCGCAGAGCCCGCTTTCATGAATGGGAATGGAACATTTATCTGAGGATGATCGATCAGCAGCCGTGGCTTTTACTTGAGTACTAGCAGTTTCACGGACGGGTGAAGATGTAGAAGTTTGGGCCTTCTGAGGTGTAATGAAGAGATTCTTGCAATGAGTGTCCCAGTCCAATACACCTTTACCAGTTCCACGGGATGTAGGAATGGTGCTACTACCACGAACAGGTGAGGGAAGATAAAAGTCCTGACCATCAAATTTTGGTAAATCACGAGTTGAGGTATTTTGTGTATTGGTGCCGAAATAAATTTCACGTGCAGCATTTTCCGCATCCGTTAGTGGCCTGCAATACTCGAATCCGGTATGTCTGCCGTGACCCGTACCAGCGATATCGGTCAGATGTCCACGAAGATAAGGAACGGCATGGGACACACTTTGACCATCTTGGGAAGCGACGTTCGGAGCATTAGCGAGTGACTGCAATTCTGAAGAAGAGCTAGGATATGTGTCCGACCGTCGGAAAGCCAGCATAGGTAATGGTCTATTCTGAGACGGAGGTGCATGTATTGTCTGTGATCTTGGCATGCTCACTAGGCTAGACCCCACTGCGGAGTCCTCCCATCGAGTCTCGGCTCGGTTAAGTAACCTCTGCTGTCTCTCGAGTTGAGATTCTGGTGTTGCAGGTGGAGAATTCCGACCAGGGCTGGTCATTGCAAAAACTTCCATCTGAGCAGCAGTCAGTGGTGCTTGACTGCGTGGCTGAAATGGAGGAGCCATTGCCGCGGTGGCAGGTAAGCGAGACCCAACAATTGGAGTGCTTGATTGATTCGAGGTGTACAGTTGGCGGGTTGGCGATTCAATGCTTTGCACCGACGGTACCGTTTGACTGCTATATCCGGAATAGGTTTGCCCACTGATGCCAGCATCAATACTAAGACCGCCGGCAGTCGTGGAGAATAAATTATGACGTTCTTCGTTAGCGCGTTCCGGCATAGAATCGACAGCATTGGTGGTCGATTGTGAATGATATTTAGCTGATTGAAAGTTGCGGGATGGATCTTGTGTAGCATGAAGTAGAGACTTCAGTCGTGATATTTCGTCAACAAGTGACTGACGTTGATTTGATGTATGAAGGTCATCCTGAAGAGAATGAGTGGCGATATGGTCGTCTAATGACATCAGATGCTGGCGAAGGTAGTGCAGGTGGTGCTCAATATTTCCTGGAAGCAAGGGTAACATTGGCTGAAATTGACCAAGCTGAGGATGGCCTGAAGGCGCCGCCATTGGCAGTGCTTGTCCGTTCGTATGTGCCATTAAAGGAGCGAAATTTCCCATTGGCATTGGCATTGGCATCGGCATAGACATTGACATGGGAAGCATGCTGGGTGGCATGAAGTGACCTGGAGGACCCGCTAGAATAGGGGCAGCGAATGGGTGGCTTCCAATGAGTGGTGAATGCGCTGGGAAACCATTCAGTGGCGGTGGGAATCCAGGGGCAGGTAGAAAAACTTGATTGTTGTAGACTAAGTATGGCCTCGTTTGATCAAATTGGGTGGGTGGAGAAATTCTGATGGACTGCGTTGAGGATGCCTTACCGCCACTGACTCTACCGTTTCCGGTCGTATTAGATTGGTGGGGGAATTGCCCATTGACAGGATGAGACATAGTCGCCATGGAGATAGCATTTCCTTGAGGAAGGTAGTTGTAACTTGGTAGAAAAGGTGGTTGACAAGGAGTTGGATATTCATCTGACGAAGTATTACTATCAACAAGGTTATGCCGTTGCAGATAGTCGCTCCCACCGTTCATAGGACTCTTAGGTTTGTTAACCTGCTCGAGGTCATGGCGTCTCTTAGACAAACTAGCCGAAAGCTGATCAGCCATAGGATCAAAAATTGGAGGTCCGGTGGCACGAGTGTTCGGAACAATACGACCACCAGCTGTAACTCGCACATGAGTTGGTGACACAACAGCCCTATAGAACCTACGGAAATTTTCGGCTTGATGAGTAGCTGCGTTGGTGGGTGCAGAATGTGGTTGAACTTGATTGTCAAAAGTGCGGCGTGTGCCAAAGCTGGAATGTGCACGAAGATGCCAACTGGTATTCTGCTCATGAGTTGAGCGACTACCGGATCTTTGCTGGTATTGATAATCGCTATCTTCGGAGGACTCTGGAAGCCGTTTTTCGATTGAATGTTGCCTTTCGTGTTTGATAGCAGAGAGCGTTTTGGTCAAGCAAGAATAGCTACCAGGGTGTTGCAAAGCTTCTTGAGGAATTTTAAAAAGAGAAGCTATTGAATGAGTTAATGGACGTGGACAAAGGAGATTGAATGGCATGGGTGAATAGGGGTCCAACAACTAACCAATATTGAGATGCTGATTGATTTTCTCGACAGGGCAGATAACGATCGAAAGTGAGTTTCTCATTCCAAGCAACTGATCAATGGAATACCGACGAGCACTAGGGTTCCTTTCCGATAAGGGAGCCATAACTTTACAGGTTTAGCCAGGCGCTCTTTTCCGAATACCCTGCTCTAGTAGTTGGTATCAAGAACTCAACCTTCAATTTCAAGGTCGATATTTGCGTGATACAATTTGCCACCACCAATATTATGAGCCTGCTTTACTGCTACCTCTTCGTAGAATATAAATTGTCGACCATAGATGCCAACAGCAGGTTTGTTAGGCTTCCGAAACTGGGCTTCTGCTACACTCTGCTTGCCCGTGGTTCGGACTTTGGACTATGCTCGTATCTAAAAGGTGAAAATCGCTAGTAATTAGCCTTTGTGTCAGGTTTATTGAAGCTCCAAGATGACCATGGGGCAAGGAAAGAGAGCAGTGAAGAGCAGTGCATTTCAAGGGTCTGCGCTGAACAGCAAGACTTCTAATGCCAATATGGGTGATGATTGAATTGTGCCTCAGAGGACTTCAAACATTCATCAATCGCGCGATTGAATTGCGAGGTTGACAGCGGAAGATAGGCAAGACGCCATTCAGAATTCACTCACCAATTCTGTAGAGAAGGGAACAGTTATCAAATCTTGGCACTGACTGAGAAAGTGGAATGTGAGAACCGACAGTCAATCCTACAGTCTGAGAGGGCAATGGAGGATTGTCAAAGTTGTGGAGAGAAAAGAACGCGAGTTTTACAGAATCGAACAGTAGAGAAGCAAGACAACCAAAGCGACTTATCTCGCAAATTAGAATTGGATCGTTGAATGAGAGTTGAGTGCTGGCAAGCAGCTGGACTTGCTGATTGAAGTAAGAGAGTGTGAGTGTGGTTGTGGTTGTGATTGTGATTGTGTTTTTGAGAGAAGTGAGAAGTCCTCGAAGCGGCGATCAAGAACGTATCGGTACCTTGGTAGCGCATCAACATATTCGTCGCTGCTTTGAATTTTTGCCCGACGGGACTTTTACCCGAGAAATAACGAATGGTGATTGGTGACTGCACGTAATTGAAGGCACTTAATTCAATCACGGCAGGAGCAATCACTTCACCAGGCAACTCGGTCCTCGGCCAGACGAGTTCATACGCCGCCGCAGGATTGCAGAGTCGCAGGCTCACCGGGGGAAGGAACTGAGTGCGCATATGGTATGCGGAAGATTTCAAGGAGCCAAGGATTATCTGAGAGACCCGACTTCTATTCCTTTACCTTTATCGAGCCCATACGCATATGTTGCTGGAATAGACTTCATCTTTTGGCGTCATACGGGAGATGGCGCATCACATCTCGTCTCATCTCACTCCATCCCATAAGCACTCTTGAAAGGCCGGCTCAGGCATCGGATCTTCGCTCAATGTTTCGTCTGATTACCATGATGCAGAACCACTACATCGTGGAAGCTCACCGCCATCAAGTATGCATGGCTCTACAACAAATCAAGCCCAAGCCATGCTGACGCGTTGCAGAAGACCGTCACAAATATCTGCCCAGGTGACAGAGGACGACCCATCACGTGATCGGTCATCTTGCAGCAGCTATGCGGGCTGCCCCGAAGCTGCCACATATGTTTCTTGAGTGGCGGAGAAATTTATGGTTTTGGTATTGCGACGCCCTGGCTCTTCCCATCCTGTCATGCTGCCTTCCGCCCATAAGGTGCATGAAGTGCTGCAGTGGAATTGAGGACGAAAAGAGAGCTTAGGGGTGAAAGAAGGGCAGTGCTGACATCCATATGGTTCATGGTGTACAACTGCAAAGAGACAACACGTAGTAATCTGGAAATGTGCTCGTGCTCGTGTCCGCGGTTGCTGCTGCATGTTGCTCGTTGTGTAAGTCGTCTGAGGTCCATAGACCGTGAGTGGCGAAGCCTTACCTCTTTGGATTTAGCTCATGGTCATGTGACTTTACGACATGTGACTCTACCAAAAGCATCACCTCGAGCTTCCCTACTCTCAATGCGTTTTCCCAACAGCTCAGCAAGTCAAGTCATGGAGTAGAACTGGATTTTCCTTTACGATCGATTGCTCCAATTACAAACAACAACTTCGCTGCCAGCCCGGGAAATTCATTTGCGTCCATCACAGGCTTATACCACATGTCAAGCAAACTCGAGCAGACTTTTTCATTCCAAGATATTCATTCATCCGTCCATCATCAACGGCTCATCTCACTAGATACACTGAAAAAGAAAAGAAAGGGAAAGCCTGGCAGTCAATCTGAATCAAAATAATTATCATAGGATCCCACTCCTGAGATGTGTTAACCGAAAAAAAAATAGACCGAACTTCAAGCCGAACCAGAGTGAAGCCACACTTCGAATCGTATTGCAAACACAGAAGCATCAACCACTTATTATTTCTCGTCCCGGCCATACGGCGAGAACTACCAAGATCCCAACTACTAATACAACTCAAGTCCCCACTCATCAAGGCTGTTGGTGGTTATTGAGAAACTGTTTTCTCGATCTTGGATGCAGATGTTGATGAATCCTGGTGTTGGCTGCTGCCAATTCCATCAGTCGCTGTAAAGCTAATGGCGGCCGGCTCGGTCAAGGTTGGAAACTCCACTTTAGGCTGACTTTTTCCAACCCAAGCACTGTCAAGTTCGCTAGCAGGGACAATCTCCTTCAAAATGTAGAAGAAATTACCGTCTTCGAACTGAGGCGCGAACACTTCCCTTACCAAGGGCGCTGTACTAGTGTGATTGGAGATGTCGTTGTCTCTTCCTTTGGCCTGTCATTCGTTAGTCTATAACTTGCCTTGGTCTTGATATCATACTAGACAATGAGCACATGGTGCATTATTGACCCACACCCAATTTGGGCAGTTGTATGTCAGCCAGTACTTGCAACGGTACTTGTAGTATCCGCCACTTCCGCTCATGATTGGTATATCAGATTTAAAGGTGCCGAAGAGGCACAGATGCTTCTGAAGGTGGGTATGGTGCTACTATCCGCTGGTAGTAAAGCGACTGGGCACAACCAATTGAAGCGCCGAGAAAAAGGCAATTTAACTTCCGGGAATTTGACTGGAATTTTCGGACGGAGAGCAAAGGCCGATATTGACCAAAGTGTGGAAATGTATTTGGGATCTGAGTTTCTGAAAAATCAACGGGTCGCACGGGGACTCATATACTCGAAGACCTTCCCACTCACGGCATCCTACCGGTATCCTATGCTCAATTTACTCAAGTTGTCATAAAGGAACTTTCGCATGCAAACGCTTTTTCAGAAGGTCATTCGTAGATGGGTAATTTGAGAAGAAAGTCAAACTTGCATATCTGTCAGAAATTTCTGAATGCATATTGCTCTGCTCACAACTTCCCTCATATCCAATTAAGCTATTGCGCCTTCGGGCGCAGAAACATGGCTTTCCCCGGCTTCTACTATCTATGCTCAATTTCTGCATAGCTGAATTGGGCTTCGGTACTGTTAGTACGAGGTAAAAGAGTCTGCACAAGGTGCTATACAACAACTCACTCGCATCGTTTTGCTGGCATGTTAGTCGTTGAGAGAGCCGAATTCATCCTCGGGTCCGACTGAACTAGCCTCAGAGCTTTGGCCATACTCCCGCTACAGATACTGAAGATGGGGCTCTAAACTTACATACGTATGCTTTCTGCACCATTGCATAGGCTCCAAACTGAGTTATCATATGCAGGATTCCACAAATCCATTTATTGGTCATCCCAACTTGCCCTTAGTTACCTGTGTGTTACGACCAGGCCAGGTCGACGACGTAACACTGCGAGGTTGCAATGTCAAATGTGCAGACCCCATAGTTAGCTGCAAGTAGCTGGCATGGGGTTGTATAATCGAAACTTCCTAACTTGGGACTTTCAGTATCATGCGTTGGGTATTCTTTATTCGACCGCATCAAAAAGGTGTTTGAATGTTAACTTTGATCGGCGATTGTATCTGCTTTCATCGAACACTGCAGATTCACTTCAAGCAAGACACGACGCGATTTTCCTGCGCAGCTTACGAGTGTATCGGCTCGATTCAACAGTCGACAATGTAAGCTTGTTTATCTTTCTAATACTTATTGACAGTCAAGGATGGCCTTCATTTCGGACTTAGCTGCGCCATTAATCCAGCTAATCTTGGAGGCGTGATTGGGGTCAGCTTCCATATTTCCATCCGAATATCCCTTTCCCTTAAGAGGGATAGCCAGTGAGATTCTAGCGAGCCATCGTACATGAACCGCTGTGCGTCTTTGGGGGTTTGGGAAACAAATTGATCATATTCCGACCTTTTAGTTCAACTGCACACGTGCTAGAATCCGACAAGTCGGGCGCCTAAAATAACTGTCCCCACAACGTTAGGAGCCCCATATTAGTTCTAAAAGAGGTCAGGTAGAATTCCTACAGACGTTGTTGATGATATCTGTTGTTGATGTAGTACGATTCCGACAGTGTGGCTTTGTCAACTCGGTATCCACAATTTTTGCTATTCTACTGCTTGCTACCTTTACAGCACGTCTCGTCCAGCTCCACATGTTACAAGTCCACTTGGTCCTGTCCTTTTCCATCACACCCATGAATCAATATCATTCTCTGTGAATGCTGCAGAAACAGCTGTTACCACTGCATTAGATTTATCCAGTAGCCTTGAGTAAATTGATGCTTGTGCTACATCTGCCGGATGTTGTGTTATTTACGTCTTTAGACATCTCATCTCTAATGGCTAATCAGGATATCACACCAGTAATTTGGGATGCCTCGATAGCTCATGTATTCAGCAAAAATTACTTCTTGCACAAATGATGGCCAGGAACACCGGGGATTAACTAGAATTTATGTATGGGACTTTTACCTGAGATGGGACTTCGACAAATGAGTCGCTTGCAGGATAATGATGGCCGTCACTGTTCCTTTCTCATACCCTCTTCGACTGCAGATTCCGCGTCTTTGCATCGTTCCCCTTTCATCTGACGAGTTTACTGTAATAATCAGGTCATCCCACTGTGCAGTGCTTATAGGTCTCATTGTCACACATTTGGCCTGCTTTGCGCAATCTTTTTAACCACTGGAAAGGCACCTTTGGGAAAGACAACATATGCATTTAGAGACATTTTGCTGCTTCAGACTTCTCGACCTATCAACACGCATTGGGTATTCGAGGTCGAGAACTTATGAATGAGACTTATTATATTTATTATTTGGAATTTCTCTCGCATCTTTCAGGAGAAGTTTTACAGTCTTACAGAGCGTATTCAGTCCTCATTTTGTTACGCTTACCGAAAACTCGGAAGCCGT
Organism: Clarireedia homoeocarpa; assembly: GCA_001465935.1. Lineage (NCBI taxonomy): Eukaryota > Fungi > Ascomycota > Leotiomycetes > Helotiales > Rutstroemiaceae > Clarireedia > Clarireedia homoeocarpa. The sequence continues at coordinate 703,975 of LNKV01000010.1, forward strand.
TTCGTCAATCGTGTGTTCCAATTACATGTCGGATGCTGTGTTTGTCGTTACCGCGATTGCCGTTGAATATCAGTAATGGGCACTGCCCATTACCGATATTTTGGTCCTAGAAATCAAGCAACACTGAGCCTCTGAAGGACTAGACCACCAATGACACACCAGTCTTTCTGTTTTATCGAATGATCTGGAATGAACTAGGGGGTGGGGATATTTGAACGTCTTAAGCATGCCCCGAGCAAGACGCGTGCGCATATCCCACTGCTATTGACTCGATGCGTGATGTAAAGCGGTGGGGCATTGGCCTCTTCATCTCCGCGGCACATTAGACACTTCACGATTAGATCTCTTTCTGTGGATATCAACAACGTCGTAATCAAGGCGCAAACCGGTATCAGTCTACTAGGACAATCGTTCTCATTCATCCGGTTATACTCTCTATGCTTTACAACTCATGTTATTTCAACCTTCTTTATGCATTGTTGACCTCAATGAGAAGTCTGCATACAACAAGAGTATGTGCAATGACTCACAGGCAGTTACTAAAGCCAAGAAATTGAAATTTGAAGATTGCTGGTTCTCTACATGGAGAATGGGCTATGTGGGAACGACGCCGAAAAGCATTCTGCTCCCCTCTGCTCCGCACTGATCTCTCCCCGGTATTTCAATGTCAACAATACAGCACTATATGAATTTAGGAAAGAGATCTCGATACGCCAATAAGCTAAAATTGTTCGAACGGTAACCTCTTGCCAACCACCGATAACCTCAGATACTATCTCCCCCCAAATTTGTGGGACTTTGCCCACTTGTTGACCAGGGCGCTCAACGAGTAGAACCGAGTAGAACTGTAGAACTTGCTACCAAAATCCAAGCACAGATCGCACTATATCTACTCAGAAGGGAAAAAATCAGACCAAGCAGAGCTAATAGCCATTTAAGAGTTGAAATCAAGGGCAAGTCCCACAAATGCCCTTTATTCTTGGGGGGGAGGGATAGTACAGAGATTTCTGTAGATGCAGCTATCTTATGATCGCCTCGCTTGACACAGGAAAACTCAGCTCTTGCAAGACATTGTAAAGGAAGCACTTCTACAGTCTCAGCTGAAGTACCTAGAAGATGAATCTGTAAGACTTTGTCCTCCACACTCACCGGTTTAAGTCTCCCAAAGTCCCCCGCCGCAGAACTGCAAAAACTCTGCTGGTACAGTACTCGTCTGTACTCTGTCACTGTGCTCTAAGAAATGTCATCCACTCTTTTTAATTTGGCTACTCACGCATTGGCGGTTTCAGTGCGATTCATCATTACAATCACATCATCTTGCTGCTAGACGTTATCCGTTGGATCATCTACGGAGGCAGCATTCTTTTCCACTTTTTGGAGTCAAGCAAGCATTTGGCGTATGTCGTATGTCGTTTGCCATAGTACCATCATTAACATTGTTGAGGTGTCACCGTCAAACGCCTGGGAAGTTCAAAGCACATCTAAGCAAAACAATCCTACTGGATATCTCTGCAGCACGTTTTCCTTCGCACTGTTACTGAATTTGGTTGTTTTTCAATCATATCAACGTTAGTATTCCGTTCATTACTACCCAATTGCTACAACTTGAAAGGCATCCTCAGCTGTATGTTATCCGAAGGGAAATTTCACTGTGGTTATCATTCGTACCAAATAACCTCCCAAAATAGTGGGACAGCCCAGAAAACCTGCTCATCTATGTACTTTAGTAGCTGGCCGAATAAAACCAAACACTGGGTCCTATATTATTTCTAGTACTTAATACTATTTGGGTGTAAGATACCAGAAAGCAAGGTTGATTTGGGGTATAAAAGCTATATATTTGCTCATAATGCTACTGTATTTAGCAAGGTGCTAGAAGGTTCCTGGACCCAGTGTTTGGATTTATTTGGCCTGTAACGAACTAATGCGATGCATCGGCACGGCACGGCTCGTCTCACTATGATCGAAGCTATATGCACATCGCCCTCTATATACCATGCGGGGATTCCTAATGGTCAAATCTTAATTGCTAGGTGCCATTATTTTGGGTTATTCCCGTGTCGTCAGTAGCTACTCTTGCTAAGGCAATAGGAGCTGAAAGCGTCATCCAAGGAGCAATTCCTCCGATGACACGTTTCAACAATCATGGGATCTTGCAAAAAAGTTTGCTGCAGTATTTTATATTCGTTTTCCCGGCCCTATCTACAGCCAATGCGTAGTAAAGTTACATTCCCATTGTCATAATATATAAATCGTCTCTACTATCCCCCCACCTGAGTAAAGTTTAAAATTCAGGCGGCAATACACAGAAAAGACTAACCTTTGTTCAGGGGAGGATAGTAAATCCTCCCCGTCCGGATGTCGCAGTGCAATGCAACAAGCCCTCCACACCATGCAGGGACTCGCCCCTGCTATTTCTATCGTAACATAATCTCGAATGGTAGTGATGTCCTCACGTCAGTGACAACTACATTATGGGGTAACTTAAATGCTTACCAATATTGCTATCTGCCGATACGTGGGGGTCACTGGCATGCCACCTGGAGACGCTCCAGTGACATCCCTTTGTGCGTTGATTGTATGTGGCTTTCTTATGCTAGCTACAGTCATGGGCTTGGTGGAGGTTTTGGCAACACATACTTATCATGGGAGTGTGACACTGCTACCTGGCGGGCTTTCTTGCGCACGTTTATCTAGCCATGCATTGATGTTAGACTAATCAGTTCATTTAAAGTTTTTCTAGGGTTTTCCTATTTGGCCGACGTATTTTACTATCCAGCTGTCGCTCCTGTCACGTATATGTTATGAAATGTTATTTTCAACTATAAATCATAAAATCCAGATAGTAAATAGTATAATACTAAAAATCAAAGAATTGACCAAAAGCTTCTAATATGTCTCTATATCCCTATTAGTATCTTGACTAAATACCTTAAAACTGTCGATAAACTGCTTCTCAATCTCTATATCTGCCTGTTCTTCTTCAAATATATCAAGCTCCTATTCGGTCGGCTCTTTATTATGTAGTATATTGAGTGAAGCTGGATCGTTACAATCTACATCCAATTGTACTTCAAGTTTGTCTTCTATTCGAAGCCCAGAAACTTCAGCTGAAAGTACTCTTAGGTAAACTTGTTCTCTTTTAGTATTAGGTTCATATATATCTCTATTGAGATTGATCCTTTCTAGCCCAATTTATATAGTTGTAGGATATAGGAGATTTTGTCTATAGGAAGATAAAGAGGGTTTGTAGAAGGATTCGAAGTACCGGGTAAAATCGTGACATTTGAAAGAAGACGTTCTTTGTTCACGAAAATTATATAAGTAACCTATATAAGGCGACAGCTGGATAGCAAAATACGTCGGCCAAATAGAAAAACCCTATTTTAATATGGGGTCGTCGATTGGATAGTAATTTGCGTCGGCTGAATAGTAAAATCCTTCATTTACTGGCTGATAAATTATGGTACATACGTTGGGCTGGGCCTTTCATTGATTCCATAGTTCTCTCTGTTGGTCTTCTGTAAGATCCATCGCAAAAGCTGGTCTTTTACTCAATATCAACACCAACCTTGCATTCTATTCTTCCTAACGCATGCGGCTGCTCTGTTCTGCTTGGTCATCTCAAGAATTGGCAGCTTCCTAGCCCCGAGTGATCGCTTCATGATTATGAGTCAAGAGACAAGAACTGTATATACTCCTCATTTCGCACCCACCTAACAAAACGAGGTTTCTCCTAGCTCATAGCACTCATCTTTGCATGCTGCCAACATCGAAACTGCAATAATCGCCAAATACTTCCACATATCACCTGGAATACGTACTTAGTCACTTTTACGCCTTCCAATCCTACCACTTCTCGCGACTACGCGGCCAACAGCTTAGAGACACATGCTCCGACTTTCTTCTTTTAGACACAACATCACTACCTAGACTTCCTTGAAAGCCAGGAGCTTAGATACCGATACATCTCTCAATCATTAAGCTTAACACAGTTCTTCGAGTATACATTCTCCCACACTATTTGACCAACCATAGATCTACCTAAATATACCATTTTGACGCTCCAATGATCATTGAATCCATTTTCTCAGTCCTTCGCTCTATTCAAACATCTTTGCTCTTGCGCACGAATCACGTCTTTAATGTCTAGTGCAAAACATTATCTGCCTTCTATTAGATCTTACCCAGTGTAGGCAATAGTGGAAATAGTGCAAACAGCGCAGTTTGGAGGGTGTGACGACTCATACCGATTCACACCTGAGTCGTACACGCAGTTAACCTGAGTCGTGCACATGCAGCTATATATATGGCCGGCCCGGATGCCACTTCACTAAGGGTATCGCTAAGCTTAGCCCTGGGGGCCTCTGGTTCTATATAAGGCTTCTTCTTCTTCTTCCCGTTAATAGTCTTAGTCTGTAGTTCAATGTTCTAAGGTCATTTAGCACTTTCATTAGTGGTTTCGTCACAGAGGGGGCACTATCAGTGTGTACGAAGAGTCACAAAACGTACTGGGCGTAGTAGGTGCAAACGGCCGTGTACGGGCAGTGGACTATTTGAACGCTAAGAAATGGATTTTGAGGATATACTCTTAGATTAGGCCCACTATTGCCTACACTGATCTTACCTACCAAACCAATCACCTCTTATATCTTCTACTACCTCATTCGTCCCCATCTAGGAGATATCCGCTCTGATCTGCTCTCTATGCATCATGCCATCCATCAACTTACCATCCTCGCCCTGTGTCACCCATTCGTTGTCTTCCTTCATCTCCTATCTGCTCTCATCTCATCAGACAGCTCAAATATATATCCGATGCAGCCTACCTACCTATCTACCTACCTCAGCACATATCTACTCTCTCTGAACCTTCTACTACCTTAAATTCACACTCTCCTTGCCTCAAACCATCTCCCAACGACCACCTCAGGAAGAGAAGAGGCTGAAAGACAAGTCTCTAATTGGATCGACCAATCATATGATATACACACACACACATACAGACGAGTCATGCGAACAGCAACCAACACAAGCATCTCCTCTCCCTCTATCCCTCCCTTCACTTCCCAGTAAGGGATATTTCCACATGAGCAAGTAAATCTATAGCAACCTACAACCCTCTTCCCCCTTCCTCCGTCCCCTTTCCCCCTCCCCAATCCCAATGCATTTTGAACCTCAACCTCAACTTGCAAAGCACCATTCCTCTCACCCCTCACTCACATCCACAGAACATCTCATCACCTGCTTCACTGTAAACATTACAATAAATAACCCCCCAAAAAAAACCATCATGTGCAGATTCGAAATTTTCTTTGTTTTTTTCAATTTCTCAACATCTGTCTGTATCAAGATCTATCTATCTTGCTCCCTCCGTTTCATAGCCCACGTTTTATAGAAATTGGATATTCTGCAACTGCGCCATAGCCGTCTATAACCGTGCTGCTCATGCTCATGTTGTATCATTTCTTGATCTCTATTTCTTTCTCCTCACTCACTACCACGGTGTCAAGAAAGGAACGCGAAGGTGCCACAACCCAACCCCGAGGCTCCGATCTGCCTAGTCTACTCTATTCTAGCAGTATTATCATTCCCATGTCACCTCCACCATCCACTCTACCTCTCCAGGGAGTCTTCAAGTCTACTACATACCCCTCCATCATCTCACAATGAAAACACTTGACATTCATTTGATCAACGACCACCTTTCATAGCCTGCTTCCTCTTAATCTTTTCTGACGCCCTCTGCAAAGCTGTCTTGATCTCTCCTTTGCTGAAAGTTGAGAGATCATAGTATGTTGGCGCAATATCCTATACTTCGTTAGTACTTTTGCCAGCTATAATATAATGATCGATGAGGTAGGAGGAAACCCAGAGTCCACAACGTGAAGCGAACACGATGATCGATAGAAAAGAGAGATAAAAAAGTGAAAAAAAAATAAAACATACCAACAACCACTCAGGCCTAACCGCTGTAACCGTCCTCACATAATTCTTCGTCGTCAACACGAACTCATTATACAGCACCCACTCGCTATCTTGTCCCAATACCGTACTTGGATGCAGCAACACACTCTGATCATCCTTCACCGTCTTGTATGTCTTCCCGCTCGCCTCCTTCTTCGCGACCTGCATGAAGAAGCCCGCGACCAGCGCCCGTCGGATATTAGTATAGTACATCTTATCGTTGAAATTAGTCGACACGAGCTCGAGTTCGGATTTCTCCATGATCCGTTTTAGTTGGGAGCGCACGTTATCGGCGGATTGTAGAGCTCGGAGAGAGAGGAAGTGCTCGTGACACCAGCGTTTAGGGTCTGCTTGGGCGTTTTCACCTTTGAATGCGTGATAGACGTTTAAGAGGGTAAGGTGGTCGCCGTCGGGGTGCGCGAAGAGGGCTTTCATCTCGTCTGCGCGTTTGCGTGCGGAGGCGGGGCGGACGAAGACTTGGGGGACTGAAAGGAGGGCGGTAAGAGAGAGGATTTCGTTGGAGCAGTAAAATTCGGGGGAGGAGATGAGCATTACTGCAAGTGATGGGTCGAGGGGGAATTCTGAAGCGAGTTTGCCTAGTGCGGTGAGATCTCCGTCATCGTCGAGACACGCAAGGTAGTTTAATTCTTCGAGGGCTCGCATAAGTGTTTCGGGTGCGGGTGGATCCATAAGATCGAAATGTACCAAATCATCGATACCGAGCTTCTTCAATTCGAGTACTGTATTTGATAAGTTGGATCGAAGAATTTCGGGGTAAGTTTGTTCGATGAGTTCTTTTTTGAATGCTGCTTCGGTGTACAATCTGAAGCATTTTCCCGGTCTTGTACGACCAGCACGACCAGCTCGCTGCTGCGCAGAAGCTTTGGAGATAGGTGATACAAGCAGTGATTCAACTCGAATTCTTGGGTTGTAAACTTTCTGCTTGCTGAAGCCAGGATCCACCACATAAACAATACCATCAATTGTCAAACTGGTTTCCGCAATGTTTGTTGCCACAACTACCTTACGTCCAGGTCTTCCACCAGCTTTCAATGGTGGTGGTGCTTTCTCGAAAATCTTTTGCTGTTGGTGAGGTGGTAAAGTACCGTACAGTGGATATACCGCCAACGGGCCAGCATCTGCTTCTCGTACCATCTCATCTGCTTCAAGTTTTATCTTCCGGCATGCATCCTCGATTTCCTCCTCACCAGTCAAGAATAATAAAATATCTCCTTCGGCTTCGGTGGCGTGGATTTGTAGAACGGTTCGAAGTGCGGCCTCGACGTAATCCCTTTCCGGCTCTGGCGTATAGAAAATCTCGACAGGGTGAGTTCTTCCCGGAACAGCCAGTAGAGGTGCGTCGTTGAAATATCTCTGGAACTTTTGCGCATCAAGTGTAGCGGACATAATAACAATCTTCAAATCCGGCCGTCTCAATGCAACCTCCTTCAATAAACCCATCAAAATATCCGTAGCCAATGTACGTTCATGGGCTTCATCAAGAATGATGCAGCTATACCTCGTCAAATTATGATCATGCATGGCCTCCCTCAGCAGCATACCATCAGTCATATATTTCAAGATGGTCTTCGAACTTGTCACGTCCTCGAAACGAATGCTGTATCCGACTTCTTCTCCCAATTGTACGTCCATCTCATCTGCTACACGCTGCGCAACGGACATAGCTGCTACACGACGAGGTTGAGTACATGCGACAAGTTTGCCACTGAAATGAGGAAGGTCGTCGAAAAGGACGAATTGTGGAATCTGTGTTGTTTTACCGGAACCAGTTTCACCAACGAACACAAGAATCTGTGTCTTTTGAAACATCTCGAGAAATTCTTGTCTGTAGACTGATTAGTTGTGACATAATTAAAAGCCTCCAGAAAACTGACCTTTGCTTGTGAACCGGCAGGTTTCTTCTCGTCCTCAAGATATCAAAGTATTTCTGAGATAAAGCCTTGTCGTTGAATGGGTTATTTGGTCCATCTTCGGCTTTATGAGCTTGTAGAGCCGTCGTTTGGTGCCTCTTGAATTTCAATAACGCAGTGGAAGTCCCATTGGAGCCATTGTCCCAACTGTTCTCCTCCTCGTACATATGCGCCAAATACGGATTTGCCTTTGGATCCATATCATCGGTCCTGGGACGTTTCGCGCGAGACATTTCCGGTTCTTCTGGACGACGGTCAGCCATTATAGAATAGCTGGGATAGGATTGCTCGTTGTTAATGTTTACTTTTCGAAGATTGCGCAAGGCACGAGGCTGAAGAGAGATGCAGAAAATAAGTCAAAAGGTAAGAAAAAGTTATCGGGATTTGGATAACAGTACTCGTAGACTACTCTCAATTGGGTCACCGCCTTTACCAGTGTCTTATGTAAGCTTGCTTGTATCATATCGTGAACCACAAAGATATTAGACGTCAAACTGACAACTCAAGGATCATTAAATTTATCCATATACAATCATGTCTGCACCATCACCAGACCCTACTATGGACCTAGTTCCTCCCACTACGCAGCCAGAAGGTGAGGAAACAGATGCGCCAGCACCAGAACCAAAACTTCCAACAAGGAAAGATGTCTCCCTCAAGGAGTTTTTGGGGAAGATGGATGATTATGCTCCAATTGTATGTTTCCATTAATCTCTTGATGAATCATGTTTAACTCTGGTCGCAGATTCCGGATGCGGTAACAAACTACTACCTCACAAAAGCTGGTTTACCACCCCCACCACAAACCGATGCGCGTCTAGCTCGTCTCCTTGCGCTTGCGACCCAGAAGTTCATTGCGGACATCGCCGCTGATGCTTATCAATATTCACGCATACGGTCATCAAACTCGTCCAATGCAAACAACCCCATGGGAAACCTGGGAGCTGCTGCTGGGTTCCCTGTACCAGGTCAACCCACCACCGCGCCAGGAAGCAAGGAACAACAAGGACGCGGTGGGCCACTGGGTATTCAAAGGCCTGGTTATGGTGGTGGTGGACAGGGTGGAAGTCAAAACCGGACAGTTCTCACCATGGAAGACTTGGGTATGGCTGTGGGAGAATATGGTATTAATGTCAAGCGCGGGGAGTTCTATCGTTGAGGCTATGAAATAATAAGGGACAAATTGGATTGACCGGGATCAATCGGCGTTTTATATTACTCGGCGTTCGACTTGGGGGTAGGATGGTTAAGACCAACATATCTGAAATTGTACAACAATCTTACATTTTACGGCAACCAAAAAAACTGCCAAAATTATATCTTATTCTTCCGTCTTTTAAGGTAGCATGGCGATGTGGAAATCGAATGCCGGCACACCAGTGCTTATTTAGTAAGTGTCGCAGGATGTGGAAATTCATCTAGGCATATTGATGCCATACAGTACCGCCACCAATCTTTCTCGGAGGCATGCTCTAATTGAGTGGCATGCCTTCTCATTATTGCTCCTAGCAGTCGCAATCTACTGGAAGCTCCTCAACGTTACGTAGTATTCCATATGATACAGCAGGTGTACAATATAATGCGGCAGCTATGCCTCATGAAGTTCATGCTCGATCCCAAACGCCCCCAAGCAAGTATATCGTTTGTTCATTTGTTCTTACTCTGCTTGTACTTAAATGGTTTTCTTGTCCTATCGCACAGTCAGCACTCGGGCCTTTCCATCATTTACCATGAAAAACATACGCCGAGAACTCCCCCAATTTATGCCCCACCATGTCCTCCGTGATCGTCACCTCGTTGTAAACCTTGCCATTGTGAACCTCGAAGGTCAAGCCAACAAAGTCGGGCAGGATAGTCGCAGATCTTGCTTGCGTCCGAATGGAAGGTGACCTTTGACCTAAAGGCGCTTTAACGATTGGGAGACTGTACAGGCGGTGTTAGGATAGCTTGCAGAGAGTTCGCGAAAAGTTCTTACGGAACAATATTAGGTCCTATGGCACATTAGCTTTAAGAGCAATAGTTGGGTTTGAGGTTAATCCATGACATACCTTTCCAGATGGACCGCGTGAGAAGTACTCTGCTAGGAAACATGATGTCGTTGGATTGATATCAAAATTTGTAAACAGGTCGCCGATGCGGCAATCTTTTGGTTCTACGATGGTTCTAGCGCACAGTGCTCACATTTTGCAGGGGTCAAACGCGCTAATGCGGATCGCGTCTCCCCAACTGCTTCAGGCAACTAGAAGTATCGAAATTTATGTATGGCCGCGATTTTCCACGCATTTTAGTCAATAGTTGACATATTCTCGTGTCATCACTCTTGGACTTCAGTGTAGTTTCTATTGATAAGTGGAAGTGAGCTGAGAGTACTGGAATTACCTCCGCACCATATCCGCAGCAAACGGCCAAGATGCCTACTCTCACAGGTAACGTACTTTTTGCTGGAGAATTGAGGCTCTCCTAACTTTTAGATAGCCGCGGATACAATTCGAATTCTCGTTGCTACAGATAGTCATGTTGGGTATGCAGAGAATGATCCAGTTCGAAAGGACGACAGCTGGAGAAGTTTCGATGAAGTTATGTGCATGGCAAAGGATCAGGATGTTCGAGCTTCACTTCCATAGACCGAGTAATCTGCTTATACTCTGTAGGTAGATATGGTTCTCCTCGCCGGTGATCTCTTTCACTATAGTCAACCATCTCGAAAAGCCATGTACCAAGTGATGCGATCACTACGAATGAATTGTTTGGGCGAGAAACCTTGCGAGCTGGAACTGCTGAGCGATGCAAACGACATTTTCGATGGCTCATTTAACCATGTCAACTATGAAGACCCAGACATAAATGTCGCTATACCTGTGTTCTCTATTCATGGTAATCATGATGACCCTGCTGGGGACGGTAACTATTGTGCTCTTGACTTGCTACAAGCATCGGGATTGGTCAATTATTTTGGTCGTACGCCTGAAGCAGATCGCATTCAGGTTAAACCCGTCCTTCTACAAAAGGGCCACACCAAGTTAGCTCTCTATGGAATGAGCAATGTTAGGGACGAGCGTCTTCATCGAACCTTCAGAGATGGTCATGTCAAGTTCTTCAAGCCTGGTGTGCAACAAAAGGACTGGTTTAACATTATGGCTGTCCACCAAAATCACCATGCCCACACGGAAACTTCGTATCTTCCCGAGCACTTCCTCCCAGATTTTTTGGATCTTGTAGTTTGGGGCCACGAACACGAATGTCTCATCGACCCGACCTATAATCCTGAAACTACCTTTCATGTCATGCAACCTGGTTCCTCCATAGCCACCTCACTGGTCCCTGGAGAAGCTGTCCCAAAGCATGTCGCAATCATCAATGTTACTGGTCGAGAGTTCAAGGTCGAGAAGATTCGACTAAAGACCGTTCGCCCGTTCATAACTAAAGAAATTGTTTTAGCAAACGATAAACGCTTCAAGCATCTCGCCAAAGTTAAGGACAATCGTACGAAGCTCACTAAAGAACTTATGACTGTAGTTGAAGAGCTCATCGAGAAAGCCAAAGCGGACTGGGTTGCTTTACAAGAAGAGGACACGGAATCTCTCGAAGAAGTGCCACTTCCACTCGTCCGTCTGAGAGTGGAGTTCTCCCCTGGTGAAGCTGGTGGAAAATTCGACTGTGAGAATCCTCAACGTTTCTCAAGCCGTTTCATTGGTCGCGTCGCAAACGTCAAAGATGTAATTCAATATCACCGCAAGAAGGCCTCCGCGCGCAAAACCAACAATGAAATTGATCTTCCCGAGGAAGGAACCCTTGCACAAGTCGCAGCGCTCGACGAAGTGAAGGTCGAGCTTCTCGTTAAAGAATTCCTCGAATCCCAATCCCTACAAGTCCTACCTACCACTCCATTTGGCGATGCCGTTGGTCAGTTCGTAGATAAAGACGACAAACACGCTATGGAGCTCTTCGTGCAAGAATCGCTCAAAGCGCAAAACGAAGAACTCCTCAGACAAGCAGAAAAGGGCGATGACGAAGACGAAGAATCAGTTCTCAACCAAGCAATGGAACGTTTCCGTCTCGAACAGGAAAAGAAATTCATGCTGGCGAAGAAATCGAAAGCAAAGAATAAAGCTAAAGCTAAGAAATTGAAACCCAAGCCTAGACCCAAGGGTTGGGATTCGGATCTCGATGGCGAGTGGGGCGAGAAGGCAGAACAGTGCGAGACGGATCACGGAGACGATGACGAGAGCGATGATGCGCCGCCTGCCGCTCCGCCAGCTGCGAAAGCGGGAAATGGAAACACGAAAGCGAAGAAGAGGAGCACGGGGTTCATTTTAAGCGACGATGACAGTGATGATCCATTTGCATCCGACGCCGCTCCCGTGGCTCCGCCTAAGAAATCCGCACCCTCTAAACGTGCTGCGCCTGCTACCAAGAAAGCTCCTGCGCCGAAGAAAGCAGCGGCAGCGGCTAAAATAACAACGAGAGGTAGAAAGAAGGTCGTAGAGCCGGAACCAAGTGATGATGAAGATGAAGATGAAGATGCTGATGATGTGGAGATGGAGGAGCCGCCGCCGCCGCCGCCGAAACCAAAGGTCCAGCCGAAGAGAGCGGCGGCGACTAGGAGTACGGGGAGGCAGACGCAGTTGAGTTTTGGGAGTCAGGCTACGACGACGGGGAGGTCGGGGAGGGGGAAAAGTGCTAGTGTGGGGGTGGGGAGTCAGGCGGCGCCGATGGAGTTGAGTGATGATGAGATTAGTGATGGGAGTGATGGGGATGATGCGTTTCAGCCGATGAGTAGTGTTCCAAAGGGGAAGGGGAGGGTTGGGAGGAGGTAGGTTAGGATGGGTAGTTGGGATGGAGAGAGTGAGGTGTGGATATGTTAGATATGATTTGCTATGAAGTTATGACAAAAATTAACTATGTATTTACTATGTAGCTAGTGGGCTTGCTTTTAGCGGTATCGCCGAGATATGTTTGGATTTATTCTACTTAATGGAAAGAGATATGATGACCTGGTAGTATATTTACTCGTGGACACAAAGATGCAAATCATATTATTCTTTTCTACAGGAGATAGAAGCGCAAGACTAGAGAAGCACTTCCTCCCGTACTTACAAATTCCCGTCTTCCGTGTTCTAGATTCCGGGAAGTGAAAACTCTTCCGATGTTTGATATGTTTGCTCACTTTCCCCTTTTTCCCCTCTTATGAGGTTGGGGACGAGAAAGAGAAAGAAATTTTTTCTACCCGCAATTCAAGCTTAGTGTGAAAAAAACGCACAGACCACAAGCTCTGCCCTCTACTTAAACGCCAATTTCTCCCCCAATTCAACTTCTTTTTTTCTTCACGACAATACTGTAAGTTGAACCCGACCCCTACGTTTTCCCTTCCTTCCCTTTCCTGCCGTCATCCGGGAATATCCTCACTCTCACTTTCTCTCATCAGATACTAATCTTCTCCATAGTCAAAGAATCATTTCTTTAGTAAACGTCCTTCTGTGTTCTCTACAAGAGCCACAGACTCCAACTGGGACGATGATTCGTATCCTCAATACCCAAGAGTGAATGCCGTTTTGCTTTCGCCTTCTGCTCTTCGGAGTAGGACGATTGACTTGTTTTGGCAGGTTGGTTGTATAGAGAGTGGTGATGATCTCGACCCCTTTTCGATTTTGGCTTCGGTCGTTGGATTGGGGTGGGTTTTGATGGACGTCTGACCAGCCTTTTTTTCATTGCGGTCTTGTGGCTTGCCATGGACGTGAAGAAGAAGGGGCGCATGTTTGGCGGGAATTTTGGACTGCATCTCATCTCGAATGGGCAACCTGGATCGGGTTGAATTTGGGCAGATTCGCTCTCTCGTGCAATAATTGCTCTAAATTCGACATGTACTTATACGCATAGGTTCGATACCACTTGGGTTCCCAGATAGTTGTCCTTGACCGATTGCTAGAGCATATGCATGACGGAACTCGAACCGAGCTGCCGATGTCGCACGCGCGCTTACGCGTCTATGTGGAAGACCCCGCGAAGCAATAGCTTGGCCTCCCGTCGACCTCACCTGTAGCTATTATTCCATTTTTCTGAAATCATCCACCAACCAGGCTTCTGCTTCTAAACACCACTTTATCAATCCATCAATGACAGAGATGGCTTCTTCTGTACGCATACACGTATCTTTAATCTCCAAGATAATCTCTGCTAACGCATTATTATAGGATCCCTCAATTGGCGCTGCAGCCCTTTGCCCTCCACCTACCAATTTCGAAGCATCTCCGTTCTTACGGCTCCCTTCAGAGCTTCGCCTGCTTATATACAAGTACACCATCCCTCACCAGGTGCCTTTGGCTTCATGCAACTTTAACTCGACACCCACCAATGTGCAAGATCAATCATCACTAAGGAAAGGGGCCATCATGCGTGTTAATAGAAAGATACATCATGAAGTCATCGGGCTCTACTACAGCACGGCCAGCTTTTCGTTGAACCTAGCGGTGGAGCCCTACGACGGGTCAGGTTTCAAGTTTGCGCCTGGACTACTACTATGTCTGGGAAATGTGAAGATATTGAACCTCTCTATGAACCTCTATTTTCCAGGCACAATTCGCGCTAGAGAGTTGGTCTCAGCGCATCTAGCTTCTGGTTGTCTTGAACAGCTGAATATTCATCTGACGATGGGTTGGTGGATTCTTCCATTTTTCCAATCTGAAGAAGAACTGCGCTCTTTTATGGATTCCAATTTGTCTCCATTCCAGCTAATCAGGAGACTCAAAATCTGTACCACTGAAATTCATTATCATTACATCAACAACCTGGATCGGAATAGGGTAACGGAAATCGAAAGGCTTGTACGGAAATATTTAGATTCTTTCGAGCGTAATTTACTTGGAAATACTCGACTTGCTAATTGACACCCATACCCATCAACACCCGAGATTGAGGTATAATTCAATCCACTGCGGTGATTCATTGCCACTAATATCAGCACATGTTCATTATATATGGCTTTTTATCGGCTGTTCACATCTACTGCAACATTTTTCATTGCACGAGGCCATTCGAAAATTGGTGCTCTCATCAAGCGACGCTCTCAGTCTCCCATTGTGTCTGTCTTAACCCTACGAACTATCTGTATTTCTATAGCTTCACATAGGAGATTCGTATGCTTATATACAAGTACCTCGTACCCAACTCCTGGATACGATCAGTATCGACCATTGCCTGTCAACCATGCTTCAAACGAGACGGCGAATTCTGCGACTCGCCCTACAATCCAACCCCCCCACCCGCAACCTATACATTTGCCTCCGCCATCTTCTCCCTCTCACTCCTCTCCCTTCTCCCAGCCCTCCCTTCTCGCTTCACGGAAAATGCCAAACCGGCATTATAAGGAAACTATTTGAATCATCTGCTGTCCCAGCAAGACAAACATACCACGCCATAAACACAGCCAGCAAACCAAACATGCCGCCTGCCTTCTGTAACGCAACATTGGGCGCACCGTTGAATGGATAGAGATATGCGAGGGCGAGCATTAGAAAACACCACCAGACGCTGAAGAATAGGGAGCAGAACACGATGGTGGAAGGAGGGTGAGTAGCCAGAGGAGGAAGGTGAATATGAACCAGCCCTGGGAGACATTAATATTAGGCTTTTCACGACTACTTTGGTCCTTTTGGACAAAATCTAAATGGAATGATAATCTGTCTTCTCGAGAATGGCATGGACAATACGTACCATGAGAAATAACCCAAAAGCATGACTATACTCCACAGGATCTGAATACGCTTCCTGGATGTGGAAACCACCTGGTGTTAATACGATCCCAAGGGATATCCAGTATCCTCCATAGGAAGATAGTGCGGTGGCGGCAAATGTGTTATCTGCTGCCATTTCCCTGTATGGTGA
Source organism: Clarireedia homoeocarpa (assembly GCA_001465935.1). Lineage (NCBI taxonomy): Eukaryota > Fungi > Ascomycota > Leotiomycetes > Helotiales > Rutstroemiaceae > Clarireedia > Clarireedia homoeocarpa. Next base: position 719,754 of record LNKV01000010.1, read on the forward strand.
CAGCTTTTCGTTAGTATTTCTCCTTTTGATCCTCTTTCCTGAATTTCCAACTTCCTCTCACGACTACATTCCAGCTCTTCTTCTTTCTCTTCACATCCACTCCCGACTCATCATACTCAACAGCTCCCCTGAATCCCCATCCTACCATCTACATCTACACTCACCCCAATACATCTCCTCCCAAACCTCAAACCCTCCACTACACCCCAAGAAAAAACTCACAACACAACCAAAACCAAAAGAAAACTCACCACATCCCCACACACAGCTGAATAAACCCCCCATACGCAAACGCCGGCCCAATAACAAGACTCGGCTGTGGAAGATCCCTTGCATACCAATTCACCAGACTCTGCACGAAAGTCGTCGCTGTGAACCCGGCGAGACCGAGTGGCGCGGCGTTGGCGATGTTGCGCATTTTTGGGGAGCGGTACGTGCCTGGTTGGAGGTAGCCGGCGAAGGAGGGGGGTAGAGAGTTGATGTTGATGTGTTTGTTTGGGTGTGGGTTAGGGCTAGGGGGTTGTTGGGATGGTAGGGAGATGGGTGGAAAGAACGGGAGGAGGTGGTGGTAGCGGTGGAGGGTGTCATGGTGTGGTGAGGGGATTTTGGAAGGGAGGGTTTGCTGAAAATGATGTGGAAAGTACAGTACAACGCTGTAGATATTAAAGATTTATTTAAATTTGCTAGGGGTAAGTTAGGTGTCAAAAATATGATCTCGACGAGACAAAAACACAAAAAGAAAAACAAAAAGAAAAAGAGTTTTGTACAAGCTTCCAAGTCCCAATTGAATGAAACAACCCCCGTTTTACTCCCCCTTCATTATTGGCGCGGGACGGTCATAGATAGATATCGTTCGTCATGTTCACTTATTCGCTCATGGAAGAGCACATCCGCATCGCAATGTCAGTTACATACAAACTCCCCACCCCGCTCCCCCACATTCAGGCAGATGTGTACCCAGTCAGTCTGCTTATAGAGAGAGCGCGCGGTTATAAGCAGTGCAAGCCTGTATCGCTCCATAAATTTAGGTCTATAGAACAGGGGAATAGTCATAGATAAGATTACATACAAGTTTATTAGCAATTCTCATTTCGTTTGATCTATTCTTCGTGTGGGGATAGCTATAGGTATATGTACTGAACATTGTAACGAACGAAGATGGGGGAGGTCTGTTCAGTAAGTCGTAGTGTTATCTCGCGATATGGATGGCAATGACTGGGGATAGATGTGCTGGGCTCGACTTCATTTCATGTCATGTCGTCACGATCTACCCCTTTCGCTACCTAACTTTCTTTATGTAGAACTATTCCCCGCCTTGCAGTAGCTGTAAGATAACTTAGTTAAATCGATTGTGCCGAATCACAGAAGTTATGCGATCTTTCTGTAATTGCCGTGAATAGGCAGGCATTGTTCCGGGGATTTGGCCGCTGGGGAGAAGGGATGTATGTCGTGGGGTGCTGTGTAAGGGAGGGTTCCGCTGGAACATACAGGATTCAAAGTATCGGAAGCTGGGTGAATGAACTCTATCTACTGTACTACAGTTAAGTACTAGAGAATTCTAGAGTATCTACTGTTTCAAGCAAATAATGATCAATCTACCCTGGAACAGCATAGCAACCCTCTGTAGACTAGAGTAAACTAGCGTCTTAGTGGTATATAAACCACCAGGATCAACAGGCCTAAAGTTGTCAGAGAGCCTCAATGTATACTTGATTAAATAGCTGGAGGGCTTTGACTGTCTTTTTTGTCTATATGGCAGGGCATGGTATGGGCGGTGTAAGAGTAATGATAGGATGATGGTATAGAATTCGGCGGATCCTTGAGCATGAGATGTACTGATTGACGTTGTTATTTTTGGGAGCGCTGTTATTTTCTATGACTATTTAGATGATATAGAAAATTCTTGATGACTTCTATACTTGATTAACAACAACTGAGTATGAATGAGAATGACAGCAAAATACAACGATTGACAGTGAAAGTGGCGAGGATGTATGTATATATATGATCGGGCATGTTCTTCCTTGACTGCGCAGTTTGCGTTCAAACACAGGACTTAGGTCATAGGATAAGGAAAAGGAGATTGAACTGGAGGTGTCCTCGTACGGGTCGTCGTCTCTCTCAAGTGGTCAACTGTACGGAGCAAAAGTGGTTCGAGGAATTAATATATATAGTAGCTTGAGTCGGACCTCGTAGTGGGGACGGCTACGATCTACGCAGTCTGCATAGAAAAGTAAGTGGTTGAGGTAGCGAATGAATGAATGGATACCCACGGGGATTCCTTTCTCGGAGGTGTGATTCACAGACTGAGGTGGGGTAGAGGTGTATAAAAGGCATCATATCGAGTAAATATTCTAAAACCATACAACTTTCTCCAGACTACGAAGGTGAGTTCGTGAATTGGCGTCTCTAAAATTACCTCATCCCTGTCTACTTTCCCCCTAAAGTGTAGAATGAAAACATATCAATCTCAAGTTTTTCGTCTCTTGAATAGTGTGACAAAGGGTCAATGCATAGTATGATACGAATGACAGTGAACATATATATATCCCCATTGCCATTTCTCTCGATTTTCAACACCAAGAAAGCCTCATAATGAAAATCTCCCTTTAATCAGAAGATGAAGGCCTTCAATTGCGCTTGACAGAAGAACGCCTCTAAACGCCCTTATAAGTTGTATCCTGACATACTATGATCCAGAGGTACCCGCAGATGTGAAACCAAATATAAGCCTAAATTGTCACTTCTCTAGAAGTAGCGTCACTTTTGGAGTTTTCACAGCAGATGTTGGAACTATTTATATTGCTCAATCGCAAATTTTGAAATGTGATTCACTCTCACACGGTATAGGCAGTAAGACTAAAATTCACCCAGCGCAAAAATGTAACATGACTTTGAACACATATGGGATTAGGACATGGTATAAAGGGTATTGTAGCTCTGAAGGAAGATTTAATTCTTTCCACAACATAAGAGCTAATCCGATGCATGTATCCACAAAGCGTGATGTCCTTGACCGAGTAGGTTGATACCTATTTTCGTAACGACATCTATATCTAAATACCATGCGGCAATATGTCTTCTCTGAATCCCAGACCAGCTAGATTAGGTGAATCAGAAGATGCAATCAGACAGAAGGTGCTACTACTGCCCACAACATCACAGACTCACCGCACAATAGACGAGAATACAGTGAGGGTGCTGGACGTAGGGTGCGGGGTAAGTGACTTTGGAGTAATTCATCGCATTTTAGACATACATACAGAGCTTTCCCTAGCACATCACACTTCACCGAAGATCTATTCATTAAACTTCCACTCTCCACGACCCATATCAGAGCAAATTACCAATTTGGCCTTTGACCAACACTCGAAGTTCATAAAATTTATATACAGTAGGTCATTCTAAACAGAAGTCAATAATGAATGGCCAAATACCCTGGTTAACAACATGAGTCTCACCTATGATCTAAGTATTTCCCACTACCGAGTTTGTGCCCCATCAACTAGAAAGAACGCGCCGAACAAGCAGTCAGCGTCAAAGTAGCCGAATCCGTGATCGCAGGTCGAAAAGTGGCGGCTCGACCACTTCTTAAGACGGCAGGATTTGACGGCCCAACTTGGAGCGAGATTGGAAATACCCATACGCAAGTCCCCAAATTATAGCTGGCGGGCACGAATTTTACCGAACTAGCCTTGAACATGACCGATTAAACGATGCAGAGTGATGTCGGTGCGAAGGATGATTGTGTGGGAGAGAGCTCTTGCGCTTTTAAATGTTACGACGCGGAGCCAGTTGAGAAATTCAGGGACCTTGGACGTAGAAATTGGTACAAGCCCGGTCAGGACGTCTATGATAATGGCAGACTAGAGGCTCGACAGTGAGGCCGAGATACCCTTAGGGAACCAAGATCTAGATAAGCAAATACATTTCCATAGTGCATAGAGTTCCATGCTGATCAAATTAATGGTAGTTTTGGTGCTTTTCCATGATCGCAATGCCATAGTTCCTCTATAGTAAACCAGAGGGTGGTTGCTCGAAAACAGGGTAGCGTTCATCCACAGAATTATAGAATTCAAAGCCTCCCCATAACCCGCGATTCTGAAGCACTAGTTCTTCGTTTGGTTTGAGAGGTTCTTCCCATTGACCTGGGATATTCGAATTGAGCTTGATATTCCTTAAGCTCTCATCTACAAGTGATAAACACATCGCGGGGCCATCCTTATAGCGAGGGCAATAAGGCTCGCATAGGTAACGGGGGTCCAGATGTGAAAATTCGGGACGGAGTTCATTGCTGACTTTAATGACCAAACCGGTATCGTCGTTGTATGATACCTGAGCTGTTATTACTCGACAGCAGCTGCGAGAAGGAAAGTAATCTCTAATCCTGCGTTGCTCAAACATCCCGTACACTTTTAAATCGATCCCATAATTTTGCAAAAATTCTAGCCATTTGGCTATCAGCATATCTTTCAACCCGGGGACATTTCCACAATCATATATTGCAATCACGTAGACCATTGAGGTTATCCAATGGTCTCCATCTAAGGCCGACTGGAGGTAATTCTGTAGTGTGTCATAGTTATACAACAGTGGTAATGCTTCGAAGGCTCTTGACAATAGGTCTGCATTGATGTCAACAGTTTCTTGGCGTGTACAGCAGTCCTGCGATCGATCAGATGGTGGTGGGGCAAGACAACTTCGTAACCAGTTTAGCGCAAGAATCGAGAATATCTGATGCTGTGCACCGAATGTTATGTTGGGATCGTCTACATCCCGAATTAACTTGATGACAAACCCTGTCAATTCTATGGCCATTCCAGGGGAGTAGAGCAGGCAATGCTCAAGCCATCCTACCCAATAATATATTTGAGCACGGCGCAGGAGAAAAAAATCTTTAGCAAGGATCAATCTCCAAAGGTGAATGTTGTCGGGTATGAGGCCAAGTTGGTAGCCGTCTTCGCAGAAATCGAATCCTGCTTCAGAAAATGCTGTTATATAACCATCTGAGGGGTCTCCATACTGCAGAGGGATCCTAGGCTTTGATAAGTTTTTAGTGCTCATAGAAATTTATTGTCGACTCACATATTTCTCTGATTGGTAAGATACATGTCGCAGCCATACTTCAGAAGCAGCCGACAAACTTTCTCCGACCCCCCTAAGCAAGCATTCTAGAACTTTTAGCCTCGGATCCCATCCCAAGGTGAAAAATAGAGGCAATTACATGTAACAGAGAATCTCCAAACTCATCTATATCGTGGATAGATGCCTCTCCACGAAGCAAGAGTGACTCAACACCGTCAGCGTCATCGTCGTAGCATAAGTCAAACACTTCGGAGTCAGAAGACCGTTGTCGAACTGCGTTCAAGGTCCAGGTATCAAAATTGTCCGAAATGCTCAATTTGAATCCCCTACGGCATGATGTTATTCCCATCAATAGTTGTATAACATATGATGACCGAACAATTGTTGCTTCCTCCTTTGTAGCTTCCGTATCACCTCTAAAACCATCCTGCGATATTGTGAATGTCGACGAGGATTTTCGGAGAGATAAGGCCCCTAGTAGAAAGTTTATACTAGAGTAAGAATGTGATGTTTGGATGAGGCGATTTTTCCGACCAGCTTGAGCCTCCTTTGATGGAAAGATCATCGCGCTAGGTTCGAGTTGCCGATGTGACCCGGCAGCAACAGTATGAGTCTGTGCTTGTAGAATCCGTATACTACATTGCCCGGAGGCTTCTGATAACATTGATCTGTTCAATTAGTGTCCAGTCCAAGGGCTGTCTTCAAGAAATACTGGGTGCACTTTTCAAGAACAATTTAGATTTCCAACTTGGATAACGACGGCTATTGATGCATAGTGAAAATTGTCTGGATGTTCAGATGCAAAAACCGAACCACGGATTTCAATGCAGCTTTCCTCGGCGAAAGATGGGAAGACGTAATATATGGATATCGAAATTTGGAGTTTGTTCACAACATATGTGCACACTCTAATGGGCGGGTACTTACTTGAGACTTCGCAATTCAAGAGTATGAATCATGCTCTCGACCCTCTGCAACTTCTTTCTCATCTTAGAGATCTTCTCGTCCTTGAGTGCAATTTGGAGTTTCGCCCAGTGTTGTTTGATCGCTGAAGTGGATGATGCTAGCTTGTCCGAAAGCTTGTCAACTAAATCTGTTAGTTCTTTTAAGTCTTCTTGTGCCAATCTCATTACGATCACGTAGTTATCATGCATTTGAGAGGGAATCTGTCCAAGATTAAAGTCGCGCTCGATGTCGTCGAAAATGTTTGCTAGTAGAGACGACTCCTGCGAAAGTCGATCAATGTCTTTGGGGGCATCTTGGATAGAACTCCAGAAGGCGCTGGCTTTTCTTAGAGAATCTGCACACTGAACCGCGAGAGTCCCGACACTGATAATGCTTGCGGTAAAACTGAGAGGGTCCATGGATGACGAGTCAAGTAAAAAGTTGCAAGAAAGAGTAGATAAAAAACCAAGAGAAATGGGGTGAGCGTGGAAATAACTACCTGCAGCCTTGCTTATTATGAAAGGCCGGACGTAAACTAGGTGCATCGTGGTGGGGCGGGTGCTGGTGGCTATGTGCATTGCAGGTAAAGTCAGCAAATCACCCGAAGATACCCACGACCAAACCAAGACCAAGCCACATTTGCCAAAAACGAGGTAAATATTTTCCATCGTATAAGATATGATGTCGTCAATCTTTTGATCCATTCGAACATAGATCAGTTTCACCCGCTAGCTTTTAATTCGGCCTCAACCTCTTCCATAACAATTGTTCTAACACCCTCCCAACCGGCATCCTTAGGAACAACCCGGACCCGCTTCTCCTTGTTTTCTAACCCTACAAATTCTTTTGGAAGCACAGCATCAAAAGTGAAATCTTTCTCATCTTTCAATGCTAAATCGACTGCATTTGCAAATTTCGCTGGGTGCGCAGTAGCCAACGAAACGTGATATGTCTCTGGCGATCGGGAGATAGACCGCAATGAGGCTGCTACGCCAATTGCTGAATGTGGGTCTAAAACATAACCACCCTTGGAGGTTGTAGCTGCTGAGCTGTAGAAGTCCTTGATAGTGATGATAGTCTCCTTGTCACTGACCCTCTCGCTCTCAAAATCTCTACTTGCGGTCTTGAGGATCTCTGCATGAACATTGAATCCACCTTGTGACTTCAACCGCTTCAACCACGATTCAACTTCCTGCCCAGCTTGCTTTTTGTTCCATTCATCGTCCATGCCGGCGGAGGCTGCAAACTCGTACGCCAAGAACCACAGTAATCGCTCAAAATTACTCGAGACGAGAATGTCCATCGCGGGGCTCAAAGTCTCCTTAACGCCATCTTCATGCGCTTTAGCGCCATCCTCGGCGATTCCACCTTCGGCTTCGCGACCATGCACAGCCTTCTTCTCGTAGTGCCCGGTCTTCCAGAACCGATACAGAATGTCATTCTCGTTTGTCGCAACCACAAGCTTTTCGGCTGGTAAACCCATGCGCTTTGCAAAGTACCCTGCCAAAATGTCGCCGAAGTTTCCGGTAGGGACAACGAACCTAATCTTGTATTCGGGGTTGTAAGAGGGTGATTTGAGGAGGGAGAAGTATGCGTGAAAGTAGTATGTCGTTTGTGCCAAAATTCTCGCCCAGTTGATAGAGTTAACAGCACCGAGGTTCATTGTCTCGTTGATTTGAGGGTCTGCGAAAAGGGCTTTGACGGTATCCTAAGAAGTGTTAGATAAGACCAAGGCTGGTAGTTGCTAATTTATGACTCACCTGACAATCATCAAAAGTTCCTTCAACGGCGAGATTGTGCACATTGGCATCAAGCACCGTAGTCATCTGGGCTTCCTGTATGGGGCTAACTCTGCCCTTTGGGTGCAGAATAAAGACAGACACGTCTTTCTTGCCCCGCAGACCGTAGATGGCCGCGGATCCAGTGTCACCACTCGTGGCTCCTACCACAGTCAAATGATGCCTATCCCTTCCAGTCTTACCCTTATTCCGCCTGACAAGGAAGTATTCAAAGAGATTTCCGAGAAGTTGTAGCGCAACGTCTTTGAATGCGAAAGTTGGGCCATGGAACAACTCTAGGAGATATAGATTGTCCTTTTCGTTGAGGGGAACCAGAGGTGTAGTTTCTGGTGTGCGAAATGTAGAATAACTTCGATCGATGATGTCCTTCAAATCTGCCGGTGGTATCTCTGATGACGATATGTAAAGGGAGAGGATTTCGTACGCGATGTCTGAGAATGATAGGTCTTTCCACCTTGTTTGCCAGTCTTGTGGTAGGGAGGGGATTTCTTCTGGGATGAAAAGACCCCCATCGGCAGCGAGACCCTTCAAGACAACTTCTTCAAAGGACAACTATGTTAGATTAGCTATAAATTGACCAAACTTCAATTGGATGTGTCGCATACGCCATATGATCCTCCTCGAGTGGAAAGATACCGTTGGGATGGAGTATGCGTCGTGTCGGCTGGGGTATCTGGGGAAGTAGCTGTAGGTGCCTTGCCGGCGGGCACAGCCAAACCGACAGGTGTAATATGATCAGACATCAAAGCTGTCACTTGTGCCGGATGTGGAGGATGGATAAATGTAAGGACAGGATGTGGTGCTGAAAGATTGAAGAACAGCACTCGCACTCGAGTAATGTTTATGACTCGGGGGAATAAAATCTCACTCCGGCATCGCAATGCCCCGCCATTTTAGAGTCCGCTCTAGAACTGGGCGAGCTGGGTTATAACTCCACCAACAGATTTGGCGCCATAGAAAGCTCTTCCTGGTAGAGGTAGGAGTAGAGGAGTGACACCTTCAATTGGATTATAACATGTCGTCGCTCGTCATGTGTGACTTGAAATATATTATCGTGCGCAGTTCAGAAGTAGATTATGTTATGGACCAGACAATACGACACGGATACCAACAATCTTTTCATCCGTACTGGGTTTAGTTCTATGGCGCCAGCGCGTCAGCTGAAGCAGCAAGCCATTCTATTCTATCGGATTATATATTCTGCTTTGATGAACCAGCACATCGTCGTCGCAGTGCAACTTTATCGACTGAGCAAACATTTCATGGGAAACCACACGTTGTGTTCTCGCTCATTGTCATTTGGTCCAAGATGCTCAACTCGTTCTTTGCAGACTATCACGCCTGGCTGGACTTCAAGGAAAACGCTCTCCCCGCAAATATATTTGGTTATCTACTTCTGCAATACTTCATCCGGTATTTCAAGTGTGAGCCGTTTGATACGGCTTGCTACGATGATCCGAAAGAGATTGCAAGATGTGGTCCATTAGGGGCAAGGAAGTTCCTCAAAGAACCTCTACCAGAGCGGACGGGTCCAAGGCCTGAGATGGGGAAATGGGTTGTACCTCACAGACAAGTCTCACAATTCGGAGAAAAGGACATGCACAAGGTATTTGGCCTTCTGCTTTTCTGCATGTTTGACTGCTCACATATTCTTGGCAGCGCCTTGACCAAACTATCATTCATCTGGCCAATGTTCATTCCAACCACATCGTCATCTCGGTATCTGCTCTCGAAGGACATGGCGATGCCGTTTTAATCGCAGACAAGATAGCGACACCCCATCGAGTCGCTGCGAAGACGAAACGAGAAATTGCACACGTCCATACAGCAGGAAAGAATGTCGACTATTCAATGCATGCGGTGCTCAGTCCACAAGATTGCAAGGAAGTGATCAATAAAGGATGGGGAGAGCGAATGACATTAGCAGGGACACTGAAGATGCCCAGCGAATACTTAATGATTTATACACCAAGAAACGAAGAAGAATTGAAAGTTGTGAAGATGATTCTTGAGGCTGCGATTGGGTTTATGACGCGCACCGACAAAGTAGAGAGTTCGCAAACAGATTAGAACGGCGACACACTTCATCCCGTGAAATCAGCAGCGGGCTGTGATAATCTAACGGTAGCGAATTATACCGACGACCACTCATTTCAAGGTCCGAAACCCTTGGCCAAACAGCCTTTAAACACCCATTTAAAGGACCCAGAACTTGGGCCTTGAATTGGACAGCCATAGTCATCGGGACTATAACGTCAATTGGCCTGCAAGTCTTGCGGAGGTCAACAGGCCAACCGGGTCTGTGACGAAAGCAGGGTGAATGTAGGAATTGGGCATCTTGCTGTCCGGCCAATGGAGAAAGACTTCAGTCGCACAAATCGATGCAAAATTTCCTCAAAAGGATTTTTTTTATTGTTTTTATCTTTCTATGCTAATTTCCAAGCGTTAAATTGATTAAAACAGTGCAGGCAGGTGCTGATACCCTCGAGCTGGTCCTGTATTCCATTCCGACCCATCCATGTTCCACCTAGGCTCGCGCCATCCATATAGTTTGTTACCCAGTCCTTCATATCCATGTTCCCAAAGGTTTATCACCCAGCCATGTTGACCGTTTATCCCACCTCTCCCAAAATATACCAATTTCAAAGCAAAGACATATCTAAATGATATCGTGACGCTTTCCCTCCACCCATTATTACGCCGAGATCCAAACACACTGCAAGTCCAACTTTTGCACCCTCGCACACTCCCTCCATTACTGCGAAATTACCACCCAAAAAAAAAACTCAAAGATACAAACGAGAAACAACAGCCGGTGCAGTACCATCCATTCACAAAGGGTAAAGATGGTATTTCCCATCAACAGGATACAAATCATCCTCGGCATCTCCTATCACTCTCCCACTAACACTTGACGCTGGCGACCGAACCTCCACTTCTCCCCTTATATACGGGACTCCACTCGTACTTTCACTTGTCCCGCCATAAACACTCCTCATACTCTTCGAAGGATAGCCTTGAGGCGCCGGATACCCGCCCGACGATCCAGACCCATAACTAACACTTGTTCTCCTCGCTCTGCTCGCCGCCGGCGCTGGGGCAAACGGATTCGGATCTCTCGCCGGAGGACTTCTTCTTTCATCGTCGCGGTAGCTGCCGCGCATTATTGGTTCGTCATCGAATTCGAATTGACGTTCGCGGTATGAAGGGGAAGAGGGGATGAAACTAGTTCTTCTTTCTCTCGTTCCTTGCTGTGTGCGAAGCCGCTCTTCTTCTATTCTTCGAGCTTCACTGTCACGTTCTCTCTCCCGTCGTGTCATGGGCGGTGTATTTCTCTCCACCGTTACGGGAACACGTTCTCGTTCTTTCTTTTCAGTTGAAGATGGGATGGGTATATTTCCTCCTCGTACCCGTATCCCATCCCTGTCATCTCTAACCCTCTCCTTGACTTTTCCCTCCAACTCCTCGATCTTGCGCAACATGCGTTCCTGCTCCCGTCGCATCTGTTGCTTTTCCCGATTCGACTCTTGCAAGTCGTTGGAGAGTTGCCGGTTTTCACGCTCTAGCGATTGCACGCGGTCTTTGAGGAGGTACAGCTCGTTTACATTTCTATGCTGTTGTTGCTGTGCTGTGGACACGGGAATCGGGATCGGTGATGAGGTCGAAGATGTCGATGCGTTGGATGAGCCGACCCCGCTGTCGGGTGCTTGGGGCCGTGTGCTGCTGGTTGTGTGGATAGAGATGCTCGGTCGTCGAGTGCTGGATGGTTTGGTGGCTGACGAGGATACAGGAGGCCGGGAGGAAGATGAGGATGGTGTCGGGCGATCACCGACCACCGAGGACCCTTTGGTTGAGGGTGTGTAATGCACCTTTTTAGGTGGTTTCGATGATGACGATGATGACATTTTGGTGGTGTATGTGTATGGATTTTCGTCTGCGTACATGCGTGTGTGGATGTGTGCAATAGTCAGATTTCTGCTGTTGGTACAGGTGTGTGTAACGCTGTGCTGAGCACAAAGTCGAATCGGAAGCTTTTGTTGAATCTTATGTGTATGTGTATGCGATGTGATGTGATCGGCCGACCGACTGGAGCGGAATAAAGTAATTGGATGTCGAGATTCGATGAAGAACAATAATAGTTTGGTAACAAATGAGAGTGAGATAAAGTGGTTTGTGAAGAAGTATAGTATAATCCGACTTGAAGTACTTGAGCGATCGATCAATCAATCAATCAATCAGTCAGTCAGTCAATCAATGTAAGGCTGAGAGTGAGAGAAAAGAAACAAGTAATAGGATTGGAGAGCTGGAAAAGAGAGTTTTATATATATATGTATGCCATATGCTATGCTATACCACAGCCCATATCTACGCCATAATCGAAACCCGAAACTACGATTGATTTTGCCTTGCTATGCTATTACCTAGTAGCTCAACACAAGAAGGATCAATAAACTTATGACTCTTTCAATTCCGGTGTCTGGCTTTTATTCGGTTTGGTGTGCGGTTTCTGTCTGTGGTTCCCTTCCTGGTCCCTTCCCCCCTCCCCTTCCCCTTCTACCCCCCCTGTCTATATTACAAGTAGACCCTTCTTCTGCCTAAGCTAAGAGTTGCTGTGTGTGGTGCTCGCTACATCTGTACGCAAAAAGAAAGACAACGCGAAACGAAACGAAGCATGGGAAACGCAAGTAGGGAAAAAAAAGAAAAGAAAAGAAAAAGAATCAAGAAAAGGCGTTACTGCCTTGTGCTCACCCAATCATCTGCGTAAGAAGTAAATTTTCCCGCATTTTCTACTTTTTGTTCCCCTCTCTTCTTTCCCGCGGCTCGCACATTTTCACCGGCGAGCATGCTCTGGGCTACGGAGTGAGGGTATAGTCCGAGGGTAGTGGTGTGGTGGTGGGTGTATTGGTATTTTGCCATCTATTTCCCAATGATCTCACCGAGTTTGGTAGCGGAGGATATCTAGACTAGGGAAGGGAGGATATCTCGACTAGGGGTAATATCTCGACTAGGGAAGGGAGGATATCATCGAAGGTGGAAAAGAAAAGGAAAAAAAAAAGAGGCAATCCCTGCAGCGCATCCCGTCTTGCCTCAATCCCAACTCTTTCTGTTTCCTCTTCCTCCCTTGCACGCGCCAAACTTCCCGACCCCAACTTCTCCATGCGAGCACACAATAGTCGCCGGGCCAATGAGATGGTGTGCTGGACTGGAAAACCGTGTGCGAGTAGCTGAAGTGTGAGCGGGAGACTAGGCAATTGTGGATTCTTTGATGTTAGTAGCAGGAGAGGGGCAGTGCCTGCTGCTAGTTTCCTTGTTGTTTTTTGGTTTTTGGCCAAGTTGGGAGTAAAGGCTTGTGAGTGTAGAAGAGCAAGGGAAGTGAGTGTGGAAGAGCAAGGGGAAGTGAGTGTGGAAGAGCAAGAGCAAGGGGAAGTGAGTGTGGAAGAGCAAGGGGAAGTGAGTGTGGAAGAGCAAGGGGAAGTGAGTGTGGCAGACCAAACGCAAAAAAAAAAAACAGATCGCCAAGACAGAAAACAGCCCTGTGGCCTTAAGCTAAATTGTACTTGCTGTAGTAAAGGAGAACAGGAGAAAGACTGCGCCTCCGTAACGTGATTCTCACCCCTTCCTCTTCCACAGAAAACAAGGAAAAAAGAGGCTGAGAATGCATAATCGTCATTTTACTGGATGGATTTCTGGACGAAGGAGGTGCTTACTAAGAGTTTGAGGTTAAGCTCACCCAGGTACGGAATCCTAAATGAGAGACATGAGAGACAGGACAGGACAGCACAGGATAGGACAGCACAGGTCGGGATAGCACAGATCAGGACAGGTACAGTACAGTACCGTTACGCACGAGCAGCAGCAGTCTGCGAACGGACTTTGTGGCTAGGTCGTGTCTGTGTGTCTGTAGCTCACGGGGTTTAGCAAGGCACAGGATCTTGGAATCTCCGATTCTCTATAGTGATGACCACAATCACAGCAGCAGTATCCGGTAAGGGATATGGATGCGATGCACAATGGACCGTGCAGTACAGTACAATAATCCCTCCCACAGTACAGTAGTTTCTAGCGGTGGAGAACAAACGCATGAACGGCCGGTCATGGTTATGGCTACCGGTTAATGGCTGTGGTTACATGGCTTCTCCGTCCGGAACCGTATCTTAACACGTCTTTGGGTTAACGGTGAGAGAACGAAGCGTCTCCCATGTTCCCATCCTGGCCGCGACCATTGTACGTAAGGACAAAGGACAGGGGAGCAATGAGGCTCAAAATATTGGGTGATTACGGATACTTGCTGACATGCGAACCAGACGGTTACGAATATCCGAGTTAGGCAAATGGGTCTTGGGAATTTTTTTTCCTGTCGCATAATTGCAGGTTTTTTTGCGAATTTGTAAGAAGCGGTGGGCGTGGGCGTGGTATGGAGATGGAGGGGGGGCGGCAAAGCACACGGACGCGCGGGGTACTGTGTGTGTAGTTGCATGAGAATGAAGAAGTGACGGTCGTTTTTGCCTCTGGTCTAGGTACAATATGACTCGATTCCATATTAACAGATAGATAACTAGACAGATACAACGAACTAGGCGGATAGGAGTTCCGAGAATTCATGACTCCTCGCCTCTTTATGTTCCACCTGCCTAGAATTAGCCCACTTCACGTGTCCAGTCACGAGTCAATGGCATGCATAATCATTGGTTAGAAGATGTGCCGAGTATGTTTACCTGCTGCTTGTGGATGGTTGGTTACTCTTCATACTGTAGAAAGTACGTCAAGCGTGCATCGTGAGGGGGTGTGATGGATTGGCTTTTTGTGTGTCATATCCTTTGGTTGGCTTCACTATCGCTGCCGTTGCGTGGAATATGAACAATGCACAATGCACAGTGTTGTCGAATAGGAAAGCGTTGATTTCGCATCGAATCGGACGATCGAGTGGATATTGCGAGTACGATTGGTAGGACCCCCTTTACGATCCGGGAAGCCTAGAGTTGGGTTTGTGTTCCTGCCTAGAGGTTATTCGACTAGTCGATTAGCATTTGCAGGACAAAGATCTAGAAGCATAAAATATGACTTGGTGGGCTACCCGAATCGCTTCATAGAATGTTGATACTAAAATTGCAAATCTATTTGTCGCAACCTTTTTTTTTTTTCGTCCTCCATCAACTATGTTTCGCCGCCTTCACAAAATCTGCCCAAAACCCAATTCTTAAATATGTAGTGACATCACGTGGATCCGCATTTTACCCCTCCATCCCACCATTGGATTGAAAGCAACAGCACGAGAAGTTGTTTTAGCTATGATAACGAGGGAGACAATACATCGTTAATTAATCGTAATACAGGATACAGAATGAAATAGAAAGAGACGAAAACTAAAGTACAAACACAACATCAAATAGGAAAAGAAAATAATTAAAAACGATAGTATGCAAACGCGAGGTGTCGTCTCCTCCTTTCGTGGTCAATAACTATAAGTTTAGTTAGTTGAAACAGTCAGAATCAAGTTCAAGAATTGAAATACCTTTATCCAGTCAATAATGCATGAATAAATAGATCGTGCCAAAGTCCGAGCTTGGTAATATCAAAAAGCAAGGCAAGGCTGTAGATATGCAATGCCGTTGTGTCTGCATAGGTCTCCCCTAGAATCCGAAGTGGGATTCAAAAGCAGCCATGAATTTTGTATCGTAACACACCACAACTCCATCCTATCCAATCCCATCCCATCTCATCTCATCTCATCTCATCTCATCGTATCGTTCATCGTCGAACCTTTGGTTTCTCCCAGCCTTGTACATCCATCCATCTGTCGGACCCGATCCATCCATCCATCTAGACATTCACATCAACCCGATATCCCAAGTCCTCCAAGAAACCCTTCAAATAGGCAATCGACTTATCCCTCGTCTTAACCTTGAGATTCAGATCCGCCAACTTAACATCCATATTCCTGATTCGCTCATCTCGCTCCTGAATCGCCACTCTCAAACCATCAATCTTAAGCTCCAACCTCTCCTTCATTCCACTGTCCTCATACATTCCTGGCGTCGGCGTCCACCGCTTCAACAACCGCGATTTCTCCTCTGCAGCCTCGAATCTGTCCTCTAGGACAGTATAATTGCGTTTGTCAATCGTAGCCGCCAGTTCGAGTTGGCGGATGCGATCTTCGAGTCGGCCGATCTCGTTTGATTGACTGCGCGTGCGTGACTCATGGATGCCAAGTTGTGTTTTCAGGGTTTTATTTTCTGCAACCAGGAGCGCGTTTTCGTTCTCGAGTTCAGCAGTAAAGGAGCGTTCAGAGATGCGGGGTTGCGATGGTGAGCGACGACGGGCACTACTGCTCCGGAAGGAAATTCCTTCATGGCCGCGCCGATCGCGTTCGAAGTAGCTGTTATTGTTGTAGGAAGGCATTGTGAAAGAGTGACGGACAGAATATCCTTGGAGCGGTTGTTGTATGGTGGATGTGGTTGAGTTTGAAGTTTTAATAACGCAAGGCTACCTGCCAATCGCCAATGTTTGTGATTCGCTTTAGCTTAGAGATGCAGAAATGCAACTATGTTCTGCAGTAGGTCTTGAATGAAATACAGGATTGGACAATCTCAGATATGGGACTACAAATGAAAAGACAGAAAAGCGAGCGAATATATGTATGGCTGCCTGCCTTATCCAGAATTCACGTGTACTCCGAACATCGTTGAAGTGAATAAATGAGAGGGAGCCTCGTGAGACATCATGTGGCCAGAAGAACCAACATCACTACACCCCAACGAGGCTATGAAACTATTCATTCAAACGGAGACAACGTTTCTGCCATCTGTTTTCCGCCGCGTTCCGTATAGCAAATCTCAAAATGATGAAAAGCCTCCTTATCTCAGATATCATCTCTTCAGCAAACAGCCCCACGAGCGGGAAATCTCATACGCCACATGTTCACGGCGAGGAAAATCGTGAACAATATGACCAAGGGTTTCACTTGCCTGATCTTGCCTATTCAAGCCCCACTCTTTCGAATTATGCATATATCCGCTGTGCCTTAGGAGATAACCGGAAGGAAGACCCTTCAGCTGTCCATGGGTTGGTTGGTTCTCAGGCTTGGAGAAGGTGAGGAACCCTTCCCTTTGACTGCGGGAGCTAATGCCTCATGCCATCCAATCAAATGTGCTGCACGAGAGGGATTGAAACCCAAGGAGTTTCTGTTTGTTCGCAATGTCATCTGTCATAATCGAATGACCAAATCTCCAACTCCCATCATTTGGGGGCCGCACAGCACTGCCACGATATAACCCAATATTCTGCTATCACCTCATGTCTCAATTCTCCTGCTGTCCGTGTCTTGAGAGTCTCATTACACACGGCTGACGTCAGACTCGGAGTTTGCAAGTTGTGTAATGTCGCTCCCGTATCGAGGAGAAAAGAGAAGTGCTTGTAGCGTAGCAGGAAGTTTTATCGAAGAGGACACATCGGGTCGGTGTGGCTTGTGGCTTGAGGCTTGAGGCTTGAGGCCGTGAGAATGCGGCGAAGCCAGTTCACTGTCCGGTGGCTTTACTCGGATTTCGGGAGTAGTGCAAGCAAGCAGTTGTGATGAATGAAGAAATTTTGGTAAGGCAGACTGGTGCAGCAGGCTTCGGAATAGGCTAGAGATTGCTCTAGCAAATGGCCCAATTCTAGACTTGCTCTTTGGTTGAATATCCTCTTACACATGTCTGTAAGCATAAAACAAGAAACAGCAGATGTCAGGTCATTGCTACGGCAGTTTTTTTTTCTCCCCCAATATGATAGCTACATATCAAAGAGAAAACAATGCTGGTTGTTGACGCGAAAACAAACCAGGGAAACGCCGGCGAGACTAGGGCAAGAAGCTAACCCGCTCCTCGTGTAAACTAAAATCACCCAAACCCCACGAGCTAGAAATTCGAATACAGGCGAAGTCACGCATTTAGCATATTTGTCCTCCTTGTTGAATGAATTCAATAAGCTTAAAATATTTAGTTAAAGATATGCAACAATTACCCTGATTCTCATCAGCTGATAATGAGCCAATCAATCCCAACTAGATGCGAGATAGCTCGTGATATCAGGTGACATTCATCTGATATAGCCGACGATCCAACTATTCGCAGTAATTGACTGACTGATTGATTGTCCATAGAAATCGACAAGTTCCAAATTTCCTACGGACACGATGCAGACATGCAACAAAATTCGAAGATTCGATATCAAGAGACGATTAACCAATCATAATTGATATCAACCAACAACCTACATGCACAGTCTTACCAATCATATCTCAAGTTGATTTGAATTCAGCGGGCGCCTGATAGACGTATTGAAAGCGTCCTGCAAGCTGGAGTTCAGAAAGCATCTGGCGCGTTGAAGTTCGAAATTAGTCGTAACTCTCGGAGCATCTCCTGCTTGTGCTCTTTATGACAATGACGACAGTATTTACAAGCGAATCACAAGTATTTATCAAGCAAAAGATATCCCAAATGGCCGAGCAATGCTGGACCTATCTATCAAGAGCAGGTTCGAGTCACATGTGTGTTGAGCGTCCCTACTTTCCAGTGATCATCTCGTCCACCAACACCGTGAGCGTCTGTCGGTTGAGCGATCATCTGCGCAGCGGTTCAGACGTGCTCAAAATTCAGATATGCAACAAATGAATTCGTCTAGTCATGTGATATCACATGTTGTTGCATGCTATGCAACGTTAGACAGTCTGGACATTTTCAACCTTGGATGCTTGGAGATGCCACACGAGACTGCGTTGCATATCTAATATGCTGAAGGAAATCCCGCAAACGACTGGATATTTAACACATCGGAAGAGATGGAGATATTCTATTGAAAGGATCGTGGTGGCTTCTCCAGATGCTGTGCCCAGCATAAATATCTCACTCATTCCACATCCGAACTCTCTGCTTCCCAACTAGTATTCCTCCAACACCACACACACATAAAGCCACAAGCCTTGGGCACAACAACGTCTCATTATCTAACTGCAAAAGATGATCTCCGATGCAAAGTCGATTACTGTTCGCAGTTCATACGGCTGCGCCCGCCTTTCATGTGTGCGCATCTTACTTGCATGAGTTATGAACCAGACTGAGCTAGCGGCAGTTGCAACATTAGCCGCTGCAGATAAAGCCAGTGGAGGGGGAATGCGGAAAGTCGGTGAGATGTAGTTGGTGTAACGGTGGAAGTGGCTTGGATGAGGGGTGAATGAATGATGCTGCTATAGCTCTGAGGTGTGCACGTGTTCCAATGGAGAACTTAGATTGATGACTGCGGTCTGGTGTGGATACTTTTCTCCTTGGGTTAGTCGAGTGACGAGTCGGGTATGCTGATCCGGATATGCCGCTGATACTGATATCGAATGAGAAATCTTGGCCTTGTTGGAGAAGGCTGGATTGGGGTCGTAAGAGGAAGACGGAGAGTACACCAGTGCCGATGGACTGCCGAGATTCAGTACAAGATTTCCTGAATAGCCTCGAGTCAAGCCAGTGTCAATGAACACTAAGACCAGGTGGAAGTTCGAAACACACAGGATAAATCAACACTTGAGTTAACACAATCGGCGTTAGTCTGGTAATGATTTTACATTTTGACTATTCACGATGCTATACACCCCATCCATCATCACCACCCTACAAGAAAGTAAGTATATACATAATCCATCCCGCTATAGGCCAATCAGTCACCACATCAATCAAGGGATCGAGAATGACGACTTCATCCATTACGGTCTCCAAATGTCTCGCTCGAATCACTGTAGTCCACACAATTAGCACTAATACTATACAAAGAGACGCCACTTCGGTGCGCCGTGTTTTATCGCTAAAATCAAAAAGTCTGTGCGCTATTTACTCATAGCAGACATCATCATCGTCGTCTTCTGGGGCAGCAGTAGAAGAAGGAGCTGCAACGGATGAAATGACAGATGATGCAGAGTGTGCTGGCTTAGTGTATTGTGCTGAAGATGGGGCAGAGACAACGGTAGATGAGACTGATGGAGCAACTGCTGCCTTGGTGGAGGTGGTTGTAGGAACAGGAGCGGTGTACGCGGAGCTTGTGGCAGTGGAAACTACTGCGGTGGAGCTGCTAGATGGGGCGATGAATGTGCTTGTTGAGGTGGTCTTGAGGGTGGAGGATGGGATGGTAATGGAGGTGGATACTGCAGATGAGATGACGGTGGATGATGGGGCGGTGGTGGAGGTCGAGGATGCGACGCTGCTAACAACTGCGGTGCTACTGGTGGAGGTGGAACTTCCCTGTGAGATTGATACGCTGTAGGCGGAGACGCTGAAGACGGCATTGGATCCTGGGGAAATGTTAGCTTTCTCTGCGCTTAGAGCTCAGGTTGCAAGATACAACGTACCAGTGAATGGCTCAGTTCCGGCCTCGAGAGTATTAAGGTATTGGCTGCGGGAGAATCCCTGGTTGTCGATTAGGTAGGTGAAGAAGTCCATGAGATCACCATCGAAAGAGGTAACCTCGTTAACAGCGACGAAAGAGTAGACAGTGGTGGCTCCATTTGGTCCAGAGTACAACTTGAAGGAAGACCCAGCAATGGTAGCAGTGGCAACCGGAGATCCAGTAGAGGAGATAGGTCCAGCACCTCCAATAGCAGCTAACCAAATCATGATCTCGAACTCGTTAGCTCCGCCGGATGTGGATGCGGTGAACAAATCCCAGGAAACATCGGCGACGATATTGCTTCCGGTGTAGCTACATCCTTATTAGCTGCAATTTCTCGCATAATATTCAACGACTTCTCACCTCCACTTCCAAATACCAGGAATGGCAGAGATGTGCGAGATCTGAACTCCCGTCTTGGTAAGCGCAACATTGGCATATGACTTAACGTCGCTAGATCCACCAGTCCAGCTCCACGATGTAGACCAGGAGACAGTCTCGCCGCTCAAAGAATTGACAGTTGAGCATTGCGATCCCGAATTAGCACTATCTTTACCCCAGAGATCTTGATAGATGGTATAGGATCCCGTAACTACGGAGTCCCATTGACCGCAGACTTGAGTTGATCTCGCTTTGACAGTCTTGGATACAGCTGGTGCGGCGATGGCGGCACCGGAGAAGAGAAGAGGAAGTGCGATCTGCGTAAACTTCATTTTGATAGTTTGTCTCCTGTTAAAAGAACGTGGGTGGTTTTTGGAAAGGAATGAATGGATGGAACTGTACAGTTACGAAAATTCAAGAAAAAAGAACGATTGGAAATTGTGTAGAAGAAGTCTTGGAAGGAAAGAAATCACGCCCTTTGTACTTTTGTTCGGACGTGTATGAAAGCGCCGTCTAATAAGCGCATAGTCGATCGCAGTCCAGATTTGGCGTTAGACCTTATGAAATAGATGAAAATTATATTAGTTAAGATGAGATGAGGGATGCAGACGGATCCCTCGATAAGCGAGGAGAAAACCGTTTTGTTTCATTCGGCAAGCTGGCGATGGGGCATGTTCAGGGGCTGCGTTTTGGAGTTTCATAAATAGATGGAGACCAATGAGGGAAGTGGACGGGAGCACTCATTCCTGGTTAGATCATATCATGTAAACAAGACGGGTCGGATAGCTGCACTATCCATCTCTTGCCGGCGTGGCATCGAGATATCGTGCAGATTCTGTGTTGCAAAGGGTTGTCTATTCAAGCTTTCCCCTTTCACTTGGCGCAGCACCACTGCGGAATCACTGCCACCAAGAGCCGTCAAAAAGAGCTCGATGCTGCCGGTACTTGTCTAACCCAAGAAATTCGATGCGGGGAAAGGAGTAAATATAGAATCGAATGTTCGTTATGCTCCGAGAAAAAAAACATACGGAAGTAATATCCGAAATCGATGGTCTCGTAAGACCTCAAACTTGGCTGCTCCACAACTTAATATGCTTGGACGGGCGTCCACATCCTGTATGTTCCAGCGATGACGAAATTTACTGTTTATATATAAAACTTCTTTGACAACTAAATCAGTTACTGGGGAAGAACAAGTGTTGTAGGGTGAACGAATGTTGTCGTGGATTTTCGGAGTTGAGGCCAGTGGTCAGTTGTATATGTCGGTATCGGGGTGAGTGTGATGGGATCCCTAAGAACCAACATTAAGAACCTAGAAGATGACGAATACAATATTGACGCGCGGGACGGTTGAGCAGATGAAGTGTTTCCTTCATTCTCCGGGTTCACGGAGAATGCTCATTGTGTGTGTCTCATGATCCTACTCGAGATGAAATCGCAGGCTGAGGAATATGTTGAAGGAGTCACAAATGATCGAATGATGAAAAAGTCTTCTGGATAAAGTGCTTGAGGAGAGCCCTACATAACTCTGCTCCTCCCAGTGCTTTCTTAGACTCCTATCATTTCGCAATTCATAGTCCGTCAATATTCTCATTGCCCAATATCTTTTAGCAAATTCCCATCGCGTACATACATACATTGTTGCGTATCCCAAGACCCCAATGCTCCGTTTCCCATTCAGAGTCAAGGCAGGCTCATCTCCGCATATAACGAGCCAGGTAGCCGTCTTCATAATCACTATTCGAGGAACTAGGGATTTCTCTCAATTTCTCCCCTAACCACAGCCCTGACGAATTTGGCAACAGGCCCCTGGTGAGCTCGTTCCCGCCACTCACACTCTGTTTACGAGTCCCATTGACGTCCCTCAATCCCAATCTTTTTCCTCAACATGAATTTGTTCTCAATTAATGGATGAATATGTCACATATTCATAAATCACTGTAGCGGTGTAGAAGACTTGTAGCATGTGCAACGAGCCCTGAAGGGTCTGTATATGACCACATGCAAGCTCAACCCATGCATGATTAGCGGGCAGAGGCGGAAAAGAACGAGACATCATGCCAAAGATTTTGATGGCAGCACGATCCAGAACGGGATTCGTATTCCAGAAGCACAGGCGCTCAGGCCTCGAACGAATATAAAGAAAGACAAGATATTCTCCGGCCGAATAGCTAAACTATCTATGCAGAACGACTAGCTTGGTCTTTGCTTCACATAAACTCGTTGTAATTCTTGAACAGCAAAGTATAGAAGATCGAGAATGTCATTTATGTATGCGAGAAATATGTTGTGTCTTTACCGCATAAGAGGAGAACTGGGTAGTATAGAAATTGTTAAACATTTCCTCCTAGAATCGTTAAGTCAAAGATCCTCTACAATTACTGGCACACCACGCAGAGCAATCCCGGCGACGAAAGGTTAAAAAGATCAACTCACCTGGTTGCCAAGAGTTCATAAACGTTGTCACAATGCACACTACTGCTGGCATCACTGGCTGCTTCTGGTGATAAAAACGTGTAATTGATTGTAGGATATTTTGTTCAGCGGATTCATGTACAAAGGTTTTTTGAGTTCGCATATATGAATCAACTAAACCAACTGGGAGTTGCTAGAGAAAGAAAGATGTGGAGGAAGACCATCCAGTCTCGCACACGCAACTTGCGCAAGCAGGGTATCGTATCTAGATCTTGAACCCCCGAGGAAACTCTCATAAGGCCCGTTCTTGCTCGCTGGCTGATTGGTGTGGAGTTCAAAGTTGATAATACTTTGCATGTCCGGTGAGTCTCCCAGTCCCGAATATCCAAGTCCAATGCTTCTTCAAAAGGTCGATCAAGCAAGTGAGAGATGATGACAGCTCTGAGGAAAGAAATGGGCGACCATCCTACTGTAGTGCTGAGTTCTTGTGTCTCCCAGCTGCGCATCGACGCCATGTTCTTAATGAGATGGATAATTTTTTCCTTCACATGAACTTTCTAGGTTGAGAAATAGAGGTGTAGTGTCGAAGGTTATAACTAATATTCCCACTCTCCGCAAGTCCATCACTATCAATCTCACTCAAGACAACCAATACATATTTGCAACCATCCAATTCCTTCACTCAAATACAATACTGCCATTCAACTATCCCCTGGCAGCACACTGGTACCCATACAATACAACCTAGACTCACAGCAAGAACAAATTCCCGCATTCAGAGGTCACATCAAGTTATTTCTCGTTTGTGATGAGATTCAATTCAATTCCATGTAACTTTAATTGATCCCCCAAAACTGTCATCCATCAAACCGAGTCCCGGCTGGCTTAATAAAAAAAATAAAGTGATTCCATTGTACAATTCATAACGGCATCATCCCGTCGATCCATTTCATTGATTCATGATACATTTACTCCTCCGCTGACACCTTACCCCTCAGTTTTCACCCACTTAACCGAAGATAGCATCTCCCAACCTAATTCTTACACTCTTGGTTTGAGTGTAGTTCGCCAACGCAGCCTCACCCAACTCTCGTCCAATACCCGACTCCTTGTACCCACCGAATGGAACTTGGTGGTGCAAGAGATTATAGCAGTTGACCCAAACGGTACCTGC
Organism: Clarireedia homoeocarpa; assembly: GCA_001465935.1. Classification (NCBI taxonomy): domain Eukaryota; kingdom Fungi; phylum Ascomycota; class Leotiomycetes; order Helotiales; family Rutstroemiaceae; genus Clarireedia; species Clarireedia homoeocarpa. The sequence continues at coordinate 743,955 of LNKV01000010.1, forward strand.
CTTCAACGCATTGGATACGCGGAGAGCGGTGTTGAGGTTTGAGGTGTGGACAGCTGATGCAAGACCGTATGTTGTGCTGTTTGCGATCTTGATGATTTCTTCCTCGGTCTTGAACTTGGCGATAGAGCAGACGGGACCGAAAATTTCTTCTTGCATAATCTTCATATCCTCGGTAACGTTGGAGAAGATGGTTGGTTGGATGAAGTAACCCTTGTCACCGTGACGCTCACCACCAGTCTCAATCTTAGCACCGGACTTCTTACCCTCATCAATGTAACCCATGATACGGTCGTATTGAAGTTGGGAGACCTGAGGACCTTGGAAGGTTTCGGCATTGAATGGGTCACCGACCTTGTTGGCAGCGGCACGGGCCTTGAATCGCTCGACGAATTTGTCGTAGATACCGTCTTGCACGTAAATTCTTGAACCGGCACAGCAGGTCTGTCCGTGGTTGAAGAAGATACCGAAGTTGACCCAGGAGATGGCATTCTCGATATCGGCGTCGTTGAAGACGATGTTTGGTGATTTGCCTCCGAGTTCGAGAGTAACCTTCTTCAAGTTGGATCCGGCAGCAGCCTTCATGATTTGACGACCAACAACAGTGGAACCAGTGAAAGCGATCTTGTCGACATCCATGTGGGATGAAAGAGCAGCACCGGCAATCTTTCCGAAACCAGAAATGATGTTAATAACTCCTGGTGGGAATCCAGCCTCCTTGACCAAGTTGGCGGCAACGAGTGCGGAAAGTGGTGTTTGCTCAGCAGTCTTAAGAACAACAGTGTTACCAGTTGCAACTGCAGGACCGATCTTCCATGCCCACATGAGTAATGGGAAGTTCCATGGGATAATTTGACCACAGACACCAATCTAGAGCTGTCAGTTTTCTTAGTCCAACTAGTATGAAGTAATGAAACATACCGGCTCAGCTCTTGTGTATGAGAACATATCTGGATCAGTATCTATAACCTTGCCCTCAATCTTATCCGCCCAACCACCGTAGTATCTCAAGCATCCTGCAACCATGCCAACATCACCCTTTGCCATCGAGATAGCCTTTCCGTTGTCTAATGATTCGACTGAGGCCAAGAGATCTAAGTTCTTCTCGACCAAATCTGCCAACTTGACTAACAGTTTGCCACGGGTCTCTGGTGTGGTCTGTTTCCATGTTCCTTCGAAGGCTTTTCGTGCGGCTTGGACGGCGATATCGACATCCTTCTCGGTGGCTTCGTGGACAGAGCAAATGACTTCTTCGTTGGTGGGGTTGATGACTTCGAAGGTCTTACCGTCGACACCTTTCACCCATTCGTTGTTGATGAACCTGCGTTAGCATTATCGATTAGCTGGGAGTCTCGTCGGCGATGGTGATGGCGGAGATGGGGAGATGGGGAGATGGGGAGATGGGGAGATGGAGAGATGGAGAGATGGGGGAGATGGGCATGGAATGCGGGGAGATTATGTGTGAAGTGGGGTTGCGGAAGGGAGTTTGGCTTACAATCCGGTAGGTTGAGTGTACTCTCCACTCGTTGGAGTCTTGAGCTGAACTGAGGTCATGATGAGGATTTGATTTATCTGTGATTTGAATTGGATAGTAAATGTGTGTGATAGAGCGTTTGTTAATGGAATAAAGAGGTTGAGGAGGGAGAAGTGCGAAGTTGAGAAATGGTACAATAAAGAAAAGAAGGACTGAAGGGCGGGGTAATTGACGGCTTAAGTAGTAGCAGATGGAGAGATGGCAACTCAGCAACGAGCTAATGTTTGCCTCCCTCCATCAGCCCCTCACGCCCCTCCCGCCCCTCCTACCAAGTACTTAGTATGTTTCCCGACTTGTACCGAAGTACATACAAAGTAGTATGTGAAAATGTGAAATGTCAAATGTGAAAATGTATAGTAATACAAATCAATATCTCGGCAATTCCACGCGTTCCCTCACTCCACCCCCCCATCAGCTTATCATGTTTTTGCTACGGGACCAGGTTATTTGGTGAGACCGGCGACTACATGGATGGATGGATGGTTTGGGGGTAAGACAAGGAAGGTATCTTTCGGTCTGCGGTCTGCGGTCTGTATGTCTGTACTGGGAGGTGCAGTACAAGATTAAGCTACAGTGCAGATGTACTTGCAGATTCCGGTAATTCGATTCATGCCTGTCTGGGTAGCAAAATACGAATCCACATCTGTACCCAGGGAGGTGGGTTATGTCACCGTTGATATCCGCCGTCAACCCAATACCAAATACGTGTTCACAAGATGCGCCGAGATCTCTGTCTTTATCTCCGAACAACATGTTGGATGTTTTTGTCCTGTCTTAGTCGTCCGTACTTGGCACCCAGATATCCACTGTGGGGAGTCTTGTGGCAAAATGTCTCTCATGCAAAATGTCCCTCAATGCCCCTCCAAGTCCCTACAAGTCCCTACATCCCAAGTACTTAGTATTACTGTAAGAGTTCCCGCCCCGGAATGATCGACCATTAAAGTAAGGCTCGAAGGTTCTGGTGGGTTGAGTGGAGTGCAGTGCAGTGCAGTGCAGTGCAGTGGAGTGTTGGAGCTACAAGTACAGTACTGGTTTTGTCTGGCGAAATAAAGGGAGCGAGCCGAGTAAGAGAATTCGTTGGGTCATTCATGCCTCATGCCTCAATGCCTCAATGCCTCATGCTTCATGCCTCATGCCACATGCTACATGTCACTACTGTGTCTTCTCGGCTGCTCATCTGCTCATGTAGCTCAACTACTTTGCACTGCAGTCACCATACCCTAGTAGTCTAGTAGTTCCGTATGCCCTCAATTAAGTGGATCGCGAGCTGTCGTGTCCGGGGGTCGACTTACCCCTTTCGTTGCGACTAGCTATCTTAGTCCGACTTGGCTGCATTTACCCCTCACCTCAAAGAAAGCTCGAGGCTACAGTCCTGAACTTGCATCCTTCCCTGCATCCTTTCCCCGGTTGCTCCCGCCCCTTTCGTTGGTGAGAAAGTCGACTTCGTACAGGACAGCTACACAGTACACAGTACAGCAGCGAATTGCTTATCTCCCAACGTGCATATCACTACTGTATCATCATCGTACAGTACAGCCGAAAAAAATGCACACACATGGCTGTTGGGCTAGAAAATTCTAAAATCTTCTATCATGTCGTCGTCGTTGTTTTCTGTTCTCACTCTGTCGTTTTCCCCTTGTATGAAGCACTCCTCCTTCTGCTCGGTGTAGTGCAGGCACGACTCGAGTCAATGCTCGGCATGAGCTGTAACGAGGGGTCCTGCTCCGCATTTTCGTCTCATCACCCTGCGACACAACAGAAATATCTATCGCCGATAGCAGGGATGCTGATTCGGTGATAAGGAGAGCACGCCACCTCTTTTCGGCCATTACTGTACTTGTACGAAGTAGGTTATTACGCTACCGCTATCACACAATATTCAAGCGCGAGTCGTACGAAGTAGCTTCACACCAAGTCAATTTCTTAGAGGCTGTTGAAATCCCCACTCGCCCTTCTTGAATCGATTTACATACTATAGTATTAAGATATCCCCGCAGATAGTCGGTTCCCTGAAAGTTACAAGTTCGGCGAAAAGAGTATCCTAACGACGACTGGCCTTACGCCCTCCTATCTCGTTTCACTGTCTAGACTTCTCCATGCAATGCTGTACATCTCCATATCGCCGATGAGCAAATACACAATGACATCAGTGATTCCGTTCATGATTAGTATTGAGAGTAGCTCGTCCTATATACGCCTTTGTAAGCCCTGGGGGGTTACCCGTTTCTCCAGGTTTTTGCTCGGGATACTAGAATAGTCAAAACAGACCACCGAGATGCGGGAATATTGCGTTCGGTGATAATTGTATTCTGTTTTAATGCTTATAAAATCATAAGGCAGTGCCAGTTCGTTGTTCCAGACGCGGAAAGGGAGAAGAAGATCAGTCAATATTTCAAGCCATGCCTCGATAATTGTGTATCATTGTGTATCGACGTACGAGTATGTATCGATCGATGTACGAGTATGCATCGATGTCTGCAGCATTGCCGTAAGTTGGGCTTAGCATGATGAGGCGCACGTGACGGTAGAGGTAGTAGCTATGATTGATACATCTTGAGTGCTATCTCCCCTGAAGTCCAGACCAATCGGTGTGGTAGATGGTCCCACGTCGTTCGATATATCAAAGGCGCAAACGCAAGTTGGATGTGTACAGGAGAGACAATTGAAGAGTTGAGGAACAACTCTTGGGTTCGGGGTGACTGGACTTTCGCCGGTAGAACCTGTATGGAGTTGAGGTGAAGAAATAGTTCTACTCGAGACTCGATTGACTGACTGTTGGATGTCGGCTTCATTGTTCATACCGTCATGGCCCCCGAAACTTCCAGGCTGCGTTTTGAATGGCTCTGCTCTTCATTGCTTCCCCTCGTTCTCCTTTGCCCTTTGATGCCTTTGTTACACGATTGTGATGGCTATCGGACCCGAGTCATACCTTTAAACCGACCGAGAGAGGTTTCCCCAGTCAATGATGGACGTCTTCCGCCCGCCTGCACCTTCTGCTTTCATATATAGATGACCATTACTTCGTACTGCTGCCCAAATTGAAAATCAGCGCGAAGAAACCAGGAAGGCACTTCCACGAATATCTTCAAAACTCCATTCCTAGCTTGCGATGCGATACGTAGAGTTTGTTTCTTATATCGTCGTTTTACTCTTCCATCGGTGTTGAATCCGTCAAATAATTTTGAAATATTTTCTAGAATCCTTCTCGGCTGCTTGTTCTGTGTATCAATTGCCATAGGGTCGGGGCTTTTGATTGAGGTTCGAAAATCAGGGCTAAATTTATGACTAAGCACGAAATTTCATGATGGCGGGACCGGTTGAAGAAAGTCTCTGCGTAGCGCCCACTACGTTTGCTACAGATGTCCCGCAATCGCAGAAAGTTCACTCCCAGTTCGTGCGACTTCAACCATGTCGGATTCCACAGCCAATGCCGCCATCATGGCTACCACTGCGAACGGTAAGTTTAATTGTTGCTACGGGGATTCTAGCTTAGAGATCGGTCTTCAGAACGGTCTTCAGAACGGTCTTCAGCACCTCTACTTGTATGCCAAGTTACTAATTCTCATTTTGGTAGAGATCCATGTAAAGTGTGAAGCTCCCGAAGAGCCAAGTCTCGAAGACACACAGCAATCGCCGTCGTTAAAGCGCCGAGCATCTACCGATCAAACAGACTCCCCGGAAAAGAGACAGAGGATTGAGGTAGAAGCCGCAGAAACTACCAATGATATGGGCATTGACATGCAAGATTTTGGACTTGATTCCTGTGGATTTGATTTTGCTTCATTAGTCAGCGATATCGCAGCATCCGTACCACAGAAATCAAATACGACAGAAGGTGCGGATCTTGCTCCTCATTCCGAGAATGGTGCCCAAGTCGCAACTAGCAACAATGCTCCCAATCCCGCGAACGATTCTAGTCAGACAGAGCAACTCGAAAACGGGCATTCATCATCCTCTGAAGCGCAGACGCAGCATGACAGCAGTACCCTTCAGAAGATTCACCTCTTCACTAATACTGAGGCGCAACGGCAGAAGGAGCAGAGGGATATGGCAAAATTACGAGAGAATCCGCAATTATCCATAAGGATCTTGAGTTTGCCAATACTGGAGAGTCTGGTAGGTAGAGAATGTGACTCTCTTGATGATGTGGCTAACGGATATCAAGTCAGTTCAGATATTAGAAACCCTATCCGAGGGGCCATACGACAATGCTGTCTCGATTGTTATGAATAAAGATACCGCTCGTGGACAAGCATATCATACTTTGAAAGGGCTGTTCGATACAACTAAGAGGATTTATAATGACGAGTCCGCCTTTCTGGATGCCGATGAACTGAATATCCGGGATTACCACCAACGAACAATCATAAGAGTTGCAAACCTTGCGACGTTTGTCTCGTGTGTTTTTGGTGGGCAAGATGTAGGATTCTATGATCTTAATAAACATTTTATCAACATATGGACACCGGAAGGAAGTCCATTCTCGAAAGCTTCTGGTCAATTGCTTTTAAACTTGAAGACTCAGATATTTGTTGCGGCCATCTCACAGGAGGAACAGGACAAGACAAATGAGGAAACCATAGCGGACATATTCACGCCAGGGCTAGCGGAATTTCTCGCCAGTAGACATGACTTTCCACTCAACGCAGATGAACTTGAATTCATCCGGGATATTGATAACCGCAAAGAATATCTCTTACAACAAGGCAACGATCCAGTCCGAATAAGTAAGAATTGATGCTCCGCAATTGACGTATTCGTGCTAATCACAATGCAGAGGAATTGGGAGATCTTTTTAATTGGGAAACTTTCCTAAAGTCGACTACCGTACACCTGGAATCGTACAAACCATTCGCCTTACCTTATCTCCAGAAACACTCCCTCAGTGTTCCTGATACTGCGTCTCAAATTGCAATAAATGGCAATCATAAAAATGGAGATCAAAACCTGTCTGAAACTGATGCCATTGCTGCGGAAGCTGAACGTGCTGCTCAGCTTGTCTTGCAGTCCTTTGGCTACGGCAATGAAGGACAATACCACCAGAACAACCAGCAGAATGGTGAGCCCCCTCGCTACGCACGTCAAAGCTTCTACTAATCTTTTCCTTAGGCTACCATCCACCTCCGCAACCACAGTCGTACTCTGCACCTCCCCCACAGGCTACTTACCAAGTATTCTATCAAAGCACGGCGGCAACTCCCCATCATACTCAATCTGAATCAACATCCGCTCTATACGACAAAGCTCGCCAAGCTGCAGCCGCTAAGAATAACCCAGGTCAAAAAGCACGTCCTGGTCTACCCAGTCAACGCCGACCCTGGAGCACCGAAGAAGAAAACGCACTGATGGCCGGTCTCGACACTGTCAAAGGACCACACTGGAGTCAGATTCTTGCTCTATATGGCTCAAAGGGCACAGTGAGTGAAGTACTCAAGGATCGAAATCAAGTCCAGTTGAAAGACAAAGCGAGAAATTTGAAATTATTTTTTCTGAAGAGCAATATCGAGGTCCCATACTATCTTCAATGTGTCACAGGCGAACTGAAGACACGAGCACCAAGTCAAGCCGCGAGGAAAGAAGCGGAGGAGAGAGCGAGACTTTCTGGTGATGAGGAGGCCGCGAGGTTTCATGGCGTTATGGCATTGGCCAGTGGTATGCAAAGTCAAAGTCAGAGCCATCTTGCGCAAACGATGAATGGCAGTGGGAATGTTACGCCGTATCAAAGGACGCCAACTCCAGCGTCGGCCTCGCATCATAGTCCGCATAGTCCGCATAGTTCACCGGAGAGGCTGCATGTTGTGGATCCGGCACAGGAACAAGCACGGGAGGGGCAGGAACCATATCAGCAGCAGCAGCAGCAGCAGCAGCAGCAAGAGAACATTAGGTTGGAAGAGCTGAATACAGAGGATAGGTTAGTGAGGGCACTGTCTGGTGTTTAAGGTTGGGTTGAAATACAGGGAACAGGAGCAGGTGGATAGTGGGAAGAGAGGGACATAAATATTAATGTTTATAAGACGATGACTGTTGTTAGGGTTCGACGTCATATATACTTCAGTCATGTTCTTTTGACCGTTATACAAAGTTAACAGGCACTGTTGTGAAAGTGTCCTATTCTCTGGTGTCGAACCACTCAAAATGTTAATATACAACCCCAAATGGGCGTTTCCATGAAGTTCCTAGTTTACGAATCATGGCCGACTTACTCGAACAATCAAGCCTATTTATGCGGAAAGAGAGTCTGCAAGTATGCTCCAATACTGGAGGTATTGGAAAGTCATTCTCACGCGAGCACTGCAATGATCTATCCGTTTTCAGACAGTGGTAAGACTACAAAGGAGTGGCGAACGTAGAAAAATTAATACCACGAGGTGCAGCTAACCAAGATTCACTAATCTATCCTCAATTCGGAGAGAGTCCTCAGATTTGAAAATACATTTAAAAATAAAGAAAAGCAGACATGCGCGAGCAGCTTGCGACTTGAGATGCAGAGCACACGTTGAGATGGACTTTACCTGGCACATTGGACTCGTCATTTCTCTGCATCGCTGAAGCCGAAGTGGACCCGAAAAGCTTTTCTGCCCACTGATCTGCCTCCTTCAACCTGCGGTCATCACAAATCCTTGATGATTGCTCAACATGTTGGTTTCTGAAGACTGGGCAGATGTACGTTGATCATCGACCGAGGATTACCCGCTTGTGCTCTCTGTCGGAATTCCGGCCCGTCAAAAATATGAGAGGTTTGGGTACAATAACTATAACATTAAGGTTATATATACGCCCATTTTCATCGTCCACATTCCATTTTTGAGTACATTATATTGTTTATTTAAACTAATTCTTGCACATACGACCATAGATCAAGGACCAACTGGGCATCCCGTCCGCTCTGCCATACATAAGCCTTGAATCGGTGGATTAGTAGTTGGGTGGGTGACCACCAGCGAATCCCCACTGTTGTATGTTCTTTTGCATTTTTTTTGGCCTCTTCCTACGATCCCTTCCAGGAAGCAGCAATGTCTCGAACTGTGACGGTGGTCGAAGATCCTCTTACAGAGATACCTCTGTCGACTTTTGTCACTAGGCAGAACGAGCCCCAAAACCTCGCAGCTGAGTCTCCGCACCCAGCGATACCTCCTTCTGAATCATGGATAAACTTGCCCCTGGTGCTCAAGCTCACTTCCTCGATTCTTGCTTTCTTCACAGCAGGTCTCAATGATGGAAGTCTTGGTTCTCTCATCCCTTACATTCTCACCACCTACTCTGTCTCTACATCATCCATCGCATTCCTCTACCTCTCCTCGTTCATGGGTTGGATATTCGCTGCCGTCACAATCCAAGTATTCCAAACCTACTTACATATCAGCACCGGCGGACTACTACTTCTCGGTGCAAGTCTGCAGCTCGTAGCTCAAGGTCTACGAATCTGGGGACCGCCGTGGGCTTTATTCGTCGTTAGTTTTGGTCTGGCTGCTCTGGGTCAAGCATATCAGGATGCGCAGGCGAATACTTATATTGCGCAGTTGGGTGAGAAGGCTCATAGGTGGTTAGGTGTTATTCATGCGGCGTACAGTGCGGGGTGTTTGGTCAGTCCTTTGGCTGTGACTGGAATTGCGAACGCTGACTCCGATCACTGGACTTGGAGTTATGGCGTGCTGGCAGGTGTTGCGGGTGTGAATATCGGACTGGTGATGTGGGCTTTTTGGGACGTTATGCTGATGAATCGAGATGAATTGGATCGCGAGGTCGATTCATCAGAACAAGCTGACGGAAGAGCTCACAGCAGAGAAACGAGAAGGAATTCAAGAATCTGGAAAGAGATTGGGATGATTGTCAGAGAGAAAAACGTTTGGTACATCAGCTTATTCTTTTTCTTCCATCTTGGAAGCGCCATTACGATCGGCGGTTGGCTTGTAACCTACCTTCTCACTCTCTCCCCAGGCTCTGGTATTCAGGCTTCTTCTATCGGGTACTTGCCTACACTCTTCTATACCGGGATTGCCCTAGGCCGATTGATACTCATCGAACCTACTCATCGATATGGAGAACGTCCGATGCTTCTCCTATACTCGGCACTTTGTATCATCCTTCAAATCATCAACTGGCGGATCTTCAACCTGGTAGGGAGTATAGTTACCGTCTGTTTAATGGGCTTTCTTCTCGGACCATTCTTTCCCGCGGCAATCTCGCACACAAAGGCGCTCATCCCTTCGAGAATTATCACTCCGGCTTTGAGTCTGATTTTCGTGGTCGCGCAGGCTGGGGGGACGGTATTTCCTGCGCTGACGGGTGTTGTTGCGGCGAGTTTGGATGGGGGAGAAGGAGGGGTTAAAGTTTTGCAGCCGGTTGTTTTAGGGTTGTTGGGGGCGATGATGGGAGCTTGGTGGTTGGTCCCGGGGGTTGAGAGAAGAAGGGAGTGAATGATTGGAGATTTATACAGTAGAACTAAGTGCTTGATAAGATGGGGCTAGGGATGGAATGCTGCTCGAGCATAAGCACGGAGAGGGTCCACTGCTGTCATCAGAATCGAATAGACAGTAACATGTAAAGGAATTTATATTCTTCTTCTCAAGTAGAATAGATGAAGACTTCGCAATAATCGCAAGAAAATAAATCGCACCACTAGTTCTAGCTGTAGAACTAGCTCACATGGCCATTAGCCAAGCTCCTTTAGCCTTGCTGCAACACCGACACCAATACAAACAGCTCAATTAGATCAAGATACCGGCGCCACCAACATCTGCACAATTCGGCTATATGCATCCTTCAACCCGCTATCCCCTTTTCTGGTAGTTGCGTTGAGGATATAACCAATTGCACTATCGTATAGTGTGACACTTCGCATAGCTCTATCTCTAGACTTCCTTGAACCTTGAGCTCGATAAGCTGCAGATAAGGTAGGTGAGATGATGGCATGGCATGGAATTTTCTCACTTAAGGCTGGAGGGGAAGCTGTGCTTTGGAGGGCAAGCTTTGTTCTCGTTCTTTTGCTTTTATTTCTCGAGCTATACGAGTAGAAAGAGCTTGATTATATATCTGCAAGTGCTGCCCTCGAAGCCGAGTACCTTTTCGTCGGTTCTCGCGCCGGACAGCATTGCGCTCAAAGCTACCCCGCACCTAGAACCTATTTCCCGCCTAGCTACAACATCTAGCCTTTGTCGCAATCGGAATTTTTGGAGCTTCGAATTGAAAGAAGCTCCGGAAACAAAGGACAATTGTGTCTGAAATAAAGAGTGTTTGGTGTGACGACATCTGACTATCCTTGTTCGAAAGTGTGGACAAAGCATTGGGAAGTAGAAGTTCCTCGAGAGAAAACGCAACGACATATCCTAGCTTCCAGCGAGTACATACAACTTGCGGCATATTCAATATGGCACGATCACCGCTTCTCATCTTACTTTCCCTCTCTGCTTTCGTCGGAGCCGATGATACAATACCCATAACCTGGTCATCAATTGTGTACACCTACCATGGAGAAAAGACTCCAGATATACGCAATTCTATCACTCCCAGTCTTACACCACTAGGTGGGCAGCAACTCTACTCGGCGGGTTCTGTCATTCGTGATCGATACTTGAGTTCGAATGACACACAACTTACCCTGGGATTGCCAATCAATGGATTAAGTACGAGTACAATCGACAATAGCCAGATGCAGATTTTGAGTACGAGTGATGGATATGTTGTAGCTAGTGCACAAGCATTCATGCAGGGACTATACCCGCCTGTCCTAGGCGTGAATGGGGGAAGCAGTGTAAGTAACTCAGCGTCGGCTTCATTGAACATTGAACCCTTAAAAAATGCGTTTCTGACGTTATTGGAGATAGATTCTCGGAAATAACTCCGTCGTCAATTATCCCTTGGGGGGCTATCAATACCCAAATATCAATTCTCTCTCGCCGCTGGACTACAACTATATTTGGTATGTTTGCTCTGGGCTTCAATGTACACTCTGCTAACTCCCGCCTAGGATCGCTGGCAACGAACAATGTACTGAATACATCCAAGCAGATCTCAGAAGCACCGAGTACTCTTTGGAACCTATAATAAATAATCCATCTGGATTCTACTTGTCCCAGGCTGATACCTTTTTCTACGGCATCCCAAAAGCTCTCCTCAACTACGGCAATACGCTTGGCCTCTATGAATATGCACTCTACCAGTATAATCACAACAACTCTATCTACAATTCTTCGTCATCCTCCAGACTTTTAAACACCATGTACGAACTTGCTTCCGAACGAGCCCAACTCCTCAACACACCCGCTAAATACTCCAACATCCAAGCCATCTCCGGCCAATCCCTCGCCTCCTATCTCCTCCAACAATTCAGCGCCGCAATCGAGTCCAAGGGCGTCTCCGACAAACTCACCCTCCTCTTTGGCAGTTACGAGCCCATGCTCGCCTTCTTCTACCTCTCCTCGCTCTCGACCTCCGACCTAACCAGCAAAAGATTCTCCATGCTCCCCAACCACGGCTCCGTCATGGCTTTCGAGCTCTTCTCCTACATCCCCACTCACACCACCAATCAGTCCAGCAATATCCCATTCCCGTCCACAGATGACCTCTACGTGAGGTTCCTCTTCCGAAACGGCACAGATGACACGGACCCCCTGATCAGCTACCCGCTCTTCAATCGCGGGAACTCGGAGATCGATATGCGGTATGATGATTTTGTGCTCGAGATTGGCAAGTTCGCGCTCAGTGGCGTCGTCGAGTGGTGTAATGCGTGCGGCTCGGTGAATCTTTTCTGCGCAGAGCTGCTGAGCCATCAGTCGAGCTCGGGAAACAAATCGGCGGTGGGGGGTAGGAAGGGTGGTATGGGTGCGGTGGTGGCAGGTCTCATTGGTGCTTTTTCTACGCTTATGGCGATCTTGCTGCTTTGTGGTGTTTTGACTATGTGTGGATTTAAAATCGGGTATCGAGGACGCGAAAAGAAGGGGGGCGAAGAGGAGGTGAGTGTTTTGAGAAGAGGAAGTGGGCATGCAGGGAAGGGTGGGTTCAAAGGCGCGGAGAAGTTGGCTTCGGATACGGATTTGACGATTGTGAAAGGAGGTGGGGGAATGGTAAGACACGAACGAGTTGGAAGCTGGGAGTTGAATGAGTCACCTGTTAAGACAAACTTGGATAAGGAGGTGGAAGGTGGCGTGAAGAGACCAGAGAGAGTCGTTAGTATGGCAGATTATGGGAGGAAAAGTGAGGATGGTATTGGGCCCATTGATCCTTATGGGAAGGGTGTCCAAGGGGATGATTATGTGTAGATGTGGTATGATTCGATTTGCTTGGCTATGGTTTATTCTTTGATTTCTCAGGTGTTGGACTTTTGATTGAGTTGCAAAAGGAGATGGTTTCATGAATGGTTGATACCCTTTTTCTTACACTCTCTAACGTTTATTTATACCCATATACCTTTTTTCTCTTGGCCTTCTCTCAGTCAGGTTGTATGGTGCTGGCTCTTGGCTTAGGTATTTAGAAAATCTTATCACAATACCAGCAAGCCAGATGTGCATGTAGGACAGGAGCGTCTCACAACTTTGTAGTGAATGTCGAGGCAGATATAATGCTCCATGCATCGCATTTATCTTTTTAGTTAACAGGTACGCCTGCTTGGGGTTTGGTGCTTTTGGGGCTGCTGATTTCTGCAGTAGAAATAGATGTGACAAGAGGACCGAGAAAGACGAGACAGATGAGGTGGATGGCAGTTGCATGTTTACGTAGACACAAGTAAAAGATTACGCGGACGGGGGATGGCTCAAGACCGACAAGGGCTTCAGCTGTACCGAGCTGGTGAGCTGGTGTTATGAATGGCTTGCTTTGCTGGAGAGACTAACATACAATCGAACTATTGTGTACAGGACATTCAGATATTGGAAGAGTGCAGACTTGGTTGGTAACTAATGAAAGACGGGATTTCTGTGATGACTCGATCAAAGGATTAAAGTCACCAGTCATTGGGTATACATCAAGCACTTTACTCGAATATCCAGTCAGTGATGGAAGTAGCACCCGCATCCCTTTCTAAATCCGTTGACGCATAGTATGGTGAATCATAATCCCAACCTACCGCCCTCCACTTGGATATGTACATTTTATGAAGAATTGGGGGTCGAATTAAACAGCAGAATCTCTGCAGAACCATCCAGACTGTCCGTCGAATGCCAGATTACTGTGCAGATGGTAACTGCTTGTTCAAACTTCATAGCCTTAAACTTCCCATTGTGTTGCTGGCTCCACCTCCGCCCACATTATCCATCAGTCTGCCAGTCGCGATCATGGTATAGGAAGTTCGTATCTCCATGAAGGAGAGCTGCTCGAGCAAGATCAAATTGCAGTTTCACAATATCTGATAAAGCGCGGATAGAGAACGTGGAAAGCTGGCGTGATGTCGTGCGTACGTCGGCTGATATTCATCGGCGGGAAGGACTAGGCAGCTTACAATAGTCAAGATGAATACCGTGGCCCGCCGACATTTTACCCCGCGCGCTGATGCCATTCGATGTTATCGTATCGCCTAGTCGTCGAGGTTTGCTGGATTGTTCTGACGCGCGTCCTTGATCACAGATCATTTCCAGATTTTCTGCGCAGCGGTCCTCCTTTGGATTAGCCATGAGATTATTCTTAACTTCAACCTACCATAAAGACCACTATCAATCCGTAAAGATCATTCATGCTATTGATGCAGAGATTGAAGCGACTTGGTTGAGATTTTGGTGGCTGTCTGTTGTTGTTTGTTGTTGTTGTTGTCGTTATTGTCGTTGTCGTTGTTGTTGTTTGTGAACAATAGTTGATGCTAACTTTAAACCGACCTTACTCTATATCCATGCAGTGTCTTTGTATCTTTGAGAAGTATATCTCCAGCTGTCATGTCTCTAGGATGGAGTATTGAGTGCAGTTTTACTAGACCGACGACGAGATAGTTCTCGTTACGTATGAGGGTCGCATGAAACCCAATGTTTCATTCGATGATTACAGTATCTGCTTTTCATGCTTTTATAAGTGCCGTATTTCCAGGGCACATTCGAATATGCCCACTTCAGCGCATTATGGGACCCATCTACGAAGCCAGCCGCGAGTCGGATTGGACGAGGAACATTGCCTCGCATTAGAAGCTCGGGTTTCTGCTTGGCCTGAAATTCCAATCAATTACTACGAGTTACACAATTGTCATCATAGCCTTTACACACGTGCGCAGGGCTGAAAACCCGTTCCAAGCTTACTGTTCAAGTAAAACCGGATCGAACACCAGATGTTACAGTCGTACCCAGCCACCAAGCCTCCAAGCGATTCGACGGCATCGAATCATTTCTACAATGCTCCCCCGACTGGGTCATATCCTTCGCTGCAGTGGGAAATTAAGTCTGGGCACGAAGCAAGCTTGGCCCCATCAGAAGAAAAAGAATGAAAATGGGACGTGACGATGGAGCTTTGGCTCGCCCTACCTTGGGAAGCTTGTCCAGAAAGGCGGGTGATCAACATTTAAGCGGAGGAGATGCGACGGGAAACGGAAGCATATATTACACGCTGGTATTATTTGCTGTCCTTCCCTCTTCATTGCACTCGACTTTGACAATTCATTGTCACCTCCATCCTCAATCGTCAGATAGCAAAAACGCCTCGCGCACCTACCCTACCTATACTCTTGGCAACGGCGTTGGATTCATATCGTGAAACTACATCATCATTGCGTTGAATTAACAGGAATCAAAAATTGTTGGAATGGCCCGTTCGAGATCCAGATCCAGATCCAAAATCTCTAAAGAAGTCATGACGATTCCCCGCAGTAGTACAACATCACTTCAACTAAAGAGTCGAGAAAGCAACCACTTCCCTGAAACCGAATCAACACTTCCTGACCTACCTCGACGCTCGTCGTCGGGTATTTCCCTGGTCGACAATGTTCTTTCGTATCTCGGTCCGCATAACCCATTCCCTCACCAGATCGCATCCTCTGATATAGTGTGGGTTCTGGATAACACTGCGTACAGAAATCAAATCACGGGGAAATGGGAGGCAGAATTTGTCGCCGCAGTCTGGGATGCAAACACTGGCGCAGGGGTCAGCGGAGTGGTTGGTGACGTGGTAGGAAAAATTGGTGGAAACGCGGGAGATGACGAAATCGTGGAGGAACGCTTGCGGCCATTTGTGAGAGAGGTGAGACCAGGACGAGTTGTGAATGTTAGATTTGGCGGGAAACAGCATGGAAGTAATCTAAAGCTGGGCCCCGGTGGAAGAGATGGAATCAGTAGTGATGTTCGGCCAGTACCCGATGGAAAAGATGGCGAGATTGTGACTAGTAGAGCAAGAGTACCAGAGGGAACGCAAGGTTTGTTAGAATTCAGGACGGTTTTTGCTGAACCAGAGGGCTGGGGCATCATTTCTGGTAAGTTCGAGTATACTGGCAAGCCAACTTCGATGAGCGCCAAACTGATATGAACAGACATCGACGACTCAATCAAGGTAACCCAGACCAGCTCCCCTACTGGTATTCTTCGCAATACTTTTCTATCCAAGCCAGAGCCGATCGCTGGAATGCCAGAATTTTATGCGTACTTACAGACTCTCCTCACAACCTCGGCACCTTTCTTCTATTTATCAGCTTCTCCATACACCTTATACTCATTTTTGAGCGAGTTCCGGCAAGCGCATTACCCTCAAGGCACCATGATTCTGAGAGACGCGAATTGGATGAATCTTTCAGGCTTGTTAGAGACATTGACTGTTAGTACACAGGAGTATAAGGTTGATCGCATGGAAAAGATTCACAAATGGCTGCCCAAAAGGAAAATGATATGTGTCGGCGATTCTACACAATCTGATCCTGAAGCATATGGAGATATGTAAGTCATAATTATCATTCTCTCCACTCTTGCAGACAATGCCGCAAATCCCGCACATGGCTATGGCGCGATTGCATGTGTGAGATGGTCCCACTGAATAGAGGCTGATATGTTTCATCATCTTCACTATGGAATTCCCATTACCATCACAATCCCATGCGATCTTAATGTATGTTGCTGACCTCCCACTTTAGGTATCGCAAGAACCCGGACTGGATCAAGCTAATTCTGATTCGCAAGGTCACGGATATTGCAGCCATAGGCATAGAGGAGAAGAACGAGCCAGGCAGATTCGAAAGAGCATTTAAGGATGTACCAAAGAGTGTGTGGCAAATTTTTGAAAATCCCCAAGAGTGTTATACAGCGGTAGACAATCTGGTTAAGGAGGGTGTGTAAGGTAGGGGGACATGGTGTGGTTCTCGAAATAGTATACAAGTTTTGCGTCATGACGAACTGGTGGAGTTTTTGGGCGGCATCTGTATGGTTCGGGAATTTCTGACCAAGCAATACCCTTGTTTCTTTGTAAGAATGTACCTTGACTTACTGCCATGATATTACAGGAATTTGCAAATCCATCGTTGGTTCAAAGTGGTCCCGGAGCATGGGTAGTATCCTATATGTGGTGTTCGGTACCTTGCAGCCGCCCGGCAATCTTCTCGGGCCATGTGACGCAGCCGCGGATGGTCTTTACCTCGTCAAAGACCCTTTCCCTTTTCGAAAATTAACGGCTTTTAAACGATTAAGCGCTCATGAAGTGGTTTTCGCCAGTCTTTCTAGAAATCTTTTACGAACGAGGCCGATTAACTAGGGTCTTGGGCCGTATGTACATGGGGTTACGATTTTTCGGTACTACTTCCTGGATTTCAACTCCATGCATCATCAGGAACCCATGCCCGACTAAAGTTCACTGCCATCCAACGCTTCATGGATTATATCGTGTTATAAGAAGGTGAGCTACGAAGTCATGTCTCATATAACAGCTACTACAGATTGTCAGTGTCTCGGATTATTTTGATAGATACAAGTTTCTTCATACACTTGGCTGGCGATACATTGTACCAACTTTCCCTTGAGCTTTTCCTCCCCTACCTCTCCTTTCCGTCTGTCGTTATCCAGAGCCCCTCCATCATCTTACAATCATGTCTACCACCACTCTTCTCCCCACTCCTACTCAAACTTTCTTCCTTGACTCATTTTTAACATCCAACCTCCCGACAACTACCACCCATGAATACTCATTCCCCCAGTTCCCTCACCTGCCACAAGAAGTACGAGAAATGATATGGCGCCTTGCATTCTTCGCTTCGGAAGCCCCCCGCCTAATCGAAGTTCAAGCCAAGACCGATGAGAATCTATTCTGGAATGTAGATTGCGAAAACATCATGTATCCCGAACCCACGGGATCAAGTGTCATACAATGGAGTGAGAAATACCCGCGGGCTCCGTCTACTCTTGAGAGTGTATGCAAAGAAAGCAGAAATGTGGTGGAAAATCAATGGGATTGGTGTTTCGGCGATGCACATGGAGAAGATCTCGGAATGGTGGAGCTGGATACTGTCAACGACACAGTGAATGAAGTAAAGACAAATGAAGTGGAGAAAAGATTGGGGAGTAGTTTCCGGAAAGGTATCCAGTTCTTGAGTGATCAAGATACGATATATATCAAAACTGGCAAGAATGGAGTACTAGAAGGGTTGAAAGATGCGAGGGCCTCAACACTGAATTTGGGTAGTGTTCGAAGGATTGCGCTGGACACTTATTTTGTCAGCCATTACCTTGTTCACAAGCAGCTCTTCGAAGGATGGTCGAATGAGGATGGTATTACAGAAGAACCGATGTTAAAAGGATTGCAGGAATTGGTTGTAGTAATGGATAACTTTGCGATGGATGGATACTGGATTGATCGGCCTGTGTGGATGGGAGCTGGAGGGAAAGTTAATCTGCTAGGGACAAAAGAGATATCGGATGAGTATCTGAAACAGTCAAATAAGGTGATGGCAGAGAAGTTTGGTGGGAAGAAGTTTGGCGGCAATGAAGCGTTAAGTGTGAAGGCGATTCGGCGGAGTGAGTTGGTTAGTTATACGAGCAGAGATAGCGCAAGAACTTTTGGGAATTGAACTCAATGTTACTGGTTTAATAAATTTTCTATGCCGTTGCTAATATCATTGGCACAAAAAATGTAAATATCGGTCTTAATATAGACAGATTCTCCATCATGGATGCGACTTCGAAATCTTGTGGCATTCATGAAGTTGGCGCTGGCAAAATGAAGGCTGCCAGAATCACGTGTCGGGAAAAGTTCGCCATCTGGGCGAGTATCTGCACCAGCCATCTCCATGCAAACCAGACAACATCATCAGAAGTCGAGCAACGAATCGCTAAAGATCTGGGAGCTTGACGTGGTTGAAACTCTCCCTACTTACATTGAGGACTTTGCCGATATGTAATATGGTCGTGGAAAGTACAGAAATCTCAAAGAGTTCAAAAAGAAAGCAATTTAAACTCGACCTCAAAGCCTATGCGCAGGAATGAAATTGAGGAGCGCATGAGGTTATGATAGACCTAATACACCCGCATTGTCTTCCCAGCCTATGCGAAGAATAATATCTTCTCGGTTTATTCGAGGGACTCGTACGTTCTCAAGGTCGTTGTTGGATGAGCTCTTGGTGTCCACACTTCTCGCCACGAAATACCTACGACACAATGTCAGATCAAAAGCCTAGCAAAAGTGCACAACCGCCTCTCGTGGATCAATTTCTGCAGACAGGCAAGCTGGCTTTCGATCCTGATCGCCCAGAACATGAAAAGTCGGCGCCCCAAAACCAGTTCAATCAATTAATTGCCAGGTAAGGGCGTTGTACAATGTGTCCTAATATTGTGTTTCTAATGACCTAATGACCTACAGCAATTCCACACTGACTCTTATGCCAATACTGAATCTACTGGTCCAGCCAGATCGAGTCCAATCATGGCTACGAGCTCCGCTCATACAAGCGCTGGCGCGTCTCCCTTTGAGACCGCGAGGCGTCCAAGATACTATAGAATTCGTCTTTTCAATTCATCCGAGCAACGCGAATAGACAGGAAACCATGGGCAGCCGCTCGTCCAACATCTCTCATGAAGCTCTCAGCTCCGCCTCAAGGCTTCTCTCGTCGCCGCCAGAGTCCATGTCTCCCGACGAATGGTTCAACGGAATCGGTCCTCAGCTTCTTGAGCTTCTCGATGGCAAAGGGGAAAGAGAAATAGATAAGGCGGCTGCCTACATCATTGGATTTGGTATTCTTGGTCGAAAGATGTATGGGGCACCAGGTATGATCTATACTCTCATTGCAGCGTGCTCTACTAAATTTTTCAGGTGCACCTGGATGGATGGCATTGGTGGAGCCGATAGTGGGTTCGATCGATCCAAATCTTGCACCCGGAACAACTAAAAGAAAGTCACGAGATACAGATATAGTTGAATTGGGCACTCCGGAAATTCTGGTATCTGCTGATGAGCTCGGTAGAGCTCTCAAGAGACTGCATACCTTGGTTACATCTCATCCACATCCTTCTCTTACTAAACGCCTTCTCAATCCTATTTTGTTACCCCTCTGGTCTCTCTCAAGTTGGAGTACTCAAGGTGGTGCGAGTAAGTCTCGGGCGCTTTCAAGAAAGCTGTTAAAAATCCTGCTTCAGCTCACCTCCTCGACAACTCCCGGAAATATTCAATCTCCCCTATCTAGTATCTTGCACGATATGTTATTCAGAGGAAGATCCGAACCTCACAAGACCCATTGGATTTACAGCTCTACGGGAGGCGCGGGAGATATTCAAATTGTGAAAGACGTGCATAGCAATAGTTCGAGCAACATTGTGGATATTACAAGGATCGATCCTGCGGTCAGAAGCCTTATTACCTTAATAAAAGACATCCCAGAGCTTGAGTCACAGGTTTCTGTTCTTTTTCTGTCGCTGTCTCGCAAATGGCTTGCACAGGGTGCAACCGAAAGGTCTCACACACCTATTGCGATTCGCATATCGCCGCAAAGCGATGATGACGGCGCACAAACGAAGCTCATTGAAGCAAAACTATTGCAGGAAATGATTACTGAAATGCCAGAGAAACTGGTTCAGGATTCTAAGCAGTGCCTTGACTTAGTAAATGGAGTACTGTCTAATAGGGATACTGGAGCCGACGAAAGTGAAGACCAGGGGTCTGATATCGCCATAGCACTGAGCTTGTTGAATATTGTCCTTACATCACCTAACTTCCGACCCGACCCTACAACGGAACCCCTCCTTGAGCAGATAGAGTTATCTGTCAAATCGATAAGCCGAATTCGAGGGACGGAGATTTCACAGACGGCACAAAACTTGCTGCTGGTCCTGCAATACCGCAACTCCTTGAATGAACTAGACCAGCCCGAAACATTGAGTGTCCCCAGTAAAACCGTAGAGGACAGGAAAACGTACAACCTCGCAATGTCTTATCTAACATCTACGGAATCGCCACCCCCGGTCAGAGTACAAGGAATTGACCTTCTTCAGACCTTGATTAAGTCACAAAGTTCTATCCTAGATATTCCGGCGTTGCTTGTTCTGTTCTCATCGCTCCTACAAGATAACGAGGAGTATGTGTATCTGCGTGCAATCCGGAGTTTCATCGACCTCGCGAAATATCACCCCAAGGCAGTACTTCGGGACCTAATTGAGCGCTATGTTGATGGCAATGAAGATTATGATTTGGATGCACGACTTAGACTAGGTGAGGCACTACTACAAGTCATTCAGTCATCGCCAGCAACATTTACAGGACCTATCGCGAAATCTGTTGGTGAAGGATTACTTTCTGTTGCTGGCCGTCGAGGATACAGACCAAAGACCGAGAAAGAACAGATCAAACGTCAAAAACTACAAGACCAAAAGAACAAGGAGGCGGAGGAAGCATGGGATGGTCCAGTGCCTCAATTAGATGATGTCCTTGAGGAAGGCGCATCTCCGGAATATGATATACTCTCTCAAATCGTTTCTGGGTGGGAAAGCAAGCGTGGTGCAGAGGATGTTCGTGTTCGTGCATCTGCTTTAACAATTTTAGGATCGGCTATAGAGTGCAACATCGCAGGCATAGGATCCCAGCCCATATCCATGGCGGTAGACCTGAGCATTCATATTCTTACCCTCGAGACGGAAGTAGAGAAAGGCATACTCCGTCGCGCGTCTATAATTCTCATCATGAGTTTTGTACGAGCACTCGACTCAGCGAGATCCGAGAGGAAGAAGCTGGGATTTGGCTTTGTAGGCCAAAGTCTTAACGATGTGCAAAGGATCTTAAAATACGTTGAGGAAACAGACAATGATGGACTGGTAAGAGAGCATGCGAAAGATGTAATTGAGGGAATGGAGGCGTGGCAGATGAACTCATTGATGCCAGTCGCGGAAGCTGGCCTTCAGGACCTGAGTGGTATCACTAGCTTGACTGGTTTGAATATCAACCCTGGTGGAGATGCAAGGGGCATAAGACCCAAAATTGAGGAGATCGAGTAGTGTCAAAGACCGACGAGATACGATGAAGACTCAGTGACCTCTGAAAATTCCTTCATGAATGGTATGGGGATAATCGGCACGGACGAGTCACATAGTCTAGAGTTTGTGCTTATCGGTGCCCGAAAAAGAGCGGGTATGCCGATCGTTAATATTGTAGTACGATATTCTAACATTCAGATCAGCCTCATAAGATTTGAATTGAGAGAGCAAAAGTATTCCTTGTACGAAAGTACACAACGTTGCGTCCGCCATCAGGCACGCGACAGAACTTGCTCCAATGACAATGCCGGCAACGGCGGCTTGCATAGAATCCATTCACGGATGTCACTGATTGCAGATATTAACTTACATACAAATGACACCCACCTGATCCCATCAGCAACGACCGGCATTCTTTATCGCATCTCCCGCATACTGACCCACGGTTTCTCCGGAAATCAACCGTTTTTTTTTTTCATGCAAGGATACAGAAAGTACAATGAGAATCCATCGCACGTTACACCCACGGATGTCTTCCTCGATTTGGATTGGTGAGCTGTCACTTGACTCCATGTATACGGGTGTGGAGACCAATCCCATCTTTCATATTGCTTCCCCCTTTAGGTTTTTCACATGACCCTCGGCGTGGTAGGAAATTGGACACTCCGCAAAGAATAATGTACCCCGCAAACAGTCGACATGGAAGCTCCTTTTGCATGCTTCCCCAGACCTCCCCGCAGTCTCAAAAAAGGAGGGAAAAAAGAAAGAAAACGAACGACAAATATGGAGCATTTGTCACGAGAAGTAGCCAAAATTCGACAGAAACGCTTGGGATTGGACAATTCGATTTTGATATATTTTAGATCCTGGATCCTCATCCAATCAAGTGGTTCCACCTCAAATTCAAATACCCTGTCATACGGCTCTCCTAGAGAATCTTCCATTGGCGCTTCCACAGACAAGGTCGTTGATTTGTTGTGGATGAACGAAGTCTTTGCTTCTTACTTTATTCTTTATTCCGACCTGAAAAATGATCATGAGAACAATCTCTTCGCATTGAAGGATTCATTTGCTGACTTTCCTTCTTGCTTGCGCGGACTATCTTTTTTAGGAACACTTTCTGTTGATCGCCCTCGGTGATGGTTCCTGATTGGAAGTCGACTTGTGCCGGAGCACACGGTTAATTTGTTCATGTCGAAATGCCATGTACAATTTCTCCATGGTTTAAGGCAGACAGCAAAAATGGGGCGGCCGTTCGACGGTACCTGAGAGTAACCGTTTAGGAAATCTCCATCCAGCTGTATAAATATCCGTGAGGTGTCTCAGCTATGGGTTTTCTTTCCCCAGCTCAGCTCGTGTGTTTCTCTCCTCCCCCTTGGTCGTACCGTTGGCTTTGTGAGACCGTTCATTGTCAATCGTTCCCCCTTTGTCCAAGGCCTCTTCATCCATTATGAAGTTCAATTCTCTTCTGATCTGGTCCCTCGTTGGCCTTGCTGCCGCTTCCCCAGTCGCTCGACGTATGGAAAGCAATGAGAAAAGAAACACACCCCTCAATGACTTCTTAACCATATTACTCGAGTACCTGCCAGCTGTCGATAACACAATCTCTGCGGTAACTGGTGTGTTAACTAAGTTCGAAGATCTGGTCTCAGACCTAACTGGAGTCAGCGACACATACAACGAACTTGGCGGCGCTTGCACAAAGTACACTGTAATCTTTGCACGAGGAACAAGCGAGCCAGGAAATGTCGGCATTCTTGTAGGACCACCATTCTTCGAAGCTTTAGAAGCATTGGTAGGGGCATCGAGTCTCACCATCCAAGGTGTAAACAATTATGTTGCGTCGGTAGCCACATATATTGCAGGAGGAGATCCCGTTGGGAGTGCCGAGATGTATGTAACCATCCTCATATTTTGCCAGCATTCCGTCATCATTCATCTGACTTTGATACAGGGCAAAAGAGATTAAGGCCGCGTATGCTTCATGTCCTAACACCCATCTCGTCGTTTCTGGGTATTCTCAAGGAGGTCAATTAGTGCACAACTCTATCGCACTATTGCCAGCTTCAGTAGCCAAATGGATCAGTTCTGTCGTTATTTTCGGTGACCCTGGTTAGTTTCTTATCTAGATATATTAGATACGGAGAATTTACTAACTGATCTTCAGACGACGGAAAAGCTATTCCGAATGTTGATGCTTCGAAAGTGGATGTTTACTGCAATGCCGACGACAATATCTGTGTGAATGGCGATCTCATCCTTCCAGCGCATTTGATTTATGGAGAGAACGCTGCAGCAGCAGCAGCTTTTGTCGTTGCAGCGGCGTAGCTCATCGCTATCATATCACGCAATTCCAGATGCATATGATGAAGATTCAGGGAAAATCATGGTGGGGCAGTGATCTTTTATGATGGGGGAATGTTGGCAATGCATGCTCTCCCTCAGTCTTGGTGTTTGCGGCGTTCTCACTCGCAGATGGATACTTACGAATGTGAGACATGATGGGATAATGCTTGATATTGTGGTGAGGGGAGTTCTCACGGCGGAATAAAAATGGAGTTCGGGCAGTGGAAATGATGTCAGGTGGTGGCTATCTAGCAGATCGTGCTGGTTGATCCAACTGGAACATTTATTACGAGAGAAACCACATATGTTAATCCAGATTATTGGTTTCCCGACTATTTAACAACGTGATACAAGATCTCTTCTGATCTGTATTTTCATTCCCGTTTGCGGGAGACGCGTGAGACATCATCCTCCGCGGCATGTGGGGCATGTTCCTGGGCCCTCCCCCGCTCATGCATGAAACTGCGTAAAGTCAAATCTCATAGGCTTGCGCACTACACCTACATCGCACAATTTTCCGGGGCCAATGATAAATCTAGACTTTCCACCGAACTGCACCTGTCGATCTGATTAGTGGAATCCGGAGAAAAAGCTGTTGGAACTTGGATGTGATGTTTAGACGCCGAAGAACTAACAATGCCACTACCATATTGTTCTCGTGTTCATTGTCATCAGCACGACTGTCTCGATCACTCAGAGACAGTCCATTCCGGGAAGGTCATACAGATCTCATCATCAGTGACCTAAATGATCTCACATCATGACGCTCAACTACAAAACGTTTGCGAGGTCTCCTCCAGAAGCCACGAGTTCTCAGGATGAGGAAGCTTCATCTCTCTTTCAGAAGAAGAAGACATTCTTGTTCTTGGATAAGGACCAATACGCCATGGTGTTAATGTATTGCCGAAGGGGGGCTTTTGCCCTCATTGGAGCTATCCTTATTGCTCTCGTGATCTTCGTACCTGTTACACGTGCACATCATCAAAGGGAAATATCCGATTCCAATAACATTCTTTACGAGCCAATCCTCCCTCCTTCATATCCGCTTGCAGTGCGGAATCCATATCTCTCGGCATGGATACCAGGCCCGCTTGTCTCCAATATCAGCGCAGCCAATGCGCAATTCTGGGCTGGTCAAACGCTCATCTGGAGTGTGATTGCACGTATTGACAATGTGACATACAATCTATTCGGTGTGGCTACCCCTGGATCTGGTACGAAGTATGGTGTTACTACGGGCGCAAAATATACTGCGACTCATTCGATATTCAATGTCACCGCTGGGGATGTCGCGTTCGCATTGGATTTCTTTTCACCTGTGTCAACGCGCAATTATTTGAGACAGTCATTACCTTTCAGTAATCAATCCCTTCTTGAGTTTTCTCATACACTTCGCTGATTTATTAGGTTACTTGAAAGTCACTGCATTGAGTAGCACTCCAGCTCATGTGCAGATTTACTCTGATATTGGGGGAGATTGGACAGGTCAGACCACTTCCTCATCTTGGACTTTCACTAAACAGGATAATACCTCGATGTTTGGTATTACTGCAATTGGTCGAGCAAGATACTCAGAATCCTCCGACCAAGCACTATGGGGTGAAGCTATCTATGCATCACAACCATCATCTTCATCAATCCTGACTACACAAGCTGGTGATCGCACCACTGTTCGCCAGATATTCTCTTCGTCAGGCGTCTTGTCTGGAAATTTGGGGACTTGGACATCGGATGGAGTTACTGGACTTTCCCACGATCTGGGAAGTATATCTAGATCTTCCTCAGTTACATTTGCTGTGGGTTATGTACGAGAAGCTGCAGTCAATTATCTCGGTACCCCATATACTGGATATTATCAAGCGACATATCCGAACACTGTTGATGCATTGGCTCATTTCTTCGACGATTATGAAGATGCATTGGCGGAATCTAACACTATTGACTCGGAGCTTGATAGTCAGTCAACCCAAGTAGCAGGCACAAATTATTCAGACATCACTGCTCTATCATTAAGACAAGTGTTCGGAGGCATAGATCTTGTTATTCCCAACGCGACACTCGACACCAGCGACGTCCTCGCATTTGTCAAAGAAATATCTAGCGACGGAAACGTCAACACAGTAGACGTAATCATGCCCATGTTCCCTGTTCTCTATGTCACCAACCCCGAATGGCTTCGTCTGCTCCTTGAGCCCATCCTACAATACCTTGCCTCCGGCCGCTGGACCCTCCCCTACGTAATTCACGACATCGGAACCAGCTACCCCAACGCCACCGGCCACGACGACGGCGTCGCAGAAGTCATGCCCATCGAAGAAACCGGCAACCTCCTCATCCTCGCCCTCGCCTACCAAAAAGCATCCGGCAACGCCGACTGGGCCACCCAATACGTCCCCCTCCTAAATAAATACGCCAGCTACCTCCCCACCCGCAGCATCAACATCACCGAGCAACTGTCCACCAACGACGCCACCGGCCCTCTCACCAACGAAACCAATCTCGCCATCAAAGCCGCCGTCGGAATGAACGCGTTCGCCTCCCTCGCCGGCTCCGCCTACTCGAATTACAGTTCCATCGCCGCCTCCCACGTCACCACACTCTACGCCGACGGCCTCGCGACCGACGCCGCCAAGACCCATTTCGTACTCAACTACCCCTCCAACGACGCCAGCTGGAAAATCCCCTTCAACCTCTTCACCGACGTGCTGCTGAATCTCTCCACTTTCCCTTCCTCCGCCTACACCATGCAAGAGACCTTCTACCCGAGCATCCGCTCCCCCGGGGGCGTGGCGCTGGATTCCCGCCAGACGTGGGCGAAAACTGATTGGAATGTTTGGACGGCGGGGACGTGTAGCAAGGGGGGAGCAGTCCGACAGTCGTTTGTGGATGATTTGTGGGCATTTGTGAGTAATGGGAAGAATAGCTGGCCATTTAGTGATCGGTTCACGGTGGAGGCGGCGGGGGGTTTGGAGGAGGGGGTTGAGGAAGCGTTGCGGGCGAGACCGACGGTGGGAGGGCATTTTGCGTTGTTAGCACTAGAGTTGGGTGGGAAGGGGTTGGGTGCGAGTTGGAATCCGTAAAGGGCAGCTATTGGGTGAAATGACAAAGGAAATCTAAGATATGAAGATATGGTTATGGGGTTTGGAGAAACAATGAATATTTTATAGATGTGAGCTTTTATGGAAATGTTTCAGGATAGTCAGTGGAGATGGGAAAAACCAAAACTGTATATACCAATTCCTTATGTCTGGTTGAATGAGTGGAATGTAAGTATAAATCTTGAGAGTATTAATTCAACTGGATTTAATCCTCTATGCTACAAAACCGCCTCCCTCAAAACGCCGCATCAATAATCATAATTATCTATTATCATAACATTGCAACCAAAGCTCCAACCAAAGTTACCCACGCCACCAATCCAGTATTCCAACTCGTAACACGTCCTCCAGCATTCTTGCTCAAACCAAATGGCAAACCCTGTGTACTGAAAGTAACATTTTGAGGAATTGTAGTGTTGTAACATTGACCGTTGACGATATCCAAATTCGTCAAATCATCTGGTACCTTGAAGAACATGTATTGTGATTGGTTCAAACCCTTGAATCCAGAGGTGTCGTAGGGGAATCTATCTCCGCTGTCTGTGGAGCTGGTGTTACGCAGGAAGATACATTGAACCTGTCCAGGGAAATCGGTAACCATCTCGGGGTAGTCTTTCATAACATCCGAGTTGGATGTGTCTGCTATGAGGATGAATTTTCTGTTTGGGAACGTCTCGAAAATCTTAGTCAAGAGGTATTTTCGGATCGACAGCGTAGCGGATACGTCGGAAAAGTTCAAAGGTCGTGTATCGAATGATCCGCCTGGGTAGGTTTCATAAATGAATTGCATGTAGTTTCTCGTGACTTGTTCTGGGGTCGTTGTAAGATAATGGAAGTGGAAGTTGGGAATGGAACGACTCCAATTCGCGTAGATATCTGGCATGTTCATCCAGGGTGTGAATGCTCGTGCAAAGGAATTGAGAATTCCCTCTTTTGGTTCGTAAATCTTGGTTACACGAAGGATGTCGTCAATGTCGGAAATGATGGTAAGTCCGGATTCGGGAACTAAGTAGGACGTCGCATTGCCCGTGAGTGTGCCATCTGCGTAAATGTTCAAGCGCTGAAGGGCAGCTGTCTCATTTCCGGGGGCAAGGTATCCGCCCGGTCCGGAAACATTTGCTATCTGGATGAACTGATCGTAATCTCCCTCAACTGTCGTTTGTCCAACGATTGAGATGTTTTGCGATCCTCCAGGCGGTGTAACTGCAGAAGAACCACCCGATTCTCCATCGCCTCCTTGACTTGGGGCGGGTTCCAAGTGGAAAGACACATTGACATGTGCTTGTTGAACAACAAAGATTTCAGCCGTGAGATTTCTTGCTTGACTTGCTTGGGGGGCAGGAAGGTCTTCGACAGATGTGCCAATAAGGAAGACGTTTGCGAGATCGTTGAGCTTCGATTCGGAAATGTTCGGTTGTTTGAAGACGTTTCCGTGGACTCGTAGATTCCAGCCCTGGTCGGTCCAGTTTGCGTATCCTCTGTGAAAATGGTTAGCAAGTCTTCAAGTTATCATTGACTCGAGAGACAGCAGAGAAAAGAGCAATGGTAGCAATGGTAGCAATGGTAGCAATGGTATCAATGGTAGAAATGGTGGACTTACGGAATGTTCAGGACTTGAGTCGGAGTCGCAGCCAAGTCATCGTCATTGATACCCAAGCGACTTAGGACGGCTGTGCCCGTCGGGAAGTCTTGAAAGAAGTTTGGGACGCCGCTCGCGATGTAGGATGGGTAAGTACCAAGTACACTGGTCAGATAACTCTCCAAGCCCTTAATTGAACTACCAATATCACGCTCTTGCACTCGAGATGGTGTTCGGTCGGTCAACGATGCTCGGGGCGTAATCATGGGATGTGGAACTGGTGCAGCGACCGGATGAGGCGCAGGAGCTGCGAAAGCGACAGGAACGAGTGCAAGAAGCACCGTTGAAAGAGAGGAAACCATCTTGAATAATTGGATGCAGTGAGAGGAGAGAGTGTGTATTATGAATACAATGAAGACAATGAAGACAATAAATACAGTGATTATATCCAAACGTCAAAGAAATATACCGAGCCCGAACCACGACGCCGCGAAGAGCAGTGAGTCTCTCTGGTCACTTTGGTGGTGCTTTGGACGGGTGTGGAAGAGGAGGACGAAGAGGAGGAAGAAGAGGACGAAGAGGAGGAAGAGGAGGAAGCGGAAAGGATGGGAAAACGGAAAGAGAAGAAATAGTCACGCATGGCGGCAAAACACGATCGAGAACATCAACAAGATGCAACACGATCGATCTAGCCCTGTCTAAGCGACCATCGTGTGCCGTGTGTCACGGCCTGCGATTGGCCCGGAGCGACCAAGCTGGGAAATATCAAACAAGAAGCAACAAGAAGCAACAAGTCTCACCGTGTCTCGACAGGGTTTGCATGTTTGTTTGTATGCATTCTTGGCCCCTTGTCCCCTTGGAGCCCTTCGACGTCATTGTTTCGACTTGGCTGGGTGGGAACTAGCCACATGTGTGAAGGAAAGCACAGGAAGTAACGTGATTGGCTCATCAACGCATGATTTGGTACCAAGTAAGCACCAGCCACTTTGGCGGTTTGGGTGGGGAATCATGTTTCGCTTTCCTTTCCAAGCTTTTGGCCACGATTGTGCCTCGCTACTTGGTACTCCCGTACCTTTTGCAGAGGGAAATGCAGAGGGAAATGCAGAGAAGAGAGAGCGACACCCTACGATGTGCTTGTTGGGATGAGGTGAGTGAGGTGAGCGAGGTGAGCGAGGTGAGCGAGGTGAGTGAGCTGAGTGAGGGATCAGGCAGGATCTGGGTTGCCATGCCCTCAAACTCACCAGCCTTCGATGTTAGAGACCGCTCTACTGTCGACTGAGCCGCAGCCGCCGTTTTACGAGAAGAGGCCTTTGGAAGCTGGAAGCTGGAAGCTGCAACCTTTCAATCCTCTTGGATCGTGTCGACTGATCTGGCCGGCGCTCAAGACATTCTCCCCCACCATTAACATCCTAACAATAACATGCAGGTACACCAGGTACTATTACGAGGCGCATCTACATATTATGCCGGTGGCCAGTGACCGACTCACTGGTTCTGCTTCCGCTTCCGCTTCCGCTTCCGAGAGTTGACCCCGCATCCAGCGAGTCAGGCTCATACTTTGCAATAATCAACCTTTCACCATCTGCGATCCCTCTGCTCTTCGAATCTCTTCTCGCCGACGCAGTCATGTTCTTGAAGCAGTCGCCATCTCATTACGATTGAATTCCTACGCTTTCGCTGCGACTAACCCTTCTCGTGTTTCGTCAAAGCACGAAAGCACGACTTTACACCGGCAGCAACTAAACGAACAAAGGCTGATCAGTTAATCAATCTAGGTGGGATATACTATGGAATAAAGAGAGAGGCCTTTCAAATCCGTCGTGATATACTCCGCGAAACACCACTATATTCCGAATGCCTCGCCACTCCCCTCAAAATATCGTCGCTCCATCTTAATCATCACCAACACCGGCAGGCAGACGGTACTCGCACCTGTTCTGATGTCCTACTCATGACGAAACATTCACCAGACCCTCTTCGCGATGCTTACAGCCTTGCCCTCTCTCTTAACTGTGCCTGGCCTCTCAATACTGGCTTTATACAACTTTCGAATCCCTCGGCGAAAACATCTGCCGTCTTCCCTGCATTGGCATTGATTGGTAATTGCCTTGTCCATTGCATGATGGTTTCATATGCATTCCCATTCTTCATACCAATAGCACTACATAGACTGGCATCAGTAAAGTTCCATGCGTCCGTCAATGCAATCGCATCTGGGATCAATTCGCTCAGCAAATCATCGATCTGGCTTCGAATGTCACGCAACTGGTAAGAGGAAAGGTGACCATCCTCCACGAATCCAATGGCATCTATTGCTACAGAGCCAGTTATTCCGGTGAGTGCAAAAAGCGAAGTGAGTCGGCTCAAAACTGTTTTGGTGGCATCGTCAATGATACGATCGACATGGCCGATGAAGGATCTAAGGATGATCACTTCGATATGCGCTCTTGCTGCACTGAAGAGCTGCATCAAATAAGTGTTCCAGACATCAGTTTTGGCGACATTGGATGGATCGGTCATCATCGCAGCTACTTCGGTCGCAAGACGGGCAGATCGATGCTCGTAAATGCCCAGCAATACTTCACAGGAGCGGAATTCATTGCCTTGAGCTTTGCACTTCTCATGTAGCCCCGAGGAACTGCGCCGTTGCATATAGGACATGCCTTCGGGCAAAACTTTGTGGCTTATGTTATTCATCAAGTATTTCGCTACCTGTTGCCACATAACATAATTTTCCCCCTCTAACGTTGTTAAGGCCGTCAATGATGAAAATATTTCTGGAAGGCCAGAAATCATAATATAGCCATGTCCACCGCAACATCTTCTTACGTCTTCCGCTCCGTCGGCTGCTGTCTGAGTAGCCCATGCTTTGAGACCACTCGTAAGCATGTGCATATATGGCAAATCACTATAATCGTCTTTCTCGACCTTTTGCTGGTGGATTCTATGCGCGTCGTTGCAATATCGAGATGCAAAGAGAGTAGCGTAAGCTTTCGCAAGGTTTGACAGCAGACGGTAGTTCTGATGCTTATAAGACATGATGACTGCCTCACCCAGTTTTAGGTTGGCATGTCTGACCGAACC
The DNA here is from genome assembly GCA_001465935.1 of Clarireedia homoeocarpa. Taxonomy (NCBI): domain Eukaryota; kingdom Fungi; phylum Ascomycota; class Leotiomycetes; order Helotiales; family Rutstroemiaceae; genus Clarireedia; species Clarireedia homoeocarpa. The sequence continues at coordinate 775,932 of LNKV01000010.1, forward strand.
TTGACCTTGTTCTCGTACGGTGGAGTATCGAATTGCGATCGTCAGAGCCTGCGCAAATTTGAACGCCGCATTGCGGGTTATGATTCTACGGCCCCTAAGCATGCCACCGTAGAGAAGTTTCTCGCGATTCTTAGAAGCTTTATATACGCCTTGTCGACTAATGTGGCAGCTTTTCATAAATAGGTTCGTCCTTGGAATCCTGACCTGATCGAATCTCGCATATCCGTTGTCTGTACCGTTGTATGCCATTTTCAGTCTGACGAGCGTTAGCTGATAGTAGTAGGCTAGACCGTGATGTAAGCATTACCCAATATCTCCGAGCTCTACCCCTGGTGACGGTTTATGGCTATCTGGCGATCGTATCTGTACCATGAAAGCATGAACTCCGTGATCTTGTGCCTTACTAATCAGTCTTGCCATCACAATTGCATGTGTAGCTGTGAAGCCTAATGCACCCGGCCAGTACTTGCTCGAGGAGAACGTTGGTGAATGGATTATAAATTCATCCGTCATTTCATCCAAGGTCGCCGTGGTTTCTATCCCTCGTACAAAAGTTCCATGGCCAAGTTCGGTTTGTGCATAGCAGCCAATTATCTCTCCGGATTCGCATTGTGGGATCCATGTTTCACATTGCTCCGTAGTGGCCTGATTCCTGATGAAGGGCACGAAGAGCAAGGCATGTAGTCCCAATGGATTTGAGTTGGCAAGTGTCCATTGCTGGTTCATTGTGTCAAATATATCATGCTTATGGATCAAACCATCCTCCCATGTGATTTTCCCAGCTTTCAACCCCCCTAGGAAAGCTTCCTCACGATTCATATTGCCATAGCATGCTGGTAGTTTAGATGTATCGTCAACACCGAGCACTTTCTCTACCCGGGCGAAAGCTTCATTGATCTGCTGGACTTTTTCTTGACTGTAAATTATTAGTATTGAAAGATGTGCTGATAGAGCTAGCAGTCATTACCTTCCAAAAATGATTTCTGTAAGTTTAGCGGAGTCGAATGAAGCGTTGTTCCGAGCCTGCTGCATAAGCTGTACCTGCCTGTTTGGTGGAATTATGCTGACCCTCTTCTTAGTCGCCCCAAAGGCGGGCCCTATGTTGACGTTCATCGTGTAAAGAACTCCTCTATAGACAGTATTCTCAAGACAAGATATGCTTCGAGGGTCTTGATGGGGATTTATAGAGTGGACTGAATGGATTGAAGCTCCAGCAATGGCTGTAGGCGAGTTCTAAGGAATGGGACTTGGGAGCACTTTGGGAGAACGACGAATCATTCGTTATATGTGGAGGGAGTGTCGTGGAAGCTTGGGCCCGAATGTTACTTGTCAGCTTGCTCCTCCATTGTATATGGTCGCCTGCTCTACTGGAATTCCCGCCGTAGTCCACTTAGTACGTTTCCACACGAGGTTTCCACGCGACGCTTCCACATTACTGTTCTGTCCCCCATGAGTACTATCGACCTCCCCACCTTACTCATGGTGAGCCCCCACGAGTAGGTCTCACCTAAGGAGATGAGTAACCCCATTTTTAATATCATGTGGATTACCTGGAAGATCACTCAATGGACCAGCTGACCCTTGATCTGGTATACTCTCAGCCCGGAGCAAGCATTTACTGCAGCTGAGGAGGGACATAAAAACGCCTCGTGGAAACCATTATCCTAAATTCACATTCCCCCGAAAGATTAGCGATAGTATAGGGAGAATATAGCCCCATTCCTGTACGCGCTTTTACGCAAGATTTGATTGGAGATGTCTCCGTCGTATAATTATCAGTGCGCAGCCCTTCACGGGAGCTGAGATGATTTCGTTTACTTTCTTCATTCTGGTGGTGGCTGCTCTTGGCAAATATTTTTTCATCGTAGACAGGTTAGTGCAGCCATGATATATCATGTGTGGTAGCATTGTTCCGCGTTGAAGATACCAGAACTGCTTAGCTGAAATCTGCCATCCTGGCTGGCGATTACAGTAAGATTTCCAGATTGTGATGGCCTAGCACTAGCCAGAACGGGTGTGAGTAAGGCCAACCGACTGGGAGTCTCGAGAAATCGTACGTTTATCACAAAATAATTTTTTATAGCGCGGAATCTTCTCCTACGATTGAGGTCCATAGAATTGATTCGAGCGCCACGGGAACGGGATAGATCAGAGGCTTGACAGCCCCACTTGGGTAGCCAGTGCCATGGGGCTGGGTGGAAAATGACTAGAAGTACGCGTCTATTGGGGAGTCTATTGAGGACAAGTCTAAATAATAGTGGGGATGTTGATGATACATTGACAGAGTATATCACTATCTACATAGGTTTCACACGGAATAGCCACACTGGATGCATGATATCTTGGCGACAACCATCGAAGAAAACATTTTATAATCTGACGATCGCTAAACTGTCACATCCTGAATTGATGGAATTGCAGAACTGCATATGCAGGGTCCAGGTACCAAGCATTCCCGGGGTCTCTCAGACACGCTCCTAGGTCCTTCCTAGCGTTATCATGAAGTCGCCTTAAAAGGGAAATTCACCTGCACCTTCCATGCTGCAGAAGCGGCCAGATGTCTTTTCTCTTGTAGCCTCGTTGACCTGGAAGATAGTGTTAACGGCCGCAGGCTTCTTGAGGCAACGAAGCGATTTAAACTCACTGTCTTCGAGATAAAATCTACACTGTCCTCGATGGTTGTGACTGCCTTTTCCATACCAAATCTCCTGGCTCCAGCATTTCCCATATCCGTTTGAACAAACCCAGGATCAACAACAAACGCCACGAGGCTTTCGTTTTCCTGGTGAATCTTGCGTACCATCCAATGCAGCATTACTTTCGACATTCCATACGCAGCTGCGGGATATGGGAGCGATTCCATCCCGGTGATCGATGCTATTGGGGTACCTACAGCCACGAATTTGGGAAATTTGGACTTGGAAAGCAATGGGAGGAATGCTTGGAAGAGAAGTAGAGGTCCATAACCATTGACTTCAACGTGCTTCTTGACTTCTTCGAATGGAACTTCGGCAACTGTACTGTAGTCGTTGGCGATGGCGGCGTTTGCGATAATGACATCGATGTGGTCGATGCTGTGCTTGGCTGGTAGTTCCTTGGCAACTACAGCGGGGGCTTCTACATTGGCAGAGTCGATCTCGACGATGATAAGCTGGCTGGATTGACCTTTGGCGAGGTCGGAAAGTTGCTTGGATGTAGATGCTTGGGCATCACGGACTGCGGCGATGACGGTGGTGTTTGGCTGGGAGAGATATTTCTCGGCGAGACCTCTACCGATTCCTGGGAAGAAGGTCAGCAGCTAAAATTGTGTAATGAGGGACCTAGGTACCTCGGTTTGCACCGGTTATGAGATAAATTGTGTTGGACATTTCGAGGCGGCGACTTTAGCTATAGGAAACGATTCTAGCTTGGGGGTTTCTGAGATAAAGGAGACTGAAGAGGAAGAGAGTGATTGAAGTTATTGTAGATATAGCTCGACTTTATAGAACTAGGATCCTTGACATGTAATGAGCATACTTTGCTACGGTTCACTGCACTGCTTAACAAGCAAGCACTTGGCCATGCACTAACTTACCCCGGCTTTCCTAAAATAAAGCTATATCGACATCAATTCCCCACTCTGTATATCAATGACACGGCCGCCCGACGGCCGCCCGCGGTGAAGCGGCCGATGGTGCGGGATATTTCATGGTTGTACATCCATAGCGTCACGAATGCTGATGAAGAATTGAGCAAATATAGGGGTGTGCAATTGCCGACATGCTTTCGATAGTTGCACGGTTCACCAATGTAACAAAGATCAATGACAACGGGACTCCGCGTCAATAAGTTCTGTATTGGGCTACTGTGAAATTACTTGTATGAGGGGATTCCCAAATTGAGGAACGATGTCCTGTTGCCAGCTGTCCAGTTCTCTTCTATTTGTAAGCTACAGAATATACTAGAATTACTAAGTTTACTACAGCTTGAGGATATAAACCTCCTTTAAGCAGCTATATAGTTAGTTCTTCAGATAGATAGATAAAAAATCAGTTCAGATTCAAATACAATCACTTTTCCAGGAGCTCTAATTCTTACAGCTACGAATATCGCATCTTCCTCGCCATATCGATGCTGCTTATAGATCTCTCAAGAACAATAACCCTGTACCTTCAGCACAACCGATATATTCGGCAATTAAATCTCCTGACTTCAACACACATAACTCAACGAACAGTTCTGCCTTTCCTTGATTCCATTTCCCTCCGGGCCCATAAAGCTCCATCACAGTCTTCCTCAATTTTACATGGCCACGATGTGATCTCCCAGCCAGCTCAAAATGGGCGAGATCTAGGAAATATGCCAGCTGGTCGGTTTCGGCATCGTCACTAAACTTCTCTTCTGAAACGCTCTCTTCGACGTGCGTGCTGAATGAAATGACACCGTTCTTGTTGCGTTCCTCATCTAAATGAGTAATCCATGACCTGGCATGAGGGGATACTTGGGAAATCCAGTCTTCTCGCTCATCAGCCGGTACACCTTGCTGCCTCTGACCCTCTCGCACGAAGCATAAATTATCTGGATTGCGAACCTCAACTCGGCCGGGAACGACGGTCATTGAGAAGCTTTGCGGAATGTCGATGGATGGTTTCTCGGTGGGCTTGTGCGCCGTCACATAGGGAGATGTGAAGGTGTCGGTGGGATCGGTGAATGAGTCTGGTGTTTCCGAGAGTCGATGTCGATACACTCCCCAGTATCCCTCGTCAGTACTGGGCTTCAAATCAAGCATAGATGCAAGCCCCCATTTGACCTTCTGGCTTGCGGCAAACATGTAGCGGGATCTGGGTACAGTCATCACTTCTCGCCATACCCCGGCATCATCGGGAAGGTTGTCCCAGAAGTCCTTGAACACTGGGGAACTTGAGAACGAATCATAGTCTTTGGAGTGGAGCCAATACGCTACAAACGTCTTCGTTTTTGGACCTGGGCTCGAGATTCCATGATCTTCGTCTCTCAAGAGGTCGATATGGTCTACCGACGCAGAGAGAAGCTTGTGCAAAGTAGACATTAAAGAGGCCTTTGTTGGTGTGAGGGTTTCATATTGAACGCCGAAGATTGCATATGTAAACTTGGACTCAATATTATTGGTATCAGCGAGGAAGACCATTCTGTTTTGTGTTTCCGGCAAGTTGTTCAGCAAGATGGATGGATATAATGGTATTGGTGGTCGAGGCCTTTTAAGGAGACATTTTCGAGTATTTCAGCTTGCTATACACGTCCCGCATGTGCAACCCTCTACATATTACCCTGCATATGCATGCTCAGCATAACGTGTAAGATGAAGGAAATATGGACTGTGAGTGGCCATGAGTAGTCATGAGTAGTCATGAGTAGTCATGATTGCAAATCATGAGGGAAGGGTTAGATCTCTGAATGGTAGCCCGCCCTACTATTGCGGGATATTCGAGGCTGTGATAACGATTCATCCAATATCAGAATTCCGTGCCCAGCATCTTTGGAACTCTTCTCATCCACTACTCTTCAGCCTCTCATCATTTTCGACTCCGCTTGCAGTCATCTGATAATAAGCCCTCTACTGCTTTGTAAATGTTTGCATAAGACGTGGGAGAAGGAGAGCACGCTGATGCACGGATATAAATTAGTCCACGTTTGAGCTGACTAACCATTCATTTATGGGACCAAGGGACATGATCAATTGGCTCGCAGACGTGATATTTGCATCCCAAGACATCGTATCGTTGTTCCTTTCTCCGCGGCCGTGCATCTTTTGTATTATTTTTCTGGAAATTGAAGCTGCAGTATCTCCTTTGCCACAAGACGACGTGCTCTCTCCTCTCTATCATGCGCCGCGAACAACGATAATTCGATCACGAAGACCCCTCATCTATTGGGCGCACACCTAGCTTCGACCCCACTCTCTGCACAGGAAGAAACCATTCGATACAGGGACCGAAAGAACTATGTCGCATTGCATGGGCTGGCCTGGACTCACAGCTCTGCTCGAACGAGTCGCTCAAATATAAGAACAAACACGAGCATGCCTGTGCTAGGCCTGGAATCGGGAGAGCACAACTACGCGCTCGTGAATCTGGCATGTGGTGTTTCTTTATACATTGGAACTGTGGCGAGCTGTCCGGATCAAATTCCACTCTCATTTTGTGCGACGAGACGGTTTGCTAGTGTACATCGATCTCATTCTATCTACGAGCTAAGTGGTTTCATTTTCCACGAAGGCGCAATTTCCAAGAGACATAATTTTGCTTTCGCAGTCATCTTCTCATTCAATATCTTCCACCGCGATATCCCCTTCACTGCATCCGTCATTCCCATTCTTCCTCTGCGAAGCCAGAAGCAAACACCATGGCAGATTCTGCGATGGATGCAGAAGATACACAGGTAAGTCTCTTGTCCTTTAGATAGCATGTAGACTCAAGTCCTAATCATCCTAAATCAAGCAGGGTGCGCTGGCTCAAGCCGAATAAATATCATTACGAGAACCATACATGGACGGGTCATCAACCGCTTCGACGTCCAACTGATCGGGCCATTAAACTGGGATAATTGACAATGACGGAGCTATGTAGTAGACCGGCGACGGCGTCGCCGAGTCTTCTATCAGATTAATCGATAACGAAAAAATACGAGAGTTAGAAGAAGAGTGATGGCGTGTTGCATTGGCTTTGCCCGCGTGAAGGTATTGCAGTCACAGTCAGCAGGGAAGCAAAAAAGGAATATTGAGGTGAAAATAATTACGTCGCGAATGGTTTGATTCGGCGACGCAACGCTTAAAGGCTTAACAGAGGCCATCGGATGGGGGTGCAAGGCAATACTCAATCCTTGGACTTACCAGTCTCATGGATGAAGGATTCTTACAACAAGTATTGCAGCGCGATGTCACCGATAATCTCGACTGGATATTTTTTGTTTTTAAAAGCCATGATGGTGAAGAACGTGAAGATGCAGACCATGTTGCCCGGCAAGTGGTATGAGGGGAGTATTATCAAGACTTGAAATGGAGATATTTGTCTCTTTTGTCCCTTTCCGGTAGTAGTATCAAAAACATGGATGTCTCTGTCCAGACTCAGGCAGCGGGGCCAATGTGGATAGCGCGATACTGCGCAAGTATCCAGTGAGGCTTCGATATAGTTGTCGCAGATTATGTTTGTAGGAAGGAAACGAATTCAGAGCAGCCAATGAAGGGCTTTGCTCAAAGGTTTTAGATAGCAATCACTGGTACTACAGAGGATCAGTGGCGTAGACGATATTATACACGGCGTATATCATCGATCAGCCCTGCTTGACACGCCTGATGGCTGCTGTTATGCCATCGCGGAGACAAAAATATTGGAATCTTACAACTGACAAGTTCATCCAAATGTCCAAATGGATTCTTATTGATGTTGATATCATATTCGAAAGTCTTAGATTAGCTAGATTAGACAAACACTCCTCTCCATCAGTATTCGCAACATCTATCCATATACTGCTTGACTCTCTTCACTGATTAGGACAACTCGGCCTCAATCAAGCTCTCAGCAACACCAGGATAAGTATAAATCTTAACGATCTTCAATCCAACTTCCTTCAAGATCGACCTCCACTCCGCCTCGGTTCTTTCTCTTGTCGCAAGGAGAGCCAACGTCGTCATATCCATACTTGTGGCTGCCAAGGTTGGTTTCTCCTCACTGACGACAATCTCATGCACCAACACCTTCGAATAACCCTTCTTCAAAGCAGGTACCAAATTCTCCAAAATCTTAACACCATCTTCATCACTCCAATCATGAAGAATAGAGTGAAGAGAATAAGCGCGGGCTCCCTTGACAGGTTGTGGTGTAAAGAAATCATGGGCATAGGCCTCGAACGGTCTTTCGTCACCACTGAATGTTACACCAGCGATAACTGTATCCTGATCCTGGAGAACAATCCTTCCTGGGTGGGAAGTATGCTGAGCAGCGAACGCAGCAACATCATGGCCTCGTGCACCTCCAACATCCACCAACAAAACGTCACTAGAGGAGGCATCGAAACCCGAGATGAGACGCTCGGATACAGGGTAGAAGTCTGGATCATACCAATTCGCCTTTCCTGCACGGTACGTACTCATGAAGGAAGCGAAATATTGTAGATTGGGTGGAGTCGCTTCCAGCCATTCAAAAAATCGAAGGTCGGTTTTGTGTGCGTCTTGATAAGGACCATCAATTCCTCCAAGTGTGGGTGACTTATATCCTGTCTTCTTAAAGAATTCGGGGAACCCATTAAATGAAGGACGAATGGTATCATAGCAAAAGGCGATACCATGTTGATAATTCTCCTCGGCCAGATCATTGCTCAATTTCGTGGCGTGGAATGTACCATGATAGTAAGTAACGAGGTTCGTTGCCACGAGATGTCTAGTCAGACGTTGTAACAAAACAAGATCAACACCTGTCTTTTTCGAAAGCGCCGAAGCGTCGAGTCCAGCGTCGCCAGCTTCCTTTAGGTGTTGGAAAAGTTTGACGTCTACAGCCAGGCGGATGTTGGCTGACATAGCCGGCTTATGCATTGTCATCAGGGAAGAGACATATTCCGGGGATCAAAGCTCACCTCTGCCCAGAAACTTCGCTGGATGAACTCGCTTGGAATTTCAAGCGCAGAAACCAACGCACGGCTATGCTCAATAAGAGCCTCCCTCGAGCCAGCCTCGTTCTTCTCGAATGCCTTTCCAGCTGCAGAAAGGGCGTCCAGAATGGATGGAACTGATGGAGCAGTCATGGTGATTTGCTTTTCGCGGAATGAGAGTTTGCACTGATGCACGCAAGAGAAAAAAGCCGTCCGAGACCCCCTCCCACGTGGAATTGCTGTTTCTTTTTTAGCAATGATATAGGGGAGCAAGGATAGAAAGCCAGTATCTAACTACATTTATACGTGATCTACTACTACTGATCTGGGCTCTATCCTATCCAAATTCTCCCTGAGAAGTACATAGATATCTGAGGCCGATAGAAATCAGAGAAAGACACACTATTGAAGAATGATTCATGCTTGGCCAGATCTAGATATGAAAGATACTGATTAGTATTCATGGTCCAGCCAATGGCTGCCGATCCTCATAAGCTAGAGCAACTAGAGCAACTAAAAAATGAGCCATTGCCATTGCGCCGAACAAAAGAAAAAACAAATACCAAGATGCGAATACCGTTGACTATTGACTGTTGCTCGGCTTGGGAGTCTAAAAGGCGATCTATTCGTTGTGGTTATCACCGGCGCCCGTTGCAAAAATCCGGGGCCGTGAAGGCGCAAACTCCAATTCGCTTTTTATGCCGTGCTCGGTACAAATCAAATCATTACAAGGCTGAAGTAAGGATTCCAGCGAGTATACTCGTTCGCCTTGTTCCGAGTACGAATGGTGGTACATGCATACTAAGGAAATGAAAAAAGGAGAACATCGGATGCTGCGATCCTAGGCCCTTACGACTAGATACCCCAATGCCTCAGATACCTGAACCAGCATTCAGCAAGATCTTGGGTTTCACCGGTCGGGACTCGACAGACGAAGAAGCAGTATTATGGAACTGATTCGACACTTTGATACATTGATGATGCTTTGTACGAGGTATATCCTATATCCTTGACCCGACTCCACCAACTAAGCTACGACGTACTTGCACTAACTGGCTGTTTGTATTCCCAAATTTCTTTTTTCTTCTGCTAGACTAGTTCTAGAGGAGTGCTAGAGTCCTAGAGTCCTAGAGTCCTAGAGTCCTAGAGTCCTAGAGTCCTAGAGTCCTAGAGTGCTAGAGTGCTAGAGTGCTAGAGTCCTAGAGTCCTAGAGTCCTAGAATGCTTCGTTTGTTAGGTGTTCCCAGCCCCCCTCCCCACACCAACGCCAACAACAACCGCTATCAAATGAACTAAACATCATTCCAACCCGAACCCAAGCACATCTGGAGATTTGTCGGCAGATTCCCAGATTCCGCATCAGAGGCAAAAGAGGCAAAAATGTACGAAGGTAAGATTGCTTCCTCTGCGTCTTCTTGCGAATCAAGGTTCCAAGCTCCCAACCCCAACCCCATCTCCATTCCCATGGTAAGTTACTGTCCAGGAATCGATACGTCCGCGACAATTATTACGGGGCAGAGGGGTGCTATGATATGTGCTTTGCATCCCTAGCAAATTGGCCTTCGATCGATGTCTACATATTTTCCTGGGGTCCGCGCATTTCCGATTCCGAGTGTCTCCCATATTATATGGACTGATTGAATATCACCGACAATGGCCACCTTTAATATGGATGTGAATTTCAGCGAGAGCCGAGCAGTGCAGATTAACGTGATCGGGTGGGTGTTCACGGGCACGGCCATTGCAACGGTTTTCTTGAAGTTGTTTGCTCGGGCGCAAATCGTGAAGAGATTCGATTGGGATGACTTCTTCATCTTTTTTTCACTGGTACGTAACTGAAAGCACCACTCAGTAGGTCAAGGCTGATGTGTTTCCTAGGGACTCAGTATTATCGCTACTGCCTTGGTATCATATTCAGTCACACGTGGTTTAGGCCGACACACCGTAGCAGTACTTGCTGAACATGGAGAAGCAAGATTGGTAGAAACCGCCATGTGGCAGGCTTTGGGATATTGTGCATAGCGCCTCCGCTCATCAAAGTCGTGGATTCTAAGCTAACGAACACAGCTTTCAGTATTGGTCCGTTCGAGCAACTCCAGCTCCAGCATGTTCTGACCTAACATGGCTCTATCTAGGTTCATTCAGTTTCCCCAATATATCCATCGCCATCCTCGTCAACAATCTCATCAATCCGAACCCGCTTCGCAGGAACCTTCTCTTCGGCATGGTCATATTACAGGTCGTTTTTGCACTTGTATCGGTCTTTTTAATCTTCCTTCAGTGTAGCCCTACCCAAGCACTCTGGCATCCATCCATTAAAGGGAAATGTTGGGATCCTTCAATTTTCAACGGCTTTTCGTACTGGGTCAGTGCTCATACGACAATGACTGACATAATTCTTGCCATCGTCCCAATTAAAGTCTTCTGGAATCTTCAAATGCGATTTTCAACGCGACTCGGTCTATGCATAATGATGGGATTGACATTGTTGTCGGCGGTTGTGACAGTGATCAAAGCGACCTACTTACATCTTTTCACAGATCGCACTGACCCTCGTTAGTACTCCTTACACCAATTTCTGAAGCTAGTAATTAACTTGCAACAGTATACAACGTTGTGCCATTGGTACTCTGGGGACTGTAAGTAGCCTCCTCTTTCTCCATGCAGCTGTGCTACTTCTTCGATTCGATTCGCCACTCCTTTGATCCTTATACATGACAGTTTATATTCTGACATCACTTCATAGTATTGAGCAAAATGTCGTGATAATCGCAGCTTGCATTCCTACACTTCGCCCATTCTTTCACAAGGCGTTTGGATGCGAATCTTCATTCAGCAGTACAGGTCTATCGGCCACTCGTTTGGGACCGGGCTTCAAGCGTGCATCTCTGCCCACAAATAACGATGTCATGAGATTCAACTCCGAATCCGACATCCAATTCGATGAGATACACCCTAAGGAATGTGATGATACAGAAAGCCACAATAGTCAGCAAGGAATTTGGCAGACCACGGAGGTCAACGTGGAGAGTGATAGTATGCGAGATGTAGAGAATGATCCATTGCCGAAAGTTGGATTACCCCAAGTCTAAGGAATTCATTGAGATGTAATTTTGCGATGCAATGAAGTTTATGAATGGGACACAGATGGTATCACTTGAAGGAGCAGTGAACATTATTCTAGTTTGACCATCAATATGTATTATGTATATGTACAACAGAAATAAACGACATTTCTTCATCTGAGACAGGGCGTTCGGAAAGCAAGGACAGCCAAATCGCTCAAGTGAATTTATGACACAAGTGTTGTACAGACCACCGAGGATTCTCGTAGATTTGTAAAATAGTCTTTCATATCGTAGAAGCGTACTGCGACTGTTTTTGAATATCAGATATAACTAGATACTACAGAGTGTTTCTATTCACCAGCCACCAACAAAACTTGGAAGGAAAAAGCTATTTGAGTTATTTGGCATATGGTGGCAGAAGTCCTCCGAGAATCACAAGTGTTGGTCTGTTGTTTACATTTGTTCCGGTCCATACGTAAATTTGTTGATTTATGAATAGACTACGTCCATTGGCCAATAGACTGGATTTATGACTGGACTAGTCTATTGGCCAATGGACGTAGTCGACGTGTATATAGGAGGCTATTCATAAATGGACTATGTCTATATAAATACTTTTAATTTGTATCTCAAATAGTCTATTTATAAATCAATATAGTCTATATTGCTTAGTATTACAGTCAGCTTAGGTTGGTGCAGATCAATCCGGATTTTGCAAATAGAGCTATATCTCAGTCTATTTATAAGTAGATATTTGTTCTTTGCATTCGTACTTCTCATCTTGGATTATATCTATAAACTTATTTTTGATCTCCCTAGGGAAGTTATCGATAATCGAGGAGAGCGCTAGCGAGGTTACAATAATTATAATACTAGCTAAGTAGTATAGTATAGAAGGAAAAAGGATTATCAACCTTCAGAACTATACATTTGTGCGGTGGATACTTCCCTCTCTAGGGCATTAACGAATGAACTAAGTCCATTTATAAATAGCCTCAATTTACACATCGACTACGTCCATTCATGAAATGGGGAAATTTACCTATGGACCGGAACAGATTTGTTAATGCGGAGTTCAGCCACTCCCCGTTTTATGTGTATCTAGCAAGAGCAGATGTTCTCCAGCACGTTATGCAAAAACACCAGTGTACAATTAATGTGCCACACAAAAGCATCTCTCTCACCTTTTCGATTGGCCAGCTGCATGTAAGATGTTTGCTAGCTGTCTACTATTCACTTGTTCTCTATCCGTTGACTTGGGAAACAGTACTTCATTATGTCGATCACACTGCTCCGACATTTATAATAATACAGTTTATTCGTTTTGTCTTCTTTTTCATACTTTAAGTACAACCCTCATACTTTACGAATGCGTTACTTGGAACGTTCATTGCCTGGATCAAGTACTGTAGTCATGGATTCTCCCCTGATGTTCTCCGCCGAGGCTTACCGAGATGAGGCTCTCAGCAGCACCGGAAAAGTACAAATTGAGAAACGGTAGAGCGAAGAGCGTGCAAAGCGACTTCACATCTACGACTCTACGATATAGTTATTACATATTTTCCACCAGCCAAGTCCTTGATAGACACAATTGATTGGTTTGTGACGTCAATGTCAGTTGTCCCACCGGGGCCATCTAACGAGAACTTCGTCCAGTGTGGTGTAACCAGCATCTCAAGGTCCCCTGATGTTCCTTCAGGTGTCTCGAAAACCCCTAGAAAGGCACATGTAGTATTGTGCCAGCTCACAGAGAAATTGCCCAGTGGAGTTTCGTACCCCGCTTTGAGGCTCTCAAGTCCACCCAGAGCAGGGGCAATCTTCCATGTCTGTCCTGCTGCGGTGCTGAGCTGAAGTCCAGCACCCAAGAATGATAAGCTTGATGTTGGACCTGTTGCCCAGCCATGCGCATGACTGACTCTTGGGTCGTTCTGGTAAGCCGGGTAAGCCAAGCTACCATCATTTGAGTAACCTTCGATGAAAGTCGAGTTCGTCATACGGGGATCATCGAGCATAAAATCTGCCCACATCATCTCAATCAATTCAACTGCACGGTCGGCCCTTCCAACTTTATAGTGAGCCTGAACCTCGAATCCTGACACAAAAGGAGAGATGGTAACACCTCCTTCAGGTGCCGGTGCGCCGTATGGCCGAATCCAACGTGCTGTAAGAGAGTCGCTAACTGCCACGGCGCGTGTTCCATTAGCAACCCCCGAGAGAACTGCCCATGCATTTCCATCTTGAGGATGCAACACTTTCTGGGTGTCGTTGTCCCAGTAAAGTTTGGAGGCGTCATCCCAGAGAAGCGAATTCGCAGCTGGCGGAATGCCGGCTGCAGATGCAGCCCAAGCTGTGGAATTGCTCGTGTCATTCATGATTAATGCTAGGGCTAGAGCATTCTGGAGAGTGAAGTAGAGTATGGAATTGGCCTTAGAATATGTTAGGCACTTAAAAAAATTTGAGAAGGAAGGATTCTTGTTGATGGGTAATGATACACCAAATTCAGATTATGAAGCTCACCTCGATATTGTGCCCGCCCATACCTACCCGGAGCCAGTCAGCTGAAGAAGTAACATTTGCTAAGCCAGTGGAATCAATAAATTGAAGTAAATAATTGACACCAAGTTTGTACTGGATCCAATAAGATGATAGATAATCATGATCGCCGGTGAATAGATAATAGTCGTAGATGTCGTTGAGAGTGTGGCAGTGATATGTAAAACTCCACAGAAAAACGGTTGTATTACTCTTATTGTCAATATATTCATTGAAAGGTGCGCCTGCATATGGAAGTCGTCCATCGGCTTGTTGAAGGCGCATTAACGAGTCAATACCGTTGCGAATAGGATCAAGGCTATTTGTTGAGACGAAAATCGATGGACCAGAAATAGCGATATCGCCAGGCCACACCAGTCTATCTCTCTTGCCTCCATCAACTAAGACCGAAGTGCCGTCTATGCCATAGTCAGCTAGTGTCTTAACCTCAATTCGATTGACTCACTGGAGATGGTGTAGTTGTATTCCCAGCCGGCAAGTGGCAAGCCTAAAGAGTTCCCTGTGGTAGGATCTACCGAGCAAAGCTGGTTTGTGTAGGCTCCTGCATACCACACACGATTCAACTTTTCACTACTACTATGAAAATATCCGGTATACGCAGCAGGATCTTCCAGTTCAGGCGACGCGATCCAATATACCGTCAAATTTGAAATTCCCACCGTGCCAGTCGCATTGTGCACAATAGTCATGTACCGAAATCCACCGCGTTGATGTGCTTTATCGGCTTTGTATGTACCCGTCCCAGTCAGATCCAACCACAAAGGTAGATCTAGGCCTTCGTCCTGAGTAGCATCACATGTTTCCGCACTGATCCACATGCTGCTTTCAGTGAAGGTGAATCCAATCGCTTCATTGGTACCGTTCAGTATGTCGACTTGGAAGCTGACTGTACCGGCGATATTTATTCCAAAGTCCAGAGTCACATATGAGCCTCCTCCATGAAATATTGTTGATAATTGACATGTTGGGTTGATGAGATTTGCGGCATCTTCAACAACACCACCTGTCTGTAGGATCGAGGCTGGGCTCAAGGTTCTTGAAGATGGTGCTAAGATGTAATCACTATACTTCGTATCGGCCGACACGAAACCAAGCAAGGGCGCCTGGGCTCGTAAGATTGCGCTGAGTCTCATGGTTGGCGGCTGATCCGGAGGATTCTTTCAAGAACAATGACCACTTTATAGACTGAGTACCACTCGCAGTATTTTTTTATACAAGACGAAGGTCCTGGAATATAATAGGGAACGAGGGCTGGTATGATCCGGAGTAGTTTCTACCGAGCATCGATGAACGTATAAGTGCAGGGTCCACTACTTCGGTGGACTGATGGGCCGTGTGGATGGGAATCTGGGGAAACTACAAGGTACACACTACTTATACAGTAATTGAAGTGGAATCCCTAATGTAGAGGTTTCCACACCGCCGTCTCCAGGCCAGGCTGTGTGTACTTTTGCCTGTGCTTTGTACTCTGGTGGAGTCCAGATCCGCCATGCAATTCGAGCTTGATTGAGTTGTACTCCATGATGACTTGTTTCGTGATGTTGTGTTGTGAAGAGACGTTTACTTACTGTCATGTAATGTAGCCACTGCTATTTGTGTTGGTTGGGCTTTAGACCGAATATCCGAGCACATATGAGCCAAGTGAGCCAACACCAACGGAGGCTGCCGTCTTCCCCACTATATGAGGAGGCAGCATGAGAAGGCAGCACGAGGAGGCAGCACGTGGATAGTATTACCCTAGCAAGTTGGGTCGGTTCAATCACGGGAAAGCTGATGGAGACACATGACATGACGTATCTGCTCGGAAACTCCAGATCACGAAAAACCTAATTTTCTTTTGCGGGGTAGACTAAGCGTGCTAAGTTTGGCAATCTACGACTAACTACAAAGGGCAGAATTGTACAAGTACAAAATCATTACAGCATGATGAGCTGAGAGGCACTCGGGAAACATCAGACCGAGGCAGTCTTTACTAAAATTTCGTCGCCACTATGGAACGTACGTCCACCTCTTCGTACCATGGAATTAGATTTTACCAAGGGCTTATATACTCCCATGTTACTCCTTTCCTCGTCAATTTAATGGAAGGTCTTGTGCCACTCAAGAATCATTTGAGTTTGTTCCTCAATTAAGTGGCGATGCGCAGTCTAAATCTCACAGGCAGACTTTTCCTTCTGCCTCTGGGACGCCTCCGTATTAGCCTAGATAACCGCGTTGAGATTGCTCCCAAGGCCATCAGTCAGCGAGACTCCTTCGGCTGGACATACGCTCAGCCCAAAGCTCAAGGCATTGCGGCGCAAGCTTTTGTTGACAAAATCGTTTGATTTTTCATACTTTTGGAGGACCACAGAGGTATCCCAGTCTTTGAGGTCTATTCTAGAGTGACTGACGGTGGATTGCTACTATATCTTATTTGCACCACCCTATCTCCGATGGAACCGGCATTGAATACGCATATTCCTTCGGTACGCGGTCGGCTAGGAAGCCATCCCGGCACGATACCGCAAATTTCGCCGATACTGTGAAGTAGGCGTCAG
Source organism: Clarireedia homoeocarpa (assembly GCA_001465935.1). Classification (NCBI taxonomy): domain Eukaryota; kingdom Fungi; phylum Ascomycota; class Leotiomycetes; order Helotiales; family Rutstroemiaceae; genus Clarireedia; species Clarireedia homoeocarpa. The sequence continues at coordinate 792,690 of LNKV01000010.1, forward strand.
TGTAGATGGCGCCCATGCGCGCCAGCTGCTCGTTTCTGTCACACGCGGAGTCTTGCACTACACAGAGGGCATCGACCTATACCTACTCAATCCCACTCTCCTTGCACAGATCAATACATCTTGCATCGTTTGCGGTAATGTCTTGATCACAATACCACGCATATGTGACGCTAGATTGGTGCACGTGGTCTTCACTTGTCCAGATTTTGGGGCTTGCTCTCAGGGGTCCTCGCCAGGACCCCAGCAGTATCCAAGCGCAATTTACTTCCCGCGAGCTGGGGCAGAGGAACAGAAGAGATACACTGTCTCTGGCTCAGATGCACTGAGCCTCAGTATGCGTCGAGGGAGAATTGAGTCTGAGAGCTTGGGGCAGGTAGGATTATTTGCATCTCAGTTTTACAGTAGGTCGAAAGTGCGAGAGGAGGAGATATTGATGTATGGCGTGTGTGTTTTGACGAATTCTGCGGCTGGGTTGTCTGTTTATCTTTTTAGCGAGGAATACCTTATCGAGCTAAGAAGTGGTAGAGCAGAAACTGAGGCAGGAAAGCTAGAGAAATGACGATAAACTTACTGTCCCTAACAGAAATCCTAAAGTGATGTTCTTTCACCCTATCCACAGTCACATTAACACCCGCCCCCCATATACTTACTTTCAAATGCTTAAATTTTACTTCCACATCATCGCTATCTTTGCCCTGCGCCCACGGAAGAATCCACGTGACTGTTGCTGCGAGACGAGCCAGTGAAGCTCGCTGCACAGGGGAAATTTGGAGGTCGCGAGGACAGAGCGCTGGGAAAGTATGTGATGTTGTAGTGGCGCCTAGGGTACTGTGGGATTTCTTGAGGGTGAAAAGGTGCGTGCAGGGGGTGTAGAGTTGTGGGGTTAGATGATTGCTGGTGCTGGAGGCGGGGACTTTAACTTTGAAATTTGATATACGGTTTTCTCTAAAAGAGAGTAGTTAATAATTATTAGAAATAGAAGTGATTTAAATAAAACTATTAATATATATAATATTATTAAGATCTAAGTTATTATATTATATATAATTAGATATTTTATATAAATTATATTAAAGTTATAACTAATTATATTCTAATAACTTTCTTTTAATTATAATTTTAAAATATTAAATTTAAAATTATTTTAATTATATTATTTATAAGTTTTATTAACTTTTATAATTATTTAGATAATAATATTTATATTTTTTTTAAAATTTAGTATTTTAATAAATTTATTATTATAATATAAAAATATTTTTTAATTTATATTTTTATATTTATTTTAAATTCTTATATATATATATAAAATATAAAGTAATTAAACTATTTTATTAAAATATTAATAATTTATTTATTTTTAAAATCTATTAAATTTATATTTTCTTTTTTTAATTATATTATTTTTAATTTAATTAATATTATTTTTATTATTATAAAAAATATTAAAATATAAAAATTAATATTAATTTATTTATATTAATTCTATAATAATTTCAACTAAATTATTATAATACTATATAAAAATATAATCTTTTTAAAAGTAAGTTAGATATTAAATATATATTAATATATATATAATTAAATATATAATCTCTTTTTATATATAAACTTTTAAATCTTTATAATCTTTTTAACTTTATAATTATTAATTTTAAAATTATTTAATATCTTTATTAATAGTTTTATTATATTATTAATAATTTAATTTATTTTTTTAATTATATTAATAATTATCTAAATAATATTAATAATTAATTTTTCTTTATTTTTAAATCTCTTTTTTAAAGATTCTTTAAATAATAAAAATAGATATATTTTAATTTTATTAATATATAATATTACTTTTAACTTACTTTTAATATTTATTTTATATAGTCTCTAAAAACTTATTATAATAATATATCGAATATCTTTTAACTAATCTTTAAATAAAGATTAATTAAATTATTTTATATTAATTAAATAAATAAACTTACTTTTTTATAATACTTTATAAAATATTATAATATTTAATATTTAACTTAGTATTTAAAATATTTCTAAAACTAGTTAAATTATATATTAAATAGAAAATAAATCTCTTTTAGATTTTTATTAATAATCTCTCTTTTTTATATAATTTATAATTATATAAAACTATTTAATATTTACTTTCTCTTTATTTTAATTTAATTAAAATATAAATATTAGCGATTAAAGTAATTATTAATATTAAAGTAAAAGTAAAAGAAAAGTAATTTAAAAAACTTTTTTAATTATATTATCTACTAATTTAATAATTATATTAATAGTTTAATAATTAAAATATAAACTTAATTCTAAATATAATTAGTAGTTTAAAATACTAAGTATATTATATTAATAAATTAGATTAAAAAATAATTATTATTTCAATTAATAATTAAATATAATTTATTAAATACTCTCTAATTATTATCTTTATCTTAGTTATATAGTTTATAACTATTTATTTCTTTATACTAATATAATACTATCTTAGTTATATTAAATTATATATTATTTAAAATTCTATATTTAATTAATAAACTCTTTAATAAAAAAAAACTTATTATTTAATTATAAATAAAATTTATTTCGAATCGAATTAATTAATATAAATATAGTTTTATTAATAATAATATTATCACGAAAAGATCTATATAGTATATATAATTATAAAAAGAAATTGATTATTTGATCAAGTATATATATAGTTAACTCTTATAAACTAATCTTTAAAGTTATAGAGCTGAGACTTATAATTTATATTATAATATTATTAAAGATTAGTAATTTTAATATACTATTTAAAACCTTTATTAATATATTATAATCTTTATTAATATTTTCTTTATAAATAATAAAATCAGATAAAATTTCTTTTTTTAATTTAAAACTTTTATTAATTCTTATAAATATAATTAAGAATCTTAAGAAAAGAGAGAGAAATTAATTATATTTTTATTACTATTATATACTTAGTTATTAATTAAACTATAATAATTATAAGCCCGATCTGATATTTATTTTATTATATAAAAAAACTATTTATTAGTTTATTTAAAAAGCTACTCTTTTAAATACTTTCTTATATTTATTAATTATTTTTTCTTTATTCTTTCTATTTTAATAATTATTATATTTCAACTCGGAATAATCAGTGATATTAAATTTACTATTTGATAATAATAAGTAATATAGTTTTTAAAATTTAGATAATAATATTAAATTAAAGGAATATAATATCTAGTTAATTTTAATATCTATAAAAGACTAACTAGATTACTAACTAATATCTAGTTTAATAATTCAATTAGCGAAGATTAGTTTACTTAGTCTTTACTAAAACTACTTTTTATATATTAATTAAAAGATAAATTATATACTTAGTTACTTATTAATTATAATATCAAGATAAATAGAATTAATAAAAAGAATATAAATATAAAGAACTATTTAAAGTCGAAGTATCTATTAATCTAAGATATTTATAAGGATTTTATAATTTTATAAAAATAATTTTAAAACGAGAAAGTTAAATATAATATTTATTATAAAGTCTTTAAAGATATTTATATATAAATTATTATAACTATAAATATTAATTTCCTTATTAATTATAATTTTTATAATACTAATTTTAATAATATTATTTTATATAATACTATCTATTCTTTTAAGATTTACTTTATATTTTATAAATTAATAATCCTAATTAATATTTAAAGAGAATATATTAATATACTTAATTAAATATAATATAGTTGAGTATTTTTAAGTAATTAATATAAAAGGTAAAATATAGTTTATAATAAAGTTTATATATATTAGTTAAATAAAATAAAAAAGATAATTATTATAATTATTTTCTTAAAAATAATAAAAATCAAGATTAAACTAAATTAAATAAATAAAGAATTAAGATATATTATTATAAATTAATAACTAAATTTATTTATTTTAACTTTAAATTAAATAAATATTATTCTCGTTATCTAATTAACTAATAAATCTTATAAATTTAAAGAAAAAGGTATTTTTATAATAATAATCTTTATAAAAGATATTATAAGATTAGAGATTATCTTAAATAAAAAAAATAAATTTAAGTTTAAATCTTAAAAAGATAAAAATAAACTAATTAAAAAAGAAAATAAGAATTATCTATATTATTTAAAAAGTTAGTTTTCTAATTTAGAGAATAGATATATATAGAAATTAGAAGATTATAACTAGTTAAAAGGAATATTAAAGAATAAACTAATTAAAAAAAGATTTAGTATTATTAAAATCAGATAAATTAAAAAGAGGTTTAAATTATTTTAATAGAATAATCTAAAAAAAGTAATAATTAAAAAAAAACTATTATAATTAATAATTAATTTAATTATCTCTTTATTACTTTTTCTTAAAAAAGTTATAATAGTAATTATTAACCTTTCTTTAATAAATATTAGTAATCTTAGTATATATTTACTAGTAAGTATATTAATTTATTTAATATTTCTTGAAAATATAATTAAATTTAAGTACTTTAGAAATTTATTAAAAAACTAATTATTAAGATTATAATTCAAATATTAAGTTAAATAATTTCTTACTCCGAGATAATCTTAAATAACTTTCTTAAGATTTTTAATATTTTTATTGATAAAGTTATTTAAAGATAAAAATTTCACTCTAATAAAAAAAAGTTAAAATCTATATTTTTAAAAGTTCGATTTTTAGAAAAAAGATAAAGACTCTCTAATACTTAAATAAAAGATTATATAAGTTTAGAAGTATAATTTTAAAATTTTAGATTCTAATAAATATTTAAAGTTCTTAAATTTAATAAGATTTTTATAATTATAACTTGGTTATTAAATAAGTTAGTATATCTACTAGTAACTTTATACTAGTTATTACTAATAAATACTATTTAATAAACTTTATTCTTCTAGATAATTATAATATAATATATTTAATTAATAATATCTTTTTATTTAATAATAGAAAGATTACTTATTTTGATAATAATAATATTATCGAAGTTAGTATATTATTATTATTAATTATCGAATAAAGTATTTATACTATTAAAAATATTTTTAATAGTTCTAAGAGACTTAATATAAAAGATTTTATTTTAATAAATATTATTTTTATTCTTAGATTTTATATTAATATAGTCTCTAAATCTTAATTAGAAAAAGTAAATTTATAATTTTATAATCTCGACTATATATTAAAATATAGTATATATAAGAAAAGTATAATTATTATATTATTTATATAAAAGTATAATCTAGTTTTTTTAAAATTTAAAAAAGTTATTTCTTACTATCTAACTAAATTAAGTAATATTCTTATAAATAAATCTATAATAATATACTTAGTTATTTATTATAAGATTAATAAATATTTTAAATAATTATATAATCTTTTATCTAATAAAAAGGATACTATATAAATATAATATAATAAAGCTAGGTATCTTAGATAGAAAGCTCTTGAATATCTAATAAATAAAGTAAAAAATATAAAAATAAAGAGAATTCTAAAGATTAATTATAAATATTATATAAAAGTATATATTAAGTAAATTATTAATTAATATCTAAGAGATTAGTAATTATTATAACTATTTTATAAAATTATATAAGATCTTTTCGATTTCTTAATATTATTTAATAGATATTTATAATTATTACTAATTAAAGAATTATATAATAATAAGATCTTTAAAATTCTATTTATTAATAAGACTTACTATAAAGTATTTCGAATAATTATTAATTTTAAAATATAAATAAAGTAATAATATTACTTATTTATTTATATTATTAAATAAGATAATAATAAATTAATAATTAATATTAATAAATATACAAAGTTTAAATAATAGATATTTATAGAAGGAATTGAAATTAAACTATTATTAGCTTATACTTATAAATTAAATAGTATAATAGAGTATATAAGTTAGAAGATTATTATTAAAATAATAAAAATATAAATTTAAATAAATCTTTTATTAAAACTATAACCCGAAATTATATAAGTAATAATTTATTTATATAATATAAATCTATTATAATAAAGAAGCTTCAAGATATTAAATAAAGTTTTAAATTTATAGTTTAAATAATATTTCCGATAATATAATCTAGTATTAGTAATATTAATTATTATTAATTTATATTTAAACTAGAATAGTATATATTATTATAACTATTAAGTTTATCTTTTAAATAAGAAATAAGAAATTAATATTAATAAATAATAATATAAAGTTAATTTTTAAATTTATTTAAAATATTTAATAAATTATATATTTAGATTATTAATTTATTAAATATAAATATTAAAGTTTAATAAAATTATTATTATTTATAATATCTAATTTAATAAAAATATTATTTACTTTAAAGTTAATAAGAAATAGAAATTATTTTTAAAAAAATATTTAAATAAAATAATTTAAACTTTTAATTTTAGAATTATTGAAAATTTAAATAAATTAATATTAGAAAGTAATAATATAACTAATCTAAATATAATTATTAAAAAGATTATTTTATAAAATATTAATAATCAAGAATATTATAAAAAGATTTTAAAAATAAAGAAATCTAATAATAATAAATAAAAACTTTTTAATAATTTATAATTTTTAAATAATAGTTTATATCTAGATAAAAATATTAATAATTAAAATATATAATATTTTTAAAATTAATTTAAAGATCAAATTAATATTAAAATTATATTTAATTAAATTTAAAGTATAAATATAAATAATCTTATTAATAATAAATAAAATTAAGAAAGAAAATAAATAGAATATAAAATATTTAATAGATTTATATTATTTATATTATTAATAATTAAAAGAATTAATAAATTTAAAAGTAAAATAAACTATAATTATATTAATATTATTAATATACTTTATAAAAAATATAAAGAAAATTTAAAAAAAGATATTATTAAATATATATTTTTATAGATTAAAAATACTTTATATAATTTTATATATATTCTATATAATAATTTTCGATAATATAAATAAAAAGAGATTAAAATTATTTTAATATAATTAGATATCTTTTAATCAACTAATTTATTAAATAAAAAAATTTAATTATTTAAAAAAATAAAATTTATAATCAAAATTCTAATTAGAAAAATAAATATAAAATAAAATATATAAAATATTAGCTTTTTTTTATATTAATAATTAAATAAAATCTTAATATATAATATTAAATAATAGAAATATCTTTATTTAAAATATAATAAAAAGATTATTAATATATTTATTAAAATAATTATAA
>LNKV01000100.1:10744-40022 GCA_001465935.1 Clarireedia homoeocarpa
TATTATAAATTATATATTATATTATAATTTATATTTTTAATTTTAAATATTATTAATTTTAATAAAATTTATATTTAAATTTTCTTAATTATATTATTATTTAATAATTAAAAATATTTATATTTTTTATAAATAAAATTTAAAATAATTTTTAAAATAAAAATTATATATATAAATTTTTTTAATTAAATATTTAAATAAAATAGTTTTTTTTTAAATTTTATATAAATATAAATAAAAGAAATTAAATTTATCTATTTTAAATTATAAAAATATAATAAATTAAATTATTAATTATAAAATTATTAATAATTAACTTTATTTTAATAAAATAAAATAAATATAATATTTATAAATATTATTAATTAATCTTTTAAATAATAATAATAATAATAATTTAAAATAAAAAATAATTAAATTAATAAACTATAAGATAATAATTAAAGTAATAAATTATTATTATAAAAAATTATTTTATTATATATATAATAATATTTATATTTAAAATTTTATAAAAATAATATTTTAAATTATTTTCAAAAAAGAAAATATTTAATAATAAAAAATAAAATAATTAATAATAAATTAAATTAAATTTAAATATATTAATAAATAATTTTAATAACTTGTTTTATTATATTAAAATTATTATAATATTATAATAATAATAAATTATATTTTAATTAATTTTTATATTTTTTAATATTTTATATATTTTTATAATTTTTTATTTATTTAATTTAAATATTATATTAATTATTTAAATTATAAGATTTAATTAAATCTCTTTATTAAATTTTAATATATTAGATTATTTAGTTATTAATAGATTAAATTAAGTTGTAGAAAAAAGTATCTTATTTAATAAAGTAAATTACTTAATAAAGTCGCACGTTATATACTACCCCGTTTCAACCTTATAAATCAAGGGAAAATTCAGGATATCTTGATAGCATAGCCCCTCTACTCTTGTTTTCTTCTTAATCTTTCCATCGAACATATTCTCTAGTTCTACAATACCCAATATTTTTCCCACAAACTTTTGACAATATCGCAGCTACTTAGCAACAATTCCAAGAAGATGCCACTCTTAGATCTACCCGCAGAGCTCCTTCATAAAGTCTTACTTCATGCTGTTCTTGCACGTGAGGTTAAGAGAGCTTTAAGGCTAAGGCTTGTATGCAGTAAGTTTGACACCTTTTTTTATTAGCTATTCCATTCTTTCGCCGATTAATAAATTGTATTTAGAGCGATTCTGCCAAGAAATTCAATCGGCACTTTTTGAGTCGCAACTTCTAGACTCTTTCTACACATGGAAAGTTCTCTCGGATTGGTATATTGAGAATGATCATGGAGCTAGCAAATTCTGGCACTCCTACCTTGTTTACAAAGTTCAGAGTGGGGCTCCTCAGCGTCGCTTTCTCGATATACTCCAAGTCGCTCAACGTGTATGTCAAGAAACAAGCGCCGATCTGGTTACTACGATAGAAAATCTATGTTGGCCAGCGCTGCAAGAAGGAACAAACCCTTCCAATGATAATTGCAAATTAGAGAACATGCCAACGGACCCCGAACTCGATCTCCTATGCGCCGCTGCATATCTCAATATAATCCCTTTGGCTAAACGCTTACTAGCAGAAGGTTATTGTCCTAGCGACGATAGTGTTCTCTTTTCTTCGCCTATGCGACTCGCCGCATGGGCTGGGAATACACAAATACTCGAAATGTTCCAGGAACACTTGCCTGAACTGGACGCTTTCGACCCACCGAGTATGACTGGCAATTGGATGGGGAAGCTAGGACCAGCCTCAATGATAGGAGCGGCGATCCGTGGTGATATTAACATGCTCCGTATTGCCGTATATCCTCCTTCACGTACTACACCAGAGAGCACCGATTTTATGGGCGAGTCCTTTGGAAAGGTAAATCGCTATTCAAAGACGGGAAATCCACTTAGCCTAGTTCAAGGGATTACGAGGGATGTCGAGGTATACAAGTACCTTGGTAACTTCTTTGGTAACAACGATTTAATGTCTATTACCCTTGCAAAGCATGCTCGTTTGGGCAACCTTGAAATGGTGCGATATCTCCTTGATATAGGCGCAGACATCCGCGGAAGCGATGGTCGCAACTCGAACCCCCTAGTCGAAGCATGTCGACGGTGCCACGAAGATGTTGTTGACCTCTTATTGGAGCGAGGTGCTGATCCAGATTTCGACGGTGATGAGAACAGATTGCAGGGTGAGAGTGCGATAGCTATGGCAGCGAAAGCAGGAAGTCTCACCATTGTTCGGAAGCTTTTGAATCACGGCGTCGATTTAAGCCGCGACAGGATGAGCATGGGCTTCACAGTTGGTTACAAAGCTCTGGATGGGGCGGTACAGGCTGAGCATACTACTATAGTGAAGCTGCTCCTGGAATCAGGTATTGATTTGGAATATTACAAGGAACCAATAATAAAAAAAGCTTTATCTGAAGGTCTCGACTCAATGGCTGAGTTATTATAATAAGAATAAATATATCTTAGTTATTAATAAATAGATTTGAACTTTAACTTTATTTTTAATATAATTTTATTCTTTTGATATTATAATATAATATTATATTTTTATATAATAAAATTCAAATATTTCAGTCTAGGATTGGCGCCACCCACCAGTAGAAGCTGCACCACTTTCTCATATTCTTTTTCAGCCGCTAGTGACACCGGTGTGCACCCATTATAATCTCTTGCGTCGAGCTCCAGATCAGCATTATTCATTAGAAGCTCCAAAATATCCTGATGGCCAGCATACGCAGCCCAAACAAGGGGTAAAAACCCGTAACTGTCCCTCTAATCAACATATGCATCTTCGTTTTTAAGCACGTCGCGAAAAATTCTAGACACTACGCAGTATGCAGCCACATGTAGAGCATTTACATCGAACATCCTTCGCTCCACTTGTTCTCATCTTGTATCAGAGGATACACCTGTACTGTCATCATGGCTTGCCAAGCTGCTTCCCTCTTTTGCTCGTTCCGCAGTAGTCCTGTAGCATGTGGAAATGAGGACCTTGCGCCTTGAGCGTGCTGGCTTCAGTACAATGCTGCATATTTAAACAATGGCCACTTCACTTTCCACTCTTCGCATTCGGCATCGCCTTTGCATGATTTGTTTTCAAATGCTGAAAGTGAAAGAAATGCAATGCATACTTGGGCAATTTCTCTCTCGGCACCTGGACACCAATGCTCTACCCTATACCCAAGGTCATCCTCTGTTTGGCTGTGATGGGTGCGGACCATCCTGCTTGCGTGATTTATATTCATCAATCCACGGCTATTTGGAATGTCCTCCATCGTTGGCAAGTTTTATAGCTTGAATTGGGGACACTCAGTATCGATAGCCAGAGCATATTGAAGCTCAAAGAAGGTGAATTGCCGCTTCGAAAAGACGAGCCATTTCAGGAGTTGTTTGGCTAGGTTCATGACGGATCCTTGACCATCGTCATTGCCTAAACCACATAATACTATCTTGGCTTCTTGAGATCCCCTGCTCCACCTGTCACAACTACCAGTGTATACCAAACAAAGTTTCCACAGTACGCAATGCCTGTGGGCCCTGTACATCTACATATCCATACCCGCTTCCCATCATTATATGTACAAGGCCGCAGCCCGGATCCCAAGCAATAGGATTCGTCCCCCTCTGCCCCACAACGGCAAAAGATATGAGCGAAAATATTGAAAGCATAGTATAGACGTATCCAACAACAGCGATCACATCCTTGATTCGGAATCGGTACCAGGCGGCTAAACATAAGCCTAAGAGAAACAATCCGTACCCGAGGAGTATCGGGGATGCGCCCAACGAGACCAAATACGTCGTGTTCGTCGGATCGAAAAGTAGGGCGTTCACATCGCAATGGAACGGCGAGAGATCAAACGAGGAGACAACGCTGTATTGCGGTGCCGTGCCGTGCGATTTGTAAAACAGCCCCAACGCGACAGCGCTCGCTGCAAATTGCAAGAGGGCGAGTGAGATGATGATCCATCGGAGCTTGAAGTAATAACGGGTGGGAATATCGGTGCGAAGGGTTGCAAAGTATCCTAAAACCGAAAGGAAATTGACAGGGGACAGCATGTCGTGAGAGGCGAATGGGTGAATTATGATTTTCAGAAATGAACGCCACCAAAGCCCTGTATTGACCGTGGTGAGTAGGAGGACGGCCCACCACTTTATGTTTTTGAGTGTGCTGCTGGATAGAGATGTCACTAAATGATCAAGAGCAGGGATTTCGGTGAACTTACAGTTTCTTTCCAGTCGACGTTGGGTCTTGAGCAGAAGATTCCTTTCTGTTATAACAAGTTAACCTGAGGCTCAGCCAGATGAAGAGGAAAGAATCCGCACGACGGGTCTACCAAGGGTACGGAGTCCAAGTCATCAAGCTCCCCATCGCGGTCTTGCTTTTTATACCACAGCATCAAAGCCACATTAGAGATGATCCAAAGAACAATATTCACGAAAACATTCAGCCATGTTAGAGAGAAAGCGCCATCTTCGGGGACTGACGGCAACACGGTGTAATTCCAGAAGCGATTGCAAAATTCCACGGAGGATAAATTAGCATTAGTAGGCAGAGGAACTCCGCTTCCGACGTCGGGTATAGGTGTAGTAGCATTGCTTGGTGGGATTGCACAGGGTCCAAAATGTGTATTCTTGTAGAATTCAAAGTGGGTTTGATTCCAGGCGCGACACGTTAGCGGTAGTGCCAGAATAATTAGACCAGCTCGCAGTAGCAGAGATGTTGTTTGAATCATTTTTATTTGGTGTGAGGAAAGAAGATGATCTGATCTTGTACTGGTTTTATGTCTTCGCGTCCAACGATGTCACCAAGGTACCTTATAGCACTATAAAGTAGATTGGGTTCATCCAAACAGGATAAACTAAGGAGAAATGAGGCTTTACATATAAGAACAAATAGGCAGCTATACATAAACGCTGAAGCTAGGTCTAGTTAGATTGATGTGATTACGTAAATAACACTTAATCCTTTAAACCGGGTATAACTAACCTTGTCAAAGCTAATTTAAATATTACGGGCCTCTGGTTAGAATATATATAAAGATCTAAAGCGACTATCTCCTATAGGACTGGAGTTGGAGAGCCCCTAACCTGCTACTCATCTTCTTCGACCTGCTCCACTCCTTTTCGGTCATCATTCCCGTTTTTATACCTATCCTTATTCCCATTCTTATTCCCCTCATTGGTGTTCTTCTTATCAACCTTCCTCTTTATTCCTATCCTTATTCCCATTCTTATTTCCCTCATTGCTGTCCGTCTTATCAACCTTCCTCCTTATTCGTAACCTTTTCCCTTTTGATCTCCCTATCCATGCCCCCATCCTCATAATCATCAAGCATTTCCCAATCATCAAACTCCTCCCCTTTTCCGTACGTCATAGTCTTCTTCCTCTTTCTTCTAGCCACCCCCACTTTCCTTCCCGGTTTCCTCAACGTCCCCTCTAACCAGGTTCACAGTGTTAGTCTCCCCCTCTTTGGTGTACTTTTCCTCTTCACGCTTTAAGCCTATAGGCTATCTGTCCGTCTGTACTCGTAGAATCACTCGATTGTGTGATACAGTAAATGAGAAAGACAAACAAAACATCCAAACAAAGATAAGACAATACACGGACTACGACAAAAAGTGTGCATGATTCTTCTCTCATTATATTCAACTATACAATTCGGACTCAGTCGGTTAATAAAGTGGCTGACTTTCCCATCCAAGCACTTGTCCAATGATCCATTCGTGGCCTTCATGCCCTCTCTCACACTCACTCACTTTGTTCTTTGTCATTCCTCTGCATTCAACTTTCCTAAGATATGATATCTCTGTCGTTTGTCCTATCCTTTCCTATTTCCGTTCTTACTCTTCTCAATAAACTCACAGAAACACCCACAAGTCCCTCCTCTCTACCCTCCCACAACCCTATGCGTCAACTGCATTACCTTAACAGACAATCAATCAATCAAGCATAGTATCTTTGCCACCTACCCGCTCATCCCCCCCTTCCCTTGTCTGCACAGAAAAAAAAACTCCTAAAACGCCATCGCTGACCATTAAATTGTCAGCTACCCGTTCCCACCACCACTTATCGTTATACAAAGGTACCTTTCCCACCAAGTCATGCCAACCTATCCAGAAGTTTCATAACCTCGTAACCAAAGAAAACGACAGCCATAGCTGAAGTCGCTATGAAATCCAACCACCCACTCTCCCAGGAAAGTCCTAGAAAACAAATGAAAGAGGTATCAAGAACAAAAAGGAATAGAAAAAAAAAGAAAGAAAAAAAAAAAGAAAATTAGTAGTACAAGAAGTCTATAACATTCCCCGCCAAGCCATTAACCATCTCATTCCAGTCAGGATCACATCACTGTCGCAACAAGCCCCCCACGTCCTGCAACGAGAGATTAGTCTCCTGCCTGTTCAGATTTTCATGTGGCGGCTCCCTCTCCCTCGTCCTTTCCCTCGAACTTGGCTCCGGCCCATCCTGCAGAATTGTTTCTAATTCATACCCTGGGCTAGAAAATCTATTCAGCCTTACCCCTCTGTGTGCTACCAATAATCCCCCAATATCTTGCAACAACTGCGCTGATCCCCTCCTCGCCGGCGCAGGCGACAATCCATTTTCGTAAGACCAGGTAGTAGATATCGGCCCTTGTGTGCTAGACTCACCGTCCGTATCTAGAGTCCTTGTAGAGCTCACCCGACGGGGAGATTCTTGATCCAGAAGCCCACCTACATCGAAGAAAGATACACGACGAGGCGACATCATCGAGGAAAGATCTTCGGAGATGTGCCGTGGAGGAGGCGACATCTTCGCCATATCGACATTATCACTATCGCTAGGAAATTGCCATTCAGCGCGAGAGTGATGAGAGCGCACGGGAGCATTGCCCGGTATTGCCATCGGGGCTGGTCGTGGAGGGTGGGAGATAGAGCCGCGAAGTTCGGGGTCGACTCCGAGGCCGAGATCGCGCACGAGATCTTCATCGCTACCCCAGTGGCGGGTGACAGTTCCGCGCCGACTGCCAGTGCGATCCATAGTGTCGCTTAGGGAGCCAAACTTCCAGCGGTGTTTCTTGACGCCTCGGTCTCGCACAAAGGAACCTAAAACTAAAGCGTTTGCTACAGCGGTGGCGAACAGTATTTCCACTGAAGCGAGTAGTGAGCGGTATTGCTGAGATCCGTGACGATCAATTATTTGCGGAAGCCTGTAAAGTGTAGTACCAGCAGGTATCAATGACCCAGCGAACAGTAATACCAATTGAATCTTCCTCTTGAGATTCATCCTTGAACCAATAATGATAGGAACAGGAAATATAACGAGCAATAAATCCGTCAAAACGTTAACGCTGCCCATGACAAGAAGTTGAGCGTATCCTTGTCGGCATTTTGGACCGGGATCTGGGACGACTTGCCAGTAATGGGTAATTGGCTGGCACTCTGATATGTCGGCGATGATGACTGCGATAAACGTGACAAGTAAAAACCACCTGATAAATACCAGCATCCGCTCGTGTGATGTGGTCCAGATATTGATTGTAAGCCTTTTGAAGAATTCACTGATTGTGAGTTTGAGCATCCAGAGACTAGAGCGAAGCAAGTGTTAGTATTTGGAACAGAAGAGAAGGAGGAGGAGGAGAGGAGGGAAGCTTGGCAGGTATCTACTCACGTCGCGGCATAAAACAACCTCGACACCAAGACCAATCTACTTCCGATTTCTCGTCGATAAATAGCCCTTTCCGAAAAATCCTCAATTGCCGCATTGTTTGTGCCAAACAATAGAATAACATGAACCAGCGCCATGCGACAAAATAGGGGGATCAGGCAGGCGAAAGCCAAGCGATCTTCTTTGAACAGCTTCTCCGACCGTATATATCTCCCACACACACGAAACAGTATAATGACAGCCGCGAATAGCGTACACCACCAGCAAACCAAAAGCGTGGGTTTATCGTCACGAAAGGATCGAGCGGGAGGAGGGGACGTGTATATTGACATGATCTCGAGGGTAGAGCGAAACCACGCCCGTCTACCGCAGAGGGTGAGACGAGCGAGGGGGTGAAGCTTTGCGCAAGATTGGACCTCGATGTGAAATGCGACGTAGTTTCTGCTCTCATTCAATTGTCTGTATTTCGATCCAATTTTCGCCGATTCCAACTATACCGTTGCCCTCGTAAATGGACGCACATGGACCGTCGCATGACAGGACTCGAAAATAGTGTAGTAGCAGGTACAGGAAGGACAGTGCGGGCGAACGGGTGAGTTGCCGAGTCTCAAAGATAGGGCTGCGTTCAAACGGTCGGGTCGCGTGCGCACTTGATTTATTTTATTTTATATATATATTTTTCTTTTCTGTTTCAGAAACATATATAATACATGTATATAATAAATATAAAATGATTCGCACTTTGTATGACGTTCGGTAAGGTCGAATATTGCAGCGGAGAATTATTTCAGAGACAATTGTGATTGTGTTTGGAAGAGGTTCGAATCGAATATCTAGAATTTCTCCGGGCTCGGTGACAGACAGATTGGTGGAGAATTTCAAGGTAGCCGAGTAACAAGTTTCCGGATGGGAGAAAATGAAGCAAAATTGGGAAGAGAATCCGAAATGGCGTTTGTCGATTCCGCACGAGAGAGAGAGAATGTGGTGAGACGGTGAAGGATATGTGCGTATGGTATATAGTGGTGTATGGCTGTGGTACTTTTCAAATCGTCTCTATCGCAGGTGCAGGTGTAGGTAGGTTGCAGGTGCAGGTGCAGGTGCAGCAGGTACGAGCACTCGTAGATAAGTGAATCGCCTCATGAAATTCGGGGCTGATATCTGGATTTAGAAACTTGGGAGGGATTGTCCAAAACTCAGAATTTCTGCAGCTTCCCAATTGGAGTAGCTTCTACTTCCAGAAAGGTTTCCTTGCAAAGATAAAGAGGGAGAGAGGGAGAGAGGGAGAGAGGGAGATGGGGGTGAATCCGGCCGGTATGGTGCAACTGGTGCGGTTTGGAGGAGCTTTCATCTATCGATAGGATGAGCTGGGATGGGAAAGGAGGGGACAGGATGGGATAGGATGGGACAGGATGGGATATGTGGAATGATATAAGCCATCCTAATGCATGGGATAGGTCGGAGTATGGCATGATACGAAGCGGTCGGTATCGGAGGAGTTAATCTCCATCCTTGTCTTTGTTGCACATGCCGTCAGTTCGCAATGGCAGCCAGCGACTGGTGGCGGTCGCGGTATCGATGTCACGATTCCGATCCTTCATAGAAGAACCTTGACCTTGACCGGGGCGATAGCAAGAGATGCGGATAAGCCGTAAACGATTCATCCTCGGCATGGCGCGGGAAGATATTGTTGCGGTTCAATGGGAGGCTGATAGAACTAGAACTACCCAAGCCATTTGGGTGACTCCAAGCCATTTGGGTGACTTGGTTCTAGCCCAAAGAGAAGTGCAAGGCGAGTACGATAAGAAGAGGTGTGCAAGCCACCGACCCACCGGTTGAGGATTTGGCTGTTGGGCTTGGTTGCACTCGGTTGCACTCGGTTGGTCGATGTGGACGGAGAACCCTTGGCACTTGGTGCGACCGGGCTGCGACTGGGCTGCGACTCGACTGGGATGCTGCATACTAAGGGGAGGCACAGCATGCGAACTGCCTCGGTGTACAGGAGTGAGTGGCACGAGTGGAGCGGAGTGATAGCGATAGACTTGTTAAAGCGTGTGGAATCACAGATATCGATAAGCCATCAGCATCAGCGTCAGCATTTGGCATCGTATTCATTGTCAATCATTATTCTGATCCTTCGTACTGTAGCCCGCGTCACCGATCAGATCCAACTTGGCTAACACAGGAAAGATACAAGAGTACAAGAGTACATATACAAGAGTACAGTACTGCCTAGAGCAACGCCTAGAGCAACGCCTACTTCGTAGAGCAATGTCTAGTCTAGAGCTGAATCTTGCCTTGCAGTGAGTGCCCTATCTATCCCCCAACGTCAGGTACAAGGGGACCTGGTAGCTCTCCGGCCAGGAGATGTTACTGTTACTGTTACTGTACAATGACTCTCTAACTATAAGTACTATAAGTCACCCTATCAATTTTATATCCTCCAACGTATCCCACGTTTCAACCAAACTCACCGCGCCCGCCCTAATTCGAGCAAGTCCGCGCACATGCAATAAAAGGATAATTCCGAGGATAAGGACCACACACTAACAGTTACAGGGTTATTCATTGGCGCTGGATGATGACAAGACAGGGGGACCACGCAATGGCAGGCGCATTGTTTTTTTTTTTTTTTTTTCCCTTTGCTCGCGTGTGGGTTTTCCCCTTCAATATAACATAACATTCAGGTGGCTGCGAGTGGCGTGACGAGGCAGTTATCTGACGGCGGGAAAAGCGGCGGGAAGAGCGGCGGGAAGAGATAAATTAGAGCAAAGCATTGTACAGTATAGCATATAGCACAGCATTTGGTGCGGGATAGGAGACTTATGAAAGTGATGATAGTGAATTTGACAAGTATTGAGTGAGGGGAGTAAGGGAGAGAAATTGACCAATTAAAGGGGACTAATTCGAGGGGGACTAATTCGAGGGGGACTAATTCGAGGGGGACTAATTCACCATACGGATCGGATCGACCCTTTTGAGAACGGAGAACGGTAGAGTGCGTATAGAAAGGCCCCGAAGCTTGGCGACTACTTGGTCCAACGAACGCTTCATACTCCTGCTTTGTCTAATACGTCTAAGGAGCTTCGGGGATTGTTATTTACCTGCGTATACGCCTACGTATACGTATTTCTAGGGCTATATAAAGTATCCAAGTAAATATAATCTTACATCAACGCCCAACAAATATACTCAACGGTATACTACAAGCCACCGCATAATTGGGCATGTCTACTGCCTCCGCAATCTTCAAATTCGCCGCCACACTCGACAACAGATACCCCTCTTCCCTCGTCAACCCTTTTTCCCCCACTAACCAAGCAATCAGTCCCCTCAGCGCCTTCCTACTCGCCTCCCTCAGATCACTATCAATCCCCAAGGCCGCATAAGTTCCTTTCCTCAATCCCGTAGTCTCCTGTTCCGCTTCCGGCCCCGTCTCATAATGCGGACTCGTGACCCAACTCTTTCCCTTCTCAATACTCAGCTTCACTTCCGCTTTCATAGGCGTCTCGATGGCCGTTCCGCATACCTCACCATCTCCTTGCGCTGCATGCCCGTCTCCACAGCTGAATAATGCACCAGGTACTTTCACCGGAAGATATAATGTAGATCCCTGAGTGATGTATTTACAATCAATATTCCCTCCGGTCTCATACGGTGGAATGGTAGAAAACTCTCCCGTCTGCTCAGGCGCTACGCCAACGACGCCCAAAAATGGTCGAATGGGTATATGAATGCCTTCTTTAAAAACAGCATAATCCTTCCCAGTAGACAAATCCCAGATTTTCAAGCCCGCATCCGGATATTCGTCGGCGAGAAGACCAAAGCCAAAGGAGCTGGGGAGGATAGCGGTCCAGCCGTAAGATGCGGGTTTCAAGGAGATGAATTCCACCTTCAACACATCCCCGGGTTGGGCATCTTCTATATAGACGGGACCGAATGCTGGGTCGGCTTTGGCAGGGTCAAGGTTTTCAACATCGGTTATTGTGGACTGGTCGGTAAGTTGATTGGCGGCGCCGTCGAGGAGGTCAAAGGAGATGGTGCTACCAGATGAGACGCTTATGATTGGGGTGAGCGCATTGTTCCATTTCATGTGCATGTGCGAGTGATTTATGTGGAAGCTATGGGCCATGGTTGTGGGGGTGGGTTGATTTCGGATTGGTTTGGGGTTGCTTTGGGATTGCTTTGGGATTGCTTTGGGATTGCTTTGGGATTGCTTTGGGATTGAGGTTGAGGTTGAGTTGGATTAGGACTTCTCGGTATGCGGTTGCTTATACAGCTTTTCGTTTGAAGGAAGAAATCGTACTTAGTAGTGGCCCTAAGTAGATTTGATATATACAGTAGCTGTCAAGATAGACGGCCTAGTAGTTCTAATCGTAAAGGCGGGGTCGAGAACAGGTGGTGGGGTAAACTACTGGGGACACTTATCGACACTTAGAATATCTCCTGAAACCATACTTTATCCCCTCCCTTCGTGGCATGGTATCGTCGTCGATCATTTATGAAGCCTATCGATTGTGAATGAATAATGGTCCAAGTTTCGCTACCGTGTGTTCTTCATTCATCGTTCTGCTTGTGCTTGTGCTTGTGCTTGTGCTTGTGCTTGTGCTTGTGCTTGTGCTTGTGCTTGTGCTTAAGGTTGCAGTATAGTGAAAGCTTTTCAGGCATTTGAGAGCCCGTTCACGATGATTGGCAACGGACCCCACTATATTTTGTTGATCGACTCACCCAGCAAGAGACAGCTTCCTTCACGAACACAACAAAAATTATTGGAGAACGAAGCAAACTTCTTGCAAAATGCTTCACAATCTACACAGGTAGGAAGGAGAATTGTTCTATAGCAGATTGTCAAGTTCAGGATTATGCCTTCAACCCAATGATCTGGGTGTGCGAACTTCGCAATTGAATTTCGAGATCAATCGAGGACATCAACCCTGTACCTTCTGCTACAAAGACTACAATGGATGCTCCCGAGTTGGAAGAAGATGTGCGAGTTCAAAGGAATTCGGCGCAGCTTCTGGCGGATTTCGAACAATCATTGAACCCATTCTTATATAACACCACCGCGGACAATGCTCTGCTTCGGAGACGAGTTCGTATCTCAGACACAGAAAGGCTTGTGTCATTGGTAATTTCACCTCCATATCGCACAATGAGAACCCCGACTAACCAAATATCTCTAGCTAGAAAACTTCCAAGAGCTCCCTCAGCTCCTCGATCCCTACCTTCCTCAGTTCGTCTCGACTCTGGCAGATGCCTTACTCGCCTCCATATCAAGGCAGCTCTCGAAACCTCCTTCAATCAACGCAGAGCTTCTTATGCCATTGTCAAGGGCTATTTGTCGATTACTCTATACATTCTGCAAGATTAGAGGAGAAAAGGTTATAGTTCGATTCTTGAGTACAGAAGTTAGGCATGTCGACTTACTACTTTCTGCTATCGAGAAGGGCACCAAACTGGATGGCGACAACACATGGAGCTGGGAAGAAAGATATGTCATGCTAGTATGGCTTTCTCAACTCCTGCTGGCCCCGTTCGATCTAGTGTCTATGTCGGCAGACTCTACTGTAAATGGAACACAAACTCAAATTGCTGGACTAGAGTTCCCGCCTGACATACCTGCTGTTGCCATGCGTGCTATCCTAATATCTCTGCAATTTCTTTCGGCATCTGGCAAGGAAAGAGATGCCGCAAAAGGTCTATTAGCACGAGTGGCCATTCGTCGCGATGTCCAAGAACTCAATGTTTTGGATAAGTTGATCAAGTGGGCCCTCTCTGGTTTGCGTGGTTATGAAACCGGTCAGAGCATACACAGATCGATTGGCATTCTGTCCTTCCTTGCTGGCATCACTAAAGCGTCACTGAACACTTCCTATATGGACCAGTATTTGCCACTTGTGTTTGGCGGGGTCCGTACTCTCATAGCCTCCGCAGATGAAGAGACTTCTGAGTTGTATGACTCTGCCGTCACTCGAGAACTCTGTATTAAAATCCTTCGTAATATCACTTTACTGGTTTTGCGGAATCCCGGTGAAGATTTCGTTGCTGAAATTGTAGATGACTCCATTCAGTATATGTTCGATTGCTGTGGCGACGGTTCGACTCCTGTCCGACTAGCAGCGAGCAAAGCAATAAGTCGAATCACGTTGAAATTGGATGCTTCTATGGGCGAGGAGATGGTTTCTATGATTCTTGAGTGTCTTGAACATGATATTATATGGCCTAATTTTCCCCAAGCGGATCGGCAACATGGTCGAAGAATTTTCCAGGCAAATCTTGATCGTGTAAAGCCACAGGAGTGGCATGGCTTTATCATGACACTCTCTCAATTGCTATATCATCGATCACCTCCGCCTAATACTCTACGTGATATCCTAGTTCATTTGCTTATTGGTTTGTCATTCGAGCAACGAGATACATTTGGTAGCCCCATCGGAGCAAACGTACGAGACGCTGCCTGTTTCGGTTTATGGGCTGTTGTTCGCAAATATTCGACAGCGGAGTTAGAAACTGTCTCTTTAAAAGACTTGGGGGACGGAGTAGAAATCAGGAAGACCACATTGCAAACCCTGGCAACGCACCTTGTTGTCGCTGCATGCCTCGATCCTGTGGGCAACATCCGGAGAGGCTCGTCTGCGGCCCTTCAAGAATTGATAGGTCGTCACCCAAACACTGTCACCAAAGGCATCGATCATGAGGGCAAAGATCTTATTACAGTGGTTGCGTACCATGCTGTGGCTCTGCGATCAAGGGCAATTACTGAAGTCGCATGCGGAGCAGCCGATTTATCCATTCAGGATTATGCCAACCCAATCATGGCGGCTTTATTGTCCTGGCGAGGTGTCGGTGATAAGAATGATAGCACAAGAAAATTAGCCGCACAAGCGATGGGGCGTATTGCAATTGCATCTGCTCCAAAGGAGCAACCCCAAGTCTGGGGCCATATAGCTTCCCTGATTGAAGAAGCTCAGAAGAAATTATTGGGCCTTCAAGTACATCAAACCGATGAACGACATGGATTAATTCATTGCGTTGCCGCTTTGGTGTCGGAAATACCAGGATTTAAAGATAACTCACAGTCTGCTATACAAAAATCCATGGATAGGGGTGGAGCCTATTCGATCTTCGAGAGGATTTTGTCGCTAGTCAATGAAATTATTGACGCCAAAAACAGCGGAAGCTCCTTAGAACAGGATCGCAACCAGATAATTGGAGCTACGGTTACCTTGATCCTTCACACATTTCGCACTTTTTGTTTTTCTGGAATGCTACAATGGCTTATCCGATTTCCTACCGCTGACAGGTTGCTTATGTTTTTGAATCTTGAAAGCACATCCAGTCTTCTTGAGGCTGCTTATAAGGATAACTGTTTTACTGAGAATCAGATTGGACTGCTAGATTGCGCTATCAACATCAGATCATCGAATAGAGCTCCATTGGTGGATTTCCTATCTAAAGCTCGTAAATACTTCGAGGATTCCCTTGAAGATGGCTCAATTGAAGATACCGATCTTATTCGTAACTGTGTCCGGGTTATCATGATCTTTTCAGACAAAGCGGACCGCGAAGCAATGACTCTTCGTTGGATCTCCAGCATCACTGGTGTGCAAGGACTGCGTACATCATGGAAAGACAAGAAGCGTGGAATCTTCGTAGCTATTTGGGCTGTTTTCGCACAGGAGAAACATTTGCAAGCCCGGATTAATCAGAGCATACACGATAGATGGAGCATGACAATAAAGCCTAATTCGAGTTTGAAATACGATTTGGAAACTCGTGTTGCACTACTTCAGTACATGGCCGAAAGCGGTGTGCTGGAGGACTATTGGCATGAGTTTGAAGATATGGTTGCAGAAGGTCTTGATGATTATTATTCGGACCCTGTACGAGGAGATATAGGCTCGCTGGTAAGAGTTGCTGCCGCGAAGGCGGCGGGAAGTTTGTGGCCTAAGCTTATACTCGCCATCCGTGACGTGGCTTTAGGCAAGGCCAACGCTATGAGCATCCAAACCCGCATTGTTATCATTGATAAGATTGTGCGACTTTGCGTTGAGAGACTGGACAATGTTCGGGTAGAAGGTAGAAATGCTATCGCCCCATTGCTTCACCCAAGGTAGCTCAAGTCCAGTTTATTCTCACGTCCATTTTATCGGCTGACTTTGAATGTTAGTTCTGATACTTCTGCTTTTCTAGAAGCTCCTATAACATCCTACCGTTATTATCACAGTGCTCTAAAACTAGGAACAGCCGCATGGTTAGGATTGCCTTTGGGATCTTCGTGCAACTACGACGTCATGCTTGCGGGATACGTCATTTCGGCTGCTAATGGAGCGCAAGACGTGATTCGTAATAGTAGAGCTGCGCTTCTCAATTACTGCGAGGCTAATCCTGTTAATACGGATCGTATCACAGGCGCGTTGTATGACCTTCTAATAGAGTATCAAAAGAAGGATGATCGAGTTCTCATAGCGACTTTGGAGATCATTGCTTTTCTGTTTGATATGCAGATTATGCAGACGAGCAAATCAGTCAAGTAAGCTTCTCTCCCTCTTCCCTCTCCTCTCATTCCATCGCTGCCTAAACCTCTCATTCTAACGCGCGCAAAAATTAACAAAAGTTTCTCAAAACTATACCTTCAAGTTCAACATTCTCACCATCGAACTACAAATGTGAAGAAGATTGAAGCGGCAATCAAATGCTATGGAGGACTCTGCGAGGTCATGACGAAGCCACCTAAGAAATTGTTTAAGATATTGATGCATCCGTATCCGAGTATGAGGAAGCTCGCTGCGGATGAGTTGTACAATTTGGGAGAATTAATCAAGACGACGAATTGGACGGAGGCAAAGAATGGGGATGAGGACAGGGTTTGGGAAGAGTTGGAAAAAGATGGGGGATGGGGGAGGTTGCTTGTCAGGGCGGAGGACTGAGTGGACTTTAGACGGAGAAGGGGGAAGAATTCTGGGCAGTAGATGATAGTTGATTGGTGGTGAGTCTGAGAACTATGTTGTTTCAAGATTCACTATGAAGAAAAGAATGGTCTCGAGTAAATAGCCGTGGTATTGAGCGAGTTGCTTGTTATCTAGCATGATTATTAGGTATATCCTCAGCAGGAACATCGTTCTTCTATTATCATAGCTTACGCGACCGAATGAACTTCATAGTGATTAACATTAGGATAAGCGAATACCTCGTTCAGAAGCCTCCACTTGGGACAGATGATATGATATCATCAAAATGCTAGCTACACGTGAGGAAATGGCTCGGAAAATTGTTGATCCGGCTGCCGACTTGCGCTCGATATTTTTTATGCGACCAACGTCATTTGCGCAAACTACTTCAATTCAATCACCATATCAGCCAATCAAATATGGGACGCGGAGGCAAAGTAGGTTGTTTTCTTCCTATTGATGTTGTGTCGATCTAACTTTCATGCTTCAGGGAAATCGCGGTCGTGGTGGCGGACGAGGTAAAGGTCGTGGTGGTTTTGGCGGGGGTCGATCTCGAGACCAAGCACAAGACAATCGAGTGAGCTTCGACAAAGTTCCGAAAACGAACGAGAAGTTCGAGAAATACTACAATGGATTACTCGATTTACCAGAGGAGGAGAAGTCTGAGTTTTGGGCGGCTCTAAAGAGGGAGCTGCCTAATAGCTTCCGGTTTGCAGGCTCGAAAGGGTAAGTTGTTTTTCTTCCGTTGTGCCATTGACTACCATTGACCAGTTCATAGCCATGCGCTTGCCGTGCAAAGACAGCTTAAAGAACGATATATCCCGGAAATCTCAAGCATCTCCCATTATGATGGCACGCCTGTCGAACCACCAAAGCCCGTTCCTTGGTATCCCGATGAACTCGCCTGGTGGATGACGACTCCTAAGAACGTTGTTCGACGATTCCCGCCCTTCGCGAAGTTCCAGAAATATTTGGTGTCAGAAACGAGCGTGGG
Source organism: Clarireedia homoeocarpa (assembly GCA_001465935.1). Lineage (NCBI taxonomy): Eukaryota > Fungi > Ascomycota > Leotiomycetes > Helotiales > Rutstroemiaceae > Clarireedia > Clarireedia homoeocarpa. The sequence continues at coordinate 28,399 of LNKV01000100.1, forward strand.
AAATATCAGCAGACAAGAAGTCGTTAGTATGATCCCGCCGTTGGTTATGGATTTAAGACCGGGTATGACTGTATTGGATATGTGCGCTGCGCCGGGAAGCAAGGCAGCGCAGTTGTTGGAGATGGTTCATCATGGAGAGGAGGCGAGAGTCCATGCGGTCTTGAGACAATCGCTTAATGGAAACAAACATAAGGATGGAGATGTGAAAATGAGGGATGTGACAGTCAAGGATGACGAGGAAGCGGATTTATCTGCTGATCCTAGTGATGATGGCAGGGCCACGGGGTTGTTGATCGCGAACGATTCGGATTACAAAAGAAGTCACATGTTAATTCATCAGCTTAAGAGATTGTCATCTCCGAATCTGATTGTTACGAATCATGACGCTACGCTGTATCCATCCATCAAGCTTCCCCCAAGTGTCGAAAATCCATCCACGAATCGATATCTCAAGTTCGATCGAATTTTAGCCGATGTTCCATGCTCTGGTGATGGAACTACTAGGAAGAATGTCAATCTGTGGCAGGATTGGAATCCCGGAAATGCTTTGGGTCTTTACATTACGCAAGTTCGAATTCTGGTTAGGGCTCTTCAGATGCTGAAGCCAGGTGGACGAGTCGTCTATTCTACTTGCAGTATGAATCCAATTGAGAATGAGGCTGTTATTTCTTCAGCTATTGACAGGTGTGGCGGACTTGAGAAAGTTCATTTGATCAACAGCGATGAAAAACTGCCATTGCTCAAACGCAGACCTGGTTTGAAGAAGTGGAATGTTATGGATAAGTCCGGTCGTATTTGGAATAGCTGGGCCGATGTTCAAAAACATGTCGAAGAAAATGGTTCTGATGTGTGGACTGACAGGTTGGCTGAAGGAATGTTTCCACCCGCAGATTCTGATATTCCCTTCGAGCAATGCATGCGTGTATATGCACACTTGCAAGATACTGGTGGATTCTTTATTGCGATCTTAGAAAAGAAGACCGAATTCCGTGCCAAACCCGAGACGGAGGCAAAGAAGACTGCTCCCAAGCCGCCAATTACTGCAATCGTCGATGCAATCGAATCAGCACCTGCTCCAAAGGAAGGCGAGAGTGTCGCACCCAAAATTGAAGTCGCCGATGAGCTTACTCACCCTGAGACTACGGGCCTTGAAGAAATAACGCCCGCTGCTCGTCAAAATCAAGGAGATCCCTCGTCAGACGCAACTCTCATCAACGGCACCAAGCGCACCGCCTCAACTTATGAAGAGGGGGTCGACACCGAACTCGTCAGCAAAAAGATCAAAACTGACTACGACACTCCCGAGCCTACACAACCGGATCACGAAGGTCGCGTGGAACACTATCCTCCACCTCCTACCGCCGAACTCGATCTCGTCACCCGCCCTGGTGATCAAAGACCTGATGCCCGTCCCAACAAACAGAGGAATGGGGGACAACAATTTGAAGAACCATTCAAATATCTTGCTCCCGATCACGAGCAGGTGAAAGCTGTAGAGGAGTTCTATAAGCTCTCTCCGCGCTTCCCACGCGATAGGTTCATGGTCAGGAACGCGAGTGGTGAGCCGGTGAAGACGATATATTATACGTCTGCTCTGATTAGAGATATCCTTACGGAAAACGAAGGAAAAGGTCTGAAGTTCATTCATGGAGGTGTGAAGATGTTCATGAAGCAGGATGTACAAGGTGAAGGGGTATGTAAATGGCGAATTCAATCGGAGGGAATGCCTATCTTAGAGGGATATGTGGGTTCCGAACGGGTCGTTCATTTGCACAAAAAGGAAACTTTCAGAAAATTGCTGATCGAGATGTTCCCCAAGCTTTCTGGGGAGTCGTGGAGGGATTTGGGCGAAATAGGTGAGAGAGTTAATGGGATTGGTATGGGCTGCTGTGTGCTTAGGATTGAACCAAATGGGGAAGAAGATGGGTTCACGGAGAGGATGGTGTTACCGCTTTGGAGAAGCATGCATTCGTTGAATTTGATGTTGGCGAAGGAGGACCGGAGTGCTATGTTGTTGAGGATTTACAATGATACCACGCCGTTGGTCAACAACCATAACGGTGGAGCGGCGAAGTCGGAAGTTAAAACTGAAGAGGGAGAAGAAGCAGATGAGAAGAAAGTAGCACCAGGGTTCAAGGTGGAGGATGGTGTGACGAAGGTAGATGTTGTGCAGGGGAGTTCGTTGGAGGGCACTAAGATGGTGGAAGAGAGGGATGGGGATACAGTGATTAAAGAGGGGCCGTATGGGGAAATTGTTGCTGGGGTGGATGAAGTCGGGTATAAGGGGGTGGATGTTAAGGCGGAGAAGATCGCGAAGGATGAGGTGACGGCAGATACGGGGGCAGGGGAGGAGAGTGTGGAGGGGCTGTTGGGAGGGGTTTCTTAGGAGTTTTCTGCGTTTAAGTACAGGAGCGGAACATCAATATAGAAACGCATTTGCGAATGACTTGTCCGAGACAGAGATGTTGTCTCTTCATGTGAATCAAAGCGGACAGTGGGCATATATAAATCGCTGATGTTAGTGTGTATAGAGAGACAGGAGAATGAAAGACAAATTGGACACTTAGTTATAATCTTACAAAATCAAATTTTTATAAATCTTCAGAATTGCTTTGATATATAATTTTCATTTGAGTCTGAATAATTTGCAAGTTTAGTGTAACTTATTGTCTTTACAACCATAATCATAACTAGCTTGAAAATCTTAATTTTTTATCACTTCCACTTTTTGTATCGTACGTCGGGCGACTGAGCAATCCTCTGCCAAGAACCTTGTAAAACATCAGCAAAGGCGGACTATAATATTACTACGTATAAACGAAATGTCGTAGTGTCAACCATGCCAGGAGTTTGGAGCTTGGATCTTGTCTGATATGGTGAAAGCGCTTATAGACTACGAGGACGACCCGGAAGCCGAGGGATGGAGAGAGGACCCCGAGTTTAAACACCCTCACCATAAAAGCGATGCGGAACTCTTCAAGGCTGCTGTAGTGCTGAAGATGCCTGCCTACTCTGCTGGCTCCTCTGTAAATTTATTTTGCGAGTCGATCCAAAGGCGGAGAGAGCGAGTCAATCACTGGAATTTTTAACGTGGAGGTATTTGAAAATAGAGTACCCATAACTCACTCGCCGATGTTGCTCGATCAGTGTTCGATCGCTGAATAGCTGAGTGTCGTCAAGAGCACAGAGAGTGCACCAAATCTTCTACCGTCGATTATGTCCCAACAAGCCTATTAGACGTTGGCCCACCGGACGGTTCTAGAGAGCCATGTCTAGTTGAAACTAAGGACTTGAAACAGACTGAAGACATTGTGGGAGTATTCTCTCGGTTTTGGACGAATGACAATTTGTCAGAAGGCGCCGACTTGCACTTGACCCGAAAACACTTTCCTGCTAACCATTGTTGGGGGAAAACAGTGCCTTTTACAACTATGCAAGATAACTTGAAAGAGAGGGTACAGGAAATACCAATGAGTGCCCTCCCTAAAATATTTGCAGACGCGGTCATTGTCACTCGAAGTCTTGTAAGATTAAATAACTTGATTGATCTATTAAAACTATATCTTAATTAAATCTATTTTATTATAATCTTTCTAATTTAGATTTCCTATCGAAGTTAGTAAAAGTATATATTGATATATTTGAATTTTATTAATAATTATAGAATATCTATTTATAACAAATATATTACTTATATATTATTATATTAGATCTTTAAATTATATTTTAGATTAAAACTTATATTCTCGAAAAAATATTTCTATTATAAAAAGAGAAATTATAAATATTTAAAATAACCTATCTAGGTGCGACGGTTTGGCCCTCCAAATACGGGTGGCTACCTTCTGAGCCTAAGGTCCCTTGCTCGCCTCGTGAGCTGGTCATAACATTAAGGACAATAGTCTACATCTCCAATAGAGCCAATCCACCTAAAATGAGCTACGTCAATGATGCGCCGAAGGTTGTGAGGATGTAGAAGCGTTCGGGCAGCATCCGCAAGCCAAGCCAAATGAGTCTCATGTAACACTCGGCTTTTGCAATATCGCAACTCAAGCTCAGCGCGCGTCATCCTGACATTGGGTGGGGATTCTTGAGTGGTTCCAAGTGGCTCCAATGCTTCTAGCAACTTCGAATACTCTTCCATACCCTGATAGCTGCACAATCCGACACCCCTAACTTGTTCCACGCTAGTCACAATCTCATAAACTTTATGATGTGATGCCATTAATAACCAATTACAGAAGCCGAGGGTTACTAACGTTGTTAGTGTTCCTAATGAGACCATGTCGGTGACAGCTTCTATACACTCGATCATTCTGCTAGAAAGATACTCACACACATTCTCTCGTACGCCTCTTAATACTGGGTTTTCCCGCTGCTTACGCGTTGCATCACTTCGAAAATCGATAAGGTCATTGAGCAAGACGGATGCTTTGGTGAGCTCTCGATATTCGTGGCCATCGATTTTTTGATCAGATGCAAGCGAGGCGATGACGATAGGTGAACTTATGCCAAGGTCGATGTATCGATGTGCATCTAAGCTAGTCATACTACTTCCATAAAGTATGTTTGGAAGCTTGAGCCTCGCGTGATCTCTGTAGTAAGAGAGGACACGGAAATGGATTGAGCCGGCAGCTAGAATGTCCAAATGCCAATCCTCGATGGCCCCAGCCATCTGACACAGTCGAAGGAAAGCAAAGGCGGCAGCACCTGTTTCTTGTAATATTTTCAATTTTCGAGTATCCGCCGCTTCACAATAATCGCCAATCAGAACGTCGTTCGCAGCGTCGGACACAGCCCTCGCCAGACCATCGTCGCATTTAGTAACACCACAAGCGATAGCAATAAAATATTTCGCATCTGCAGCCAGTTTGAGGCCTTCAAATGTTGGAAATGCTCTGGAATATACATCCTTTGCAGAGTCAACTTGCTCATTATGCCTTCGATCCGGGGCTTTAATAATGTCGACGGTTTTCGAATAGCATGTCTTGGCTGGCGATTGTATGTTGGTGTTGATCAAGGTCAGTTCCTCTGCTGCCTTTCGAAGCGTTTGCTCTGTGAAAATGCCATGCCCATTCCACTCCCCACTCTTCTCGATGACCGTATCAACTTTTTGCCAAACCGCTTCGATTGCCTTGCATTTTGACCCAGCAAAATTCCTAGCTTCGCAGATTGGGATGTTGTCTTCGGTTGGGTCAAGGCCGTCACAGTTGCATTCTACTCGAGGATCGAACTTGACTGACAGTAAGTCTGTGTCATCGCACGAAGGTGGAATTTTGCTTCCAATACCAATTCCGCGGAACTTGGCTTCCCGCTGGAATTTGGTAACGACCTCAGCCAGAAGTTGTGCATCATATACACCGCGTATAATCTTCCCTGCGACATCTTCAAGAACCATATCAGTTTTCAAGGTTTCCACGTTTCCGGATAATTGCCACGCTTTTACCCAGTCAAGATAGGCTCGGAGACAAGGTATTGATCTAGGTGGAGACATCTCTCCTGTGAACTCTGGTTCTATAAGTTGCATGGTGTCCGTGGATTTGTGTAATGGCGGAAGATATTGGGATGGCGGAAGATATAGGGATGTCGCTTCAGAAATAATGAAGACCAATCTGGGCTACTCCTCTTAAATAGTTAGGGTTTTTTAAAAGTTCTTTCCCTCGTGATTCCCAGTTAATAGTATTAGTCTATCATGTTGCTTTAGATTACTGCACTTTGATCTTTTGTAGTTAAAATAGATTCACAATTACCCCTTTATATTGAACAAATTAAGCTAATATCGCTACTATAATGAAACATTTTAGTATCGGTATATAGACTAGTTGTATAGAGTTACTCTTTCCTCTCCAAGAACGATTGTTATTTTATAGAGCCAATCTCTACTTTCAACTAATGATCGATTTTAAATAGCTATAGCCCTTGATTGAAGCTTTGTTCAATTCAAATTGAACTATTTTTAGCGATTCTAGAGTGTATACAGTTGTTATGACCTAGGTCATGTAGCGGCCTGAGGACCTTAGGCTCAAAGGGTAGCCACCGTAATCAGTAGGCGTCAACCTTCGTATTTACATTATAAATAATATAACGAAATTATTAATAAAAAATACTAAAAACTTTTAGAATTTATAACTAAAAAGCTAAAAAGATTTTAAGAACTTGAAAACTTATATATAAGAAGAAGTTATATAAGTTATATAGTTGAGTTATATATATACTAAAGTATTCTCAAGGCCTGTCCCACCAACGGGGAGTTTATACCTGAGAAATCACGCAATATCGTGACGATTCAGTCCAAATCGTTACACTCGGCTGATTAGTCTCCGCTACCCCGCCTCCTCGGCTGATTATCCCCCTAAACCTCATTCCAACCCTCTAATATTAGCTCAGTATTCTATATAATAGAATACTCTTTTAGCACCTCGCTGGGTCCTTTTCTTGATCGTGATAATTATCCTCGAATATTAAAGCTACTAGTTTCAATTTCAAACCAGAATTCCTATCGCATTAACGGATTCCCGCCTAATTTGCACCGTATATCCACAGAATATTCAAGATTATACTCAAGATAATGGGTAAAGTCGAATACGAACCTCTAAAGTCGGCTAAAGAAATTCGGCTCCTCCATTTGTTGAGACCAAAAACCAGCAATGATCTCATTGAGTGCACTTTGTATCATCATAATTACGACGAGCCTCTCGAGCCTCCCGAGACCTCGTATCAAGCCCTATCTTATGAATGGGGGGAGCAACACGATGACGACCCCGAAATCATAGTCAACAGCTGCCGCATTCAGATTCGGAAGAATCTTCATGATGCCCTGGAACATATCTGGAAAGCTGCCAAAGATCAAAATATAAACCTATGGGTTGATGCCTTGTGCATCAATCAGCCAGAGTCCAAGGAGTTAAGCCAACAGATTGGCATCATGGGAGAGATTTTCAATAATGCAAGCTGTGTGATCGCATGGCTAGGATTGGAGAGGGATAACAGCAATGTTGCAATAGAGTGGATGGCCGGCGAATCCCCTTCGAGAAGCTCCTTGGACTCGATCAAGATAGAAGCTATTGATAAGATTTGCTGTCGATCTTATTGGCGGCGAGTCTGGGTCATACAAGAACTATTCCTCGCCCGCTCTTGTGAGGTGCGATGCGGTGATAAATGTATCTCTCGAGACGACTTCGACAATTCCTTGGGTGTTCGGAATACCAAAGTTCCGGGAAAGTATGCGCTTATGAATCCCGTCGTTCAGCACAGGCTACGACTAAGTCTTGGCTCCACCCAGTACAACACTTTGCGAGCATGGCTGCGTGCCTGTATCGACGGCGGCTTCGAATGCAGCAAAGAGCATGATCGAATCTATGGCTTGCTGGGTGTTGCTGGCGACTGTACAAAGGGCAGAATTGAAGTTGACTACAACAAGCCATTGAGGGATGTGTATCTTGAAGCCTTAGCAGCAGTTAGCGGCTCCTGGGTGCAACATCACGATGCAAATACAATCATGATCCCGTTGGCAAAAAAAATGAATTTGGAGGTGAATACAGATCTACAAAATTCTGTAAATAAAATTCTGAACTCTAATATCAATTTTTTTAATAATAAAGATTGGTAGAGAGTTATAAAAGAGTTTTTAAAAAATCGATTATTTAATCTAAAGTTAAATTCTAAATTCAAACTTAGTATAATTTTTCTTTTAAATTTAATTTCTTTTTATTATATATATTCTAATTTATATTATTAAATTAACTATTAGTTTTTGTATTTTTATTTAATCTATTTATTATTATAATTATATTCTAATAATTATTATTTTCTAGAAAATCTATAATAAAGTTTATAAATACCCGATCCCGATTCCCGACCTTCAAATCCAGCAATCCGATGTCGAAGTTATTTTATTCAACTCTTCTACCTCCAACTGCAGATGAAACTTCGCCATCATGATATCATATCCTGCTATTCCATTCTCGCGTTTCCCTTATGAAAAGCGTTCGAGTCCGGCCTATGCATGCTCCTTAATTATGCTGGCAGAACCAAGTAATGTCTTTACTTTGACAAGACATCGGTACTATACTGTACTACTAAAGACAGAGTGAAAACACACTCGAGTAAGCAGGATACGAAACATTATGTAGCATGCATCATCACATAGAGGTATATAGATCTCCAGATCATGGAAAATACCTGAAGGCTGGAAGATATCTACTACCAAGAATTAGCAACGAAGATAATACAAGGGATATAACGAACGAAGGAAAGGTAGAAGGGGTGGTTTAGCAGAATCAGAGTAATATATTATTAGAGCGACTACCGAGTGGGCTGTGGACCATCAAGACGAAGCAGCTGTCTCAGATTCTTGAAGGAACAGTCGTTCGTAATATTCGGAAGACATACCGATTGGTGGTAATATTAGGTCACACTATGGTATGGAAAATTGAACTTTCATTTATTTGGTCATGTTATATATATAGATAAATACAACGCCAGTGACTCCTCTTATAAAGTGCTAGCAAAGAATGCTTACCTACACACCAGCCACAAATACAATCTCGTCGCCGTCAGCTATTATCAGCTGTATCCACCAGTCCATCACTCCCTCACATCTTATAGCTAAATCCAGACTCATGCTCCATCATATCGAATGCCGGCTTTGCACTAAACCACCCCGCTAACTCCGTCCCTACCGTCTTGTACGTATATGCTGCATCCTCTTCTGCAATCTTAATCGTTTCCCCTCCTCTCCCGCCCGCCGCTGCATCCGCTAGCAGTTGCGCATGACAACACTTCTCGAGACTCACGAACCAGAATACCGCGCTCTCGATCGTCTCACCTACCGTAAGGGGGCCGTGATTTTGTAGCAATGCGGCCTTTTTGTTGCCGAGCGCTTTGGCGATGGCATGGCCTTCTTCAGAGGCGAGAACCACGCCCCGGAAGGAGTTGTATACTGCAATGTCATTATGGAAGGCGCAAGCATCTTGGGTTATGATGTCGATGGGGCGTCCGAGTGTGCAAAAGGCGCGGCCATTGAGGGTGTGGGAGTGAGCTACACAGTTGATTTCGGGGCGGGCGCTGTGCACGGCGTGGTGAATCATGTATGCTATTGAAAATAAGAATGAGTGGGATGCCGCGGCAAGATAGTAGGATGGGACGTTGTGATGAATATGAAGTGAGAATACCAAGTATGGCATAGCAGATGAATGTGAGAAAGGTTTTGGGAGAATTGTAGACTTACCGGCTGTGTTAAGTAACCTGCATGGCCCTCCTTCAACAACATTTCCATTTCCATCCACACGGATCAAATCCGAAGCTCGCATAAGAGGCCAGGCTACCCCGAATGGATTGACCCAAAAGCTATTTGGTTCAACGGGATCCTACTTAAGTTAGCACCTGTCCATAATGTGATTATTCTTTGGAGTGGATTGCGAGTACCCTCAGAGTGATATGCCCAGCGACTCCCTCGTCATAACCGTGTTTGCCGAAGATTCTGAAGGCCAATGCCAATCTACCCTTCTGGTACTCTCTCTCGGCGTATTTGTCCTCTAGAGGCTTGCGAATAGGAAATGCAGTCATTTTCCCTTCAACTATTGATTTTGGTAGACCTGGTTCGAGAGGTGCGGTTCCAGGCTCGGTATCTTCATTGGATGACTTCGAGTTGCCGTTGGAATGACCGTTTGGTACGCTGGAGTTGCCATTGGATTCTTTGGGCTCCTCATTGTTTCCGTTGGAGTCGTCAGGGCGGGGAGTGGCTGTGGGCGCGCCGACGGGCTCAGCTGATGTTGGTCCTGGAGCCATTGTTTCTTTCTGGGATGAAGTTGTTGACGAGAAAGGTGGCAAGAAGACGTTGGGGAGTGACCAACAGGATTGTTAAAAACAGTGATGCTATCCTACAGTAGACGAATGGACAGAGAAAGGAAGCGGGGAGGTTTAAGAAACAATCAAGAAACAATTCGTAACGGAAATATTGCCGTTCGACGCCCTTTCGTCTAGAGACAGCTCCGGTAATAAGCATGCTCGCTCCGATAGCGTCGAGTTATCACACTCCGAGGTAGCGAATGTGGAGAAAGTGGCGTCAAGCGATGGAAGTTGTGGGGTAATGGAATCAGAGCAAGGGGGTAACAAGGGGCATAGAACTAGCCGGAGATTATGTAATCTCACGAGTACGAGCACCAGTGGATGCATTTACTCATTCAACACCCGGATTTTAGCCGAATATCATAAAAAGTGCTTCAAAAATCGATATTATTAACTATAACTACCACAAAGAGCTCTTTATAGGTGATCTATTGCCTTTAATCAGTTGCTTGCATCGTGTAGGCATCTCACTAATACGTTTTTGGATTTCCTTCTGCGTAATCTTGCCCCATTTATCTTGTAAAATCTCTTTAAGCTCCTTTATAGTATGGAAGACCCGGCGACGTACATGTTGCTTTAGAATATTCCAAACACTCTCTATAGGATTCAGATCGGGTGATTGAGGTGGATGGGCAAGATTTATGATCTCCGACTCCTTTTTGAGCCTGCTAGCTAGCCCCTCCTTTTGCAACCCATGGGATCTATCTCCATCCTCGATTAGACGCTATTGAGAGATCTGAACTGACTGCTTCTTGCTTAAATCCTTAATAGCATCGATATAATAAGGTAATAAACGCTTAATATAGTATTCCTGAGTTATAGAATTGCCCTTAGGTTTAACAACTTTCTTATGTCCGATCTGAGCCTCCTATGCTATTAACCTCTGATTCCAATCCTCTTCAGTCTCATATCTTGACTTCCTGGGCTTGCGAGGGCGTCGAGGCTTCTCAATATACTCCTCTTTATCATTGTAGAACTCAAGCTTCTCGTATTTTGTATGCCAATTGACCCACCCACTAAAGTGCACTTTATTACCCAGAAGAGCTGGCTTCTCCTGGATATTTTCAGGCTTATATCGCTGGCCCTGCTCTTTTAGGATCCTGCCAGTACCCTGGGAAGCTGGATCGAAGTGTACTTCGTCTGTAAATAGGCAGAATTGCTAAAAAGAGTCGACAGTCTTATTTTCATGCGTTTGGCTATAATCCACCCTTTTAATGCGGTTTGGCTGGCTAATTTCCTTCTGCATATATACCTGTTTGTAGCGCTGACCTTTATTTGTATATTTCTCAAGGTTATTTCGTAATTGACGCAGTTTTAAGTATAGATCGTGGAATGCGATTTGAGCTTCATATCGTTGATCTCGGACTGGATTTTGAGCTGGATCAACAAGGGCTTTAAACTTGCGAGGAGAATGTCTAAGAGGCTGGCCTAGGTTATTTGACACCTTGCGAACTCGATAATATCTATTGAATCCGAATTTATCTCGATCTTTAAGCCACTTATTGCCTGTGCCTTGTCCTATACCCAAACGCCTTTCGATCGCACATACCGACTCCCGAGCTCTTTTATTATCGAACGCGTTGAAGAATGAATTTCTCGTCGGAGTATCGTATTCGCCCTGGGTTCCTCTACTATCAGGTGTAATCTCACGTCTTTTAGCCCTTGTGTTGACTATGTTGTCGCTATTTTAAAAAAAAAGGTGATATTTTGAGATGTTTTAATTTGGACAGATTTCTCGGTTAATGGTGTTGAATGAGTAAATGCATCCACTGGTG
>LNKV01000101.1:0-29187 GCA_001465935.1 Clarireedia homoeocarpa
GGGGAAAAGCAGTTCCATTCTTCTAAATCTAAGCCGGAGCCATTCTCTTGTACTATAGAATCCATCTCGGTGGCTTAAAGCCACTCGAAAAAGAAGGCCGGGGGGGGGAGGGGGAGGTAGTACGCCCACAATATAATTTTAGTGTAATATGAAGTTAGTGATCTCCTTAACTGCAAGTTCCATTTGTTATCTGACTTACCAATTGTCCAAACCCAAACCAAATTGATTAAACTACTCCGGTCGACCTGTCCAAACTGATAAGGTCTTGCTTTGAATTATACTGCATCAAGTAAACATAAATATTTTACTTGTAATTTTCAGACATATTTTCAGACATATTTTCAGACATATTTTCAGACATATTTCAGACATATTTCAGACATATTTCAGACATATTTCAGACATATTTCAGACATATTACATTCATTTTATGTTAGATCTCTGATTCGTTGATCGGGTCATACTATATAAAGTCAAGTATAGGTAAAAAGCAGCATGAGCAGTTATATAAGGGCATTCTAGCTTTAAGAATAACGCCGACACTATACTATATGTTAGGAGATTTCTGTTCTAAATTTATTCATTTTCTCATTACGTTAAGGAATTCTTTGCTATAAGGACCTGATTCGAAAACTGCCACTAACTGCCGTATCAAAAACATCTCTAATTATAGAAACCCGCTATTCTTAGAACATCTGAAGAAGTATTCTTATCACAATTTGAAATCACCAAAATTAACCTCAATTCAGAGGCCAAAAGCTTTCTATTATTACACATTAGAGACAAGTGATCTGTCGAATATATAAAGCTAACTTATGTGCATCATTTAGAAGCCCAGATCATAAAACATCTTTATATTTTAGATACACTTCACGTATAACAGAAAGCAAAAACTTAACACAGAACAAGATCTTGCAAATAAGATGCCGCCAGTGAGTAATAAAGGTAAAGCTAAGAAGAGGGACGATCCATTAGGGGTTCGAAAGAGTAAGAAAGATGATATTGCTGTCCAAAGGAAGAAGCTTGAGGAGCGAAAGGCTGCGCTTAAAAATAAGAAATTTGATACTACAACTGAGAAACAAGAGGCTTTGAAGGCTCTTAAAGATGAAGAAGACGCGGTCGACAAAATGGAAATGGATGATAATGAGAGTATAGATTCGGATGAAGAACATGCTGAGGAGCCTTCCAAAGATATTCCTGTTGGAACGAGTGAAAGGCCAACATCCCAAACATCTAATTCCACTGAAAGTACCGTAGACGGTGTCAATGTAGGCCAGTCATTTATTTATGTTTCTAAAATAACTAGACTAATAGATCCTAGGAAGAAGTGGTAGCCTCTACGGGCAGCTCAGCCGAAAGTACCCCATCGTTTAGCACAACTTCACGCGCAAGCCCACAAGTTGATACTCCAGCTTCTGAAACTTCAGCTTCGGAGAAAGATTCTCCAAAGCAAAATGCAGAAAGTGTTAATGATGATAACTGGCTCCAAAGAGTCGACGCAGCATTAGCAAAATTGAGAGGTTCAAAAACAACCAATTTCGATGAGCTACGAGCTAAGGAGCAACAAGCGGAAGATAACCTTAAGAGGGTATGGAATGAAGTCGAACAGCTACCAGCGAACCAGCAACACGAGAGACAGCAGGAATTCGAACATAAACGCCGTCTTTACGGCAGAGCTGTAGCTACGGTGAAATTCGCCGAGTTGAACCGTGAACTAGAAGTTATAGAATCAGATGACATTGCAAATGGTGTAGTTTGTGCCAAACATACCGCTGGCTTTGGTTCCAAGGCCTTGGTAAAGATCGGTCGCGACAAAGCAGCTGTCTATCGCATTGTGTCAAAGAAATCTGTTGACCAGACACAATGGAATAATGCTCTTGAGTTTAGTGTGATCAGACCGGAGACCTTGTCTCCCGCTGAAGCCAACAATATAATAGGAGTAGCATTCGTAGGTGGTAGCGAGACCCTCACACCAGAATACAATGTAAAGCACGAGCTCCGGCCTGTTAAGCCTAAGCCCGAGGATCCAACCAGCAGGCTAACTACCCCTCGCATGTGGATCTATGGTCAAAAAGCATCAGGCGAGTTTTGGCTACTAGCTCGAACTTACTGGGCGAGGATTGCTAGTAGGCAACCGAACAAAGCCACGGAAATTGCTCTTGGTATTGCATCAAGACAACAGAAATTCTTCATATTGGATCTAATGACAGGTCGAACCGTTGATTTGGACAGTATTGTTGGAGAGGACCGACGACCGCTAAGAGAGCAGACCGCTAGTATCGACGATGAAACTCAACGAGAGATCCCTTCGTCTGAGCATATGCAGCCAATTGATCTTGAAAGGAGCCCTGAGCCTGAAAACAATGCGTCCCGGAATATCTCGCAGCAGTCAACTGAAAGGAGCTCTGAGACTGAAGACATAGAGTCCCAGGCTACCCTACAGCAGTCAATTGAAAGTAGCCCTGAGCCTGAAGAAGACATAGCGTCCCGGAATACCCGGCAGCAGTCAAATTAATTGACCTCTGAGCCTGATACCGTGCACCACTCCAAGGAGTACAGTGCTGGTATGTACAACCACATTAAACAAAAAGTCCCTCCACAGGTTCTAGAGTTGGTTGAAAAAGCCACTGAGCCTGAAGACAAGTATTCTGTGAATACCGTGTAACCATCTCTGGCGACAACTGTAGTTTATTGTTATTCCCGTACGGTAAAACCCCAGGCTTGAGACAAGTCTATATTATTTGGCTAGGTGTTATTTCAAGCTTTTCATTTGCGTTTTTGTGTTCCATAGAATTTATCTTTACTTTCGTACAGTAGTATATCTCTCTATGCTGGTTGTGTTTCTTTTGCTTGGTAGAGTGTTCTCTTGTCTTTCTGAAATTCTGATCATTCAAGCTGGTAAGTATTGATTTGATGAGAAGATGCGAAATTGGGTATATAGAAATCTCAGTTAGAGACCGATCATTTCCATACCCTTTTTTAGCATCTGAATTAATAAAGTCCTGTGACTATGTAAGATGTTCGGTATGCAAATAACAAGTCTAGCCTGTCTCCTTGCTTAAGTTCTAATGTACATATTCAGCCCATTCGTTACTTAAACAACACGGTTTTTCCAATTTCACAATTTGCAGTCCATACCTCAGTGTAAGAGATAGGTTGGAAAAAAAGTGGGATTTCCAGTGAATAGTGACATCAGTCAGCATTGGATACTGGATTTAGGGTAAAAAAAGAAGTAAAATAAAAACAAAAATAAACAGCTAGGTGTACTTCTTGATGGTAAGCTCAAACGGTCTATCTTACTACGTTAAATCCTGCTTATGACCTTGCAGCCATTCATAAAAGAACTATTGGAGGCTCTCGAATCACTTACACGAGATTTGGATTGCTCTATTTTGTGATCTTGACTGCCGTCCGTAGTCTTGAGAATCTCTTGGGTTGCATGAATAACAGTATTCGCAGAATAGCCTTGGTGCCGAACAGCGCCTTGCTACTGCGGCAAGGTCCCTTTGAGAAAGGAAGGTGCAGAAGAGTGCATACCCATTCGTGCTTCAACACAACGCATTCTGTCGGAGGGTGAGAAGTCTAGCGAGGAGAGTCCGATGACTTCAAACGTGGCTCTGCTAGCATCTTCAGGCATTAGGCATTCTCTTTACTGAAACGCTGACGATCTTCATTGGAATCCGAATCCTCTAGTCTGCCTTGACCAAGTATACGATTAGGCTACGCAACGTAGAGATCTTAGGGGGCAATCAATTCAGAAAGATGGTGAGAGAAAAGTCACTTGCATTATACATTATCAAACTCCCCGTTCTATTTCATACAGATTCACGCAGGCTTACTAACATCATACCACAGGATGCTTTCCAGCGACGGGGAATTGTGCATTTTTAAGCTCGTATTTTGTGCTTTTTGGAATATTGTCTCGGAATTCTTGGCTGTATTTTTATACTGGGCGCCGGTTTGCTGTGTTTCTTGGGATCTATGGACAAGATGACCGAGGACAAGACTGTTGTTATATACAAAATGTAAGTAAGTGTCGATCCTTGACTATCGGGAATGCGTTGGGAAGAGATCTGAGCATTTAGAGTAGCCCTTTTCTTTTCCTTGGGCGTTAGGTGGCCCAAATTTCTGAATCAGATGGCAACAAATCGGCTGCGAGCTAAAACCACCGGGTAGATAATGATGACTGATGGAAATTTGTACAAAATACCTTGCTACTACAGAGATAAGTGCGAAGAACTAGGATTGATGGCATTTATGCTAGTAGTAAATTGTATACTAGGTATATATCGATATTGATGCCTTAGTCCTTAGTGGTTCTCCGTAGGCGTTAACCTCACGTATTTGGGGTAATGTTCTTCCTAGTATTTACTTTCCGTTTAGATTCCTATATCCTAAAAATCGGTGCCACAATTAGGATTCGTGAGTATGAAATAGTACAGCTGGAGAAGGCAAGAAGGTGCCATGCTCGAGAGGCTGCAAGATACCATTCAGCAGAAGAAGATGCTCAACAGCCTGCGGAACATGATGCAGTAGAATGGAATGCTCGAAAGGCTATGAAACATAAGGCGGCAGAACGTATAGCCATGGCAAGAACAAAATCCGAAGCCGTAGAACAATGGGCTCAGGAGCTTGCAAAGCATAGAGCGATAGAACTACATATTTTGAAATGTAGTCGTTCAAACTTCGAGTCCCTGATACAATGGGCTCAGAAGGTTGCGGAGCGTATAACTGCTGAAGATGCTAGAGACAACGAGCTGTAGGAGGTTATAGAATTTAGAAGATTGAGGCTAAAGAGCGTAAGACAACAGAGTAAGACAGCAGAACCAATAGCTTAGACGGTTGCAGAACAAGAGAATTCACTATGTGAAGCTCGATAAGCTAGGGAGCTTAAAGAGCATGGATTTGTTGAGGATGCCGGGTAGATAAGTTAAATAATATGGTTTTGTGATTTATTCATAGTGTATAACTGGGACGATTCGACCCGAATAGTACCCCGCACCTTGCGGGTACCTGCCTGAGGTTCGAGACTGCCATAGCCGCGATGGCCGTTACGGGCACTACACTACACATTACGAGCCTGTAAAACGACCCGCAAGCTAGGAGCTACTGTTTCTAGGAACATTGAGATAGCATCGTTGTCTGGATCTTCTCAGCCAATAGTCTGTTTTTTTTTTCTTCGCATGTAGCGGAATGTGGTGCCTTGCTTGAAGAGGTTGATATAATAGGTTCTTTAGTTTGACCGGGACCATTACCGAGAAATGCTATCTCAATACGGCGATCTAGAGACTCAATATTAATATCAAAGTCATGGACGCTGTCTAGTTTAATTTTGATTTACTAACCTGCGACAAAAGCCGTAGTCAGATTGTGTTTTGATCGTATGGCTAGAAGTAGCAGAATAAATAAATACAATATGCACCAGCCCTCCATAGACCTAAGCTAGTAGCCCTGACCAGGTATGGAGAATGGAAGGCAAGAAGAGCTCCGATGTTGAGCGAACCAAGTCTAGATCATACCATTCATTCGTGCCACGCACACTGGCACTACGTGACCACTTGTTGGCGGGAGCGCCGAAAGCGTATCAACCCATCGAACCTCAAGACAATCATCTTCAACCATACCGATCTATCAGCAATTGCATCAGTTCTGTTTACTTTGACACAAAAATCAGGAGATATTTACCTTTTCGGGGCTATTGGTAGGGTATACAAGACTATTCTTGAACAGAAACTGTATATCTTCACTACTTATCTTGTGTTCCCGACAGAACCTAGTCATCAGCTTCTTTAAAGGCTGAGTTGTGTTCATTTTGAACCACATGGATGTATCATTCATAGTGACTTTAATTGTGAGGTGTGTGCTGGGGTTCCCTCGAGTTTTGTCGCGATCTGATGTAGGAATCTGAGGTAGAGATTTATGCAAACTGCCATCACAGAGGCTTAGCAACCTTCCTATAATAAACTACAGGAAAGGTGATCGTTACTTACTTGTCATCATCATTGTCCTCTTTGTACTTTATTTCGAAATGCGAATATTTCCCTGTACAGACAGAGCTACAACGCTGCAATTCCGACTTCCAAGGTACCCAAAGTGAATACAGAGAACTGATGTACTCCTTGGTATAAACAAGTGTCGTTTGGTATAAAGTGAATGTTATGACCAAGCCGGATTGCATCACAGGAAGGAAGTCGGTTGCCAATGAGCTGATGACGAAGAGCCAAAACATAAACAAGTCGAGTAAAGCCTTTGCTGTTTTCTCTAGACCAAATTTGATTGCTGATGTATCAACCGTAGGGCTAGCTGCTATCAAGATGCCAAGTTTGCCCAGTTCTTCGCCGATAAGATTTAAGATATGAGTTACGTCGAGAAGTAGGAGAGCTCCTACAAATAATATGAAAGACCCGATGACAAATATAGAGTCAACCAAAAGGATGAAGAAGACTTTAAAAAGGTTTTCCTCGAGGTCTTTGGACAACCGGAGAAGAGGAGAAAACCTTTCGTGAGTATCTACTCTGTAGGAGAGCATCATGGTTGCTTCGATGCTGGAGAAATTGAAGTTGGATTCTGAACTGGTGATAGGGTTGGGTGGGAGCAGGTAATTACTTTCGCAGCTGGAAGATGTGTGTGTATTTATAAACGATCGAATTGAGGCGTCAGGATTGACCTGTGTAATGCTTCCTTCCTTCCTCCGAGGATTTTCATGCAGAAGGAGACCACGGGGTCGCTAAGGCAGACCAGAAGCCCTGACTAGTTATCCACAAGGGAGTATGCAGTATGCCTAACGTATGGAATAGATTGGAAAGAACCGCTTAAAGTCAAGGGGTTGCTACTCCATCTACTGGGAACATCGCCGATCTTCCCCAAGCCGTCTATCTCATGATCTCATCAAGGCAGATCAGATGCCCTGACTATGTGTTTTCACTTATTTAACTAGGAAGTATACAGTTTGCCTAATATCTGGCACAGCTGAAAAGCCACGTTTGAGGTAAAGAGAATCGAGACTTTGCAAGAGGCTTCATCGCCTTGGTGGATACGTAGTGTCTATGCAGGATGCAGGAGGAGATTTTGCTGTATCAGATCTTATCCTCATTTCTCTCAACAGGGGTTGTCAGAATTCTGTGCGAATGGCCCGTGCCCCCCTTATTTTGTGATTTTGAATCCCCTCATTTATCCAACCCATCAATTAATATTATCAATATGGCACCACCAACACGTCTAAACCTATTCAGAACTCCTTCCCCTGAACCTTTACAGGGTAAAGAAGCTACAACAACAAGGAAATGCAAGTTCTACGATGCGTTGGCGCGAAACCCGGAATCCAAGCCACTTTATCGGATATCACAAGAGTGCGGAATTGCAGAATCCACAGGCCGGAAATGGAAGCAACAATGGCTTGAAATGGGCCCAGAAGCAAAGCGGAAGTTAAGGCCAAGGTCTAGAGTACTTGGACGTAAGTCTAGAGTTACTAAAGATATATGCAAGATGCTTATATCGCCGTCACGAAATCCGGTCCGCAAATTACCCTATGATGCTCAAATTGCATACCACAAAATACCTGTTAAAACGCGTCAACTACAACGGAAAATAAAGGAATATACTAAGGGAGGTGGCAGATACCTTTGTGCCTTTATTGAGAAAGAGTTGTCGGCCAAAAACAGAGAAGGACGTACAATATATAGTCAAACGCACTCCTCAGATTCTGTAGACGGTTTTTGGGATCATGTGCTCTTTACGGACGAAGCACATGTTGATCCTACTTCTCAGTCTCAAGGCAGAGTCCTACGAGAGCAGGGAACACACGATAATCCTGAGAATATCGAAGAGAGACTACCACTTCAAGGTGTACGGTTCCATATAGCCGGTTGGATCAGTTGGTAGGGGAAAGCAAAGAAGTTGAAGTTTTATAATGATGAGCAGGATGCAATTGAGCAACCTAAGATACCCCCAAGCCTCGTCGACGCCCAAAGACCGAAACAGAGGAGGATTATCATCGCCGAATAGCGGAATGGGAAGCTTCAAAGCCGCATACCCGAGAGATTAAGGTTCAGGGTAATGCAATGACCCAGAAGTACTATGTAGAGAATCTACTACCTATATACGTCGATGCTATTGAAGAAATACGGAAAATTAAGCCTGGACTTTGGCTTCTACAAGAGGATGGAGACCCTTCACATGGGATGCGGAAAGCTGGGCTAGCACAGGTATATAAAGATGAGCACAACGTCAAAAACTTACAGCATCCTGCTCAGAGCCCTGATCTTAACCCTATAGAAGGTATTTGGGCTATTATAAAGCAACGTCTACGTCGCCGAGTTTTCGATTCAGAAGAGGAAATGAAGGAAGCGCTACAGGAAGAATGGGACAAAATTACTATAAAGGAGATACGAACCCGTATCTCTGATATGCCTAGAAGATGCGCCCAACTTATACGATCAAATGGAGGTCCTATTCGAGGCAATAAGTGGTAGTTTAGATTTATTATAATATTAAATATAAGTAGTTGACCTCTTGATCAATTTGGTGGGCACGGGCCATTCGCACAGAATTCTGACAACCCCTGTTGCTCTCTAAGTCGGTGGCGAATTACTAAAAGCATGTGGTATTATGCCGGAGTGTAGATAATAGAAGACAATGCAAGGAATATACAAGGCATACATGTGAATCGATAGCATGTGAGATTAACATAAACCGACCTGTCACAGTACAAACCCAGTTTCTTATTTCCCAATATTATCAATCTACCTAAATTTTCCAGAATGCGTTCCTTCGCCGCAGCCGGGCTCTTCACAGCACGAGCTAATCTCAGCGACCGAGATGGAATGACCCCTCTGGGTGGACTCCCACTGGTGACCTAGTCTGCAACTTTGACAATAAAGAACTGGACATAGGCGCCGAACCAAAAAATAAATCATGCGTCTATGGAACCAAAATGGGTATGAAAATTCTTCATTGATCAAATCCTGCCGCTTATCCTTAGACTTGATGTTATGATTGACAGGGATTTTTAGCTTTCAAAAGTATATTATTTTGATTACCTGCTATGATGGCTAAGTGGCTAAGTGATGTGATGAGGCACTTTCTAGTTTCACCTCAAGATATGAAAAAAACGTTCGTGGATGTCACCCATCACTGAAGGGTACTGGAGGGTGATCATACAGGCACTAATAACCTCACGTCTGCATATCAATATACACGATGCAAAGATTATGCTCCGTTTACTTTTCCGTTGGAGCTTTATGGACACATCGTTCACAGGCGATATACCTTCAAAGCAGAGGACGAGGTGAGATAGAATTCCACTGTGATTGTTTTGGAAGCCGGAAACTACACATCTCAACGGAGGATAACCAAGTTTACATAGAGAAACTTAACGCGGTGTTTGAGTGCCGTTTACCAAAATTATATCCACCCTGAAACTCAGTGACTAATGCGCTAAGCTGCATTAATAAATGCTTTGTAATTATCCATTGATTCCTATCTAGCTCAATCTCCAGCAACTCCGTGTGTATAAATACCCAATTCTAATCTAACACTTTTTAAATGGCTGAAGCCACAATTCGGTCTGCAGACACAGAAACCCCTTAAAACATCATAATCGATTTGAGATATTTTAATGTCATATGCCATCTCAAAGTAAGATGAGCTAGAGTAAACTCACGCACCTTGACTGTGAAACATGCTACTGTGGGGTGATGGGGCATCTGAACGATATGAACGTCGGCGACTATCAACTCCATAATCGTCGAATTTGTAAGAGCTTTGACAGGCTTTCATCTGCCCATCCGGGCTCGCTGACTCCTTGAAACGCCACTGACTTGAAGCCGGAGATATATTGTCTGCCATTGTAAACTTCTGTCTGGTAGCGGGCTTGTCTGCTTCAGTAGTGGGCTTTATATCTTGATTATTGGACAAGGAACCCAGGAATATATCATTCTGTACAGCATAATTGGGAGCCTTCGAATCAAGGCATGGGGATACGTATAAAGTCCGGTCTTGAAAAAGGCTTGTAATCGCTGCAAGGTTACTTGCACCTTCTGCTACCCGTTTTTGAAGTTCCCCTATGGTTATCTGTTGGTAGTGGATAGTCGCCGAGAGTTCTTGATTGACTTGGTATGTTCTGGCAAGTTCGCTTACGTGACCTGTGCTTTGCATTTCGAGTTCTGATATCCGTGATTTCTGGGCTTTGATGAAGTGGTTTTGCGCTTCGCTAAGCTCTTTGTAGTTCCTCATAAGATCTTCCTCGTCTTCTAGATCCCGCACTTTGTTTTCGTAAACTTTTATGCCAGCTTCAAACTCTTTGCCTCGCTCGTCTGCTAACTTGATACGCTGCATCAACTTCCGCGCTAGCCTGCGATGACGTCTACGTTGTGTACCATCGACTTGAAACGTAACGTGATTTGCAGGGGTTCTACTGCAATAAACCTAGGATTCTGGGCATTAGTACACACAATGCAGCTGAAGATTCCTCTTACATTGTTGGATTTCATGTTAGCTAATTCCTTCGAAGTCGCACCAGGTACTGTTCGCTGATATACTTGTAACATGTTTTATTTCCCTGGTAATATGAGATAAGACGAATTGCTTAATATACCGTCGTTGTTCTTCCATAATGCGAGACATATGAAGTTCCGTAGCCGTGGCTATTGTGCGCTTGCTTGCTATGAATAAATCTATGTTAAAAAGGGTTATCTGTGCTCAAGCTCACTTAATGCTGACACAGTTGATGAAGCTGTGCACCTTTTCGTATTGACAGTCTTGGAGTGGTTCTCGTGAAATTTGGATGACATTTATATCGCTTTTAGTGGATTATGACATACGTGCCTACTGTACAGTAGACCTAAAATTTAAAATATTCTATAGCCAAGCAAGCTAAGCTGCTATTGGGCCTACACTCTACGATGACGAGCTGGGGAAGCTCCAGGGCTCTTGGATGACATGGTTATTAATGCTTTCTTAGTTGAAATACCTCAGGTTCTTTTGGCAAGTTTCAAAGTGAAGTATTACGAACTCGATAGAGAAGCGTCGGTGGGAATACCAAGACATTCCTCAGATCCAAATACTTCTCCATATCGTCACAGAAACTATGTCTAAACATCTTACAGATAATAATCATGACTCGCAGCAGACACAAAGGCGTCGACGGCCAGACCCTTTATCTTCGGACTCTCCGCCATCCAAGACACTCGCAGACAAGCAGACAACCGAAAACACGTCAACCAAGACAAAACTTCCCGTAGCAACGACCGGGTTAGCGCCACCGGCATTACCGACCGTGACTCTAGCATCTCCTCCAGCGACAATCCCAGGAGTAAATGAATCTTGCACGGCCGAGAGCATGACAACAGAGCCTTTGGTAGGGAATTTGGTAGACTCTAACCTAAAGGCTAGAGATTCGGCCTCCCTCAAACCACCACAGTCGGCTTCGGTTCTTCTATCTCCGTATAAGTGAGTAGTTATCCTTTATTGACCGTATTTGGAATGCTAAATTGATTTGAGGAAACCAAGCCTCCTAAATGGAAGGGATGAATTGGTTTTCGATGATAGCGACCGCATCTCAAATATTGCTGAAAATCCAGTCATAGTACCTCCTATACAAAATGAGAAGGATGCTGCTGAAAGTGTAGCAGGAGGTCGTGAACCTCATCAGGACGAAGTATCATGGAAGGAGGTGAAGAAGCGGAAGACGCTCCATGAATATGTAGATGTAGATCCACCCAAAAAAAGGCTACCAGAGTTTAACGCGAAGGTGAGCTTAGATTGCGATGGAGATACCAGACTCTTCATCACAATTACAAAGAATGGCCCGAATACACGATTCGAAGTCGCTCAGGAGGAATGAAACTATTGATTTGATACACAATAGTATGTAGGTGATATAGCATAAGATGGTGCGCTAAATGTCGGATAGCTGGCGCCTAAATTCGATTCACTTGAGAACGACCTTGGACCTAAGATTCAGAGCAGTTTTATCTACTCTATTACTTGAGAAATTACAGTCACAGTGTAATAATAGCATTGATATGCTATTCTCGTCTTCTACTTATGCTATATGATCATCTCAAGAGTTTTTGAAGTTAGAATAGCACTGTGTATCTAATCTAATATTCTACATTCACACTTTGCTTCTTCAAGTATATGATCTCGCTCCTAGTAGTAGTATTGCTCCTTCTAGAAGTTGTGAAGTACTTTAAGATAGACCATTTTTGCTTTGTATAATGACATATCACTCTAATATCTACTACAAATTCAATATACAATCTTATATCCAATGGTAAGATGAATACCAAACAATGTTTTAAAATTTCCTTTAAGCTAAGGTTAGTAACGTTACGTTGCGGTAAACAGCTATGACTTGATGATTATACAATCTAGACATACAAATAATCTCAATCATATAAGCCTATCAAATGATATTCACAGTTGGCAGGTTGTAAAGAGATAGGATCTATACTCATAACCTTAAACGTTGCTGCGACTTGTTGTAAAGTGGAATATGCATACGAATTCAGTGTTAGGCGTGTAGTCGACGCTGGACGTAGTAGGTCAGCTGTTAGAGAACTATGGCCATCAAGCCATTCCCAGCATCGAGTATATCTTTATGACACTGGAAACAGACCAGCAGGTTACGCGAATGCAATCTGCTTTTTAGAAATAAAGTACATAGAGAGAGTTGTATGATGAATACAGCTCTCATAATGATGAATAATTTACCGTGTGAGTTTCATTCACGTGGTCTACTTAAGGACATAAATATCCATAGTTCTCGCTAGCCAAGTTCAAGCAATATCCACTTTTTCAACAGCTGGTGTATATCCACACATCTAGTCTATACAGCAGGTTAAATAACAGCCGACCGGAATCCGGAAAAAAATAAATAGTGGCTTCAAAAACGAAATTTACAATCGTAAGCATGCATCTATCTATCACTAGCTGGCTTATTAAGCGGTTATTCCTCTACCAATCACGGAGATTTTCGCCACCCAGCTGACGTTAATGCGTAGAGGCACATTAACACAGCTTCAATATATATATAGCCCTTCGATGGTTTTTACTGGCATCAATCATCATAGCTTTTATCAAATTACATAATTATATGCCGATATTGACGATTGACGATAACATATATATCCACGTAAATATTCATAGCCTCTACTGCTGCCCAACACAGTCGCCCACTACGTCCTACATGCGATGCATAAATTCATTTTATCTATCATTAAGAGTTCTTTGGTTTTCACTATGAACGCGCTTCGTATCTTTTGGGATGAGCTTACGCTTAATGCCCAACTAGCAGAGTACCAGCACATCTCCTTAAACTACCGACCATCACGACGATGGAAATGGTTAGCCGAATCACTTTAGGATACTTTAGGATATATATATATACTGTAGACACGCCGGGAAACTCCCTTGCGTGCTCTTGTAATAAGCTCTAGAGATCATCACGATCTCAAGCTTTACACGGTTTATATCTACATTTTAAACTTCTTTTCGCTTAAAAACGTGATCTACTGATGTATATATATACTGTATTTTTCCTCTCGCCGAGGGGATTGAAATCTATTATCACGACGCTATCTTATCACATATTCAACTCCGAACCGTAGCTCATGCGGAACGCACTATGAAAGCTAAGAGAGCGGTGAGGGGACCCTTCCAGGATATTAAAAACATCTCTCGGCCCCGTCGGTCGTGAGAAAACATACATTATACAACGGTCTGCAGCTTTCTGAGGTTAGCATGCATATTAGCCGACCGTATAGCTTAAGGTCCTTGGGCTCAGGCCGACCCTGTGCTGCGACGCTTTCCGGCCTGCTTGCTGTTGTACCTGCCTGTCCCTGTACCCATGGAACTCTCTATTCTGCTAATACTGCTCTTTTGCCTTGGCCTCTTAGTTCCTGCTCCCTTCTGCTTGCCCAGCTGATCCTATTGACAATTGATACTTTCTCTGATCTTCCCGTCTTACGCCTACATCGTCTAGTCTAGTGATCTGTCGCCCGATCGTTCCGCACTGCTTCTTAATGAACTGTCTTACCGGCGAAGAACAGGTACTCTGTATCTGCTTCGCTTAGAGCTCCTTACAGTAGAGCTCTACTCGTAGGACGAACGCCTTCTTCTCTATCTCCCTGACTGGTATAGCTCGGTAAGCGCCGGTTACGATCCTGAGCCCTTGGCTCTGGAGTTTGCTGACCTTTTGGGCGACCACCCCCCGCTCGGATCGAGCCATACTGCTGTATCATATGTGATGACCGGTCGTACTGTTGAGCAGTAGAGGAGCCTTGCTCGCGTGAAGGAGTGTCATCAGGTAGAGGCAGCTACTCGCTGTAGGGCACCTAGTTCAGCCTGGCCTTTCTGTTGCGCGATCTTTGCGTATGCTTGCCACTTGGGCTTGGGATCTAGCCATACTCCTAGTACTCGTACCTCAGATGTAGGGGTCCTTTCAGCTCCTCCTATCCGGATTGAGGCTTGGAGATTATGTCTCTTCCTAGCTGTGGTTAAGTGGAGCAGCTCGTATTTATGGGGGGCAAACTGCATACCATACCGACGGGCCCATTTTATGCACCGTTCGTGGACTTGGCTTAGGTTCGTGCAGTTTTGTTCAGTGCTCTTACTATAGGCAAGTAGGTTAAGATCGTCCACGAAGCCGATCGTGTGGATCCCCTGACCTGGCTTATCTGCAATTCGTAGGTGGTCAGAGCTGAAGTCTAGGTCCGGGACTACTTCACATTCAAGGAGTCGCTCCCGAGAAGAGTTATTAAAATAAAATATTCTCTCTAATAAAATACAACTACTTTAAATACTAGACAGCTTGTTTATAAAACTTCTATATTAAATATTGCAAGATCCAGAGCCAGGGATTAAGAATAGTAACTGGATTATATAAGGCTACACCGGTTCGGGAAATAGAGAAAGAGACCTTTACACCACCAATAGAGCTCTACTAGAGTAGTCCCTCATAGAATTATCTGATAGGTGTAAGAAGTAAATAAATAATTTTTATAACTGTAAAAGAACAGTACAATTTAATATTGTCTTGTACCAAGTGAAATATAAAATACACATTAATGATTGTGTGAGAACAGTTTTATATCAACGAGGTCTAACACATCACCTCACAGATTTGCATAGCTAACTGATACAGTGAGTAATTCGACAGGGCTCGACTCTGACCGTTTTTCAAATATTTTCAACTGTCATTTGCAACCGCACTTCTGTTTCGTACTTCTGTACTGTTCTTCTATCTCGTAGAATGGACTTGGGTGTTTCGTCTTTAAATATGTGAGGAGTAGATCCTCCCAACGTTCTCAAGCATTGCTCAATCAAGGAAGCCAAAGCCTCATGCTCTAGTGAAGGTTGAGTACTTATAACAGGCTGTTTTGGAATGGCATCTTTTTTCTTTTCGAGTTGGCACTTCGGGTTGACTATCATTTGTGTTTCGTGCTTAACTTTCTTTTGCTGGGTTAGGACTTCTGGTGATTGCGTTTGCGTGTAACTATTAACATCGCCGCTCATAGACGGTATCGCGTGGTGTAGATCAAGCTTCTCTTTTTGTGTTGCTTTTAGTCTGTTTGTTGTTGCGACTAATGGATTCCATTCCGGCTCGAAAATGTTTGTCTCAATCCAATTTTCTTCGTTTCCTGGAATTACATGCGAAAAACTGAAGGTAGCAAGGTCGCTCTGCCACTTCAAATTCGTAGAATTTCCATCGCATATATCGTTTTGTAGGGGTTCAACCCATGTATCACCAGCTCTAATTATTTCAGAATAAATCAATGCTGACATGGATGCGGGATCAATCATTTCATTAGAGTTATAGCATGTTGCATCCGCGAGTGATGGTAGATTGGAGTATTGACTCAAGGTCTGTGAATTGTAGAGCTTGGAAAAGTTGCTCGGGAAACTATCTGGAGTTCTATTCGGAGTTCTATCAATCTCGCTTGATATACTCAGCACAAAATCATCAATACCTGAGGTAATAGAAGAATAACTAGTGGTGACGTCGGTACTGGTATTGGCATCTTCAAAAGGTAATATGTTGTCAAGCTGGTCGAAATCATTGACTACCACCGAATGAAACACACCTTCTTGCTCCAAATTTACTACATCCTCAGACTTTTGACGTTTTTCTGTCAGACGCTTTCTCGCAGGTCTCTGACATCGCTCGTTGGTTCTTCTTGGTCTCCCCTCTCGTTCCTTTGCTCGACCCTCACGCATATCTTGGATTTCGCATGCTAATACACGGTAATCCTCGGCTGTCTCAAGATAGAAGGAGGTCTTCCAGCGTGATGTGTACTTATTGATTCGGTTCTGGACTCGTCGTTTCAGTGTTTTCGACGTAGAGTCTGCAAGATGAGCTCGAACGTATGCTTCTCGCTCCTTCTGAAGTTTCCTCCTCGCATCCTCAATACCCATGATACCATGGATAGTCGGCGTTGTAGACATTTTTAACGGTCACCCATTATAAAGAAGGGGTCCCATGGCTGTCATTTTTGTTGACACTAGGAACCCAAAGAGTTAAAGATTGTGTTAGAACAGAAATTGTGGTCGTCTCTGCAGCCGGGATTGTGTGATAATATTTGCCACTCGTCTATAAATAGCGGATTTTGCTTCCACTAGCATGGATATGTCATCATGTATCCAGCAATGAACAAGGATGATTATAACTATACGTTATTAATCTTACTATGTCACACCGTACCTGATGTCCTAGTTGTCGAGCTCCATTGAAGCAGGTCATTTCTGGCAGCCCACTTCCACAACCTCGGTTGTCAGCATGGTAAATCGGGCCTCCGGTGCAAAGTGCGCGAATTATCGATTGGGTTGATAATGCTAGGCGTATCCTGACTGCATATATGTTCGGTCAAGTGACATGTGAGTACAATACGCGAAGATGTGAAATTATCAACGAGGAGTTTTGAAGACGAGAATCAGTTTGAACTGTGAGGACTAAAATCATAGTTTTCTGTTGCTATACAGTACCGTCTTTTCACATCATTTCTTTGTTGTGTAGAATAATTTGGGTGAAGTCAGGGATATTCAAAGTATAAACACAGAATGGCCCAAAGACCAGATCCAGGCCCCCCCAATTGGGTTAATGATTTTATTCCAGACTCCTTCTTCAGGTTGAACTCACCTGGAGTGCCGACTGTACCGTCTAATATCAACAACCCCGGTGAATTCACTTCTGCAGATTCACCCCTCTTTCAAAAACCGGAGAATCACAACAACAGTGCTGGACCACTTCAAGATCACACACTACAAACCCCTTTCTCGATTGACGTCGCCCATGGAACAGATTCGAAGCTTCAAGAGCTTCAAGACCAGAGCAAAAAACTTGTAGATTACTTACTACACGATGTCAAGCACAAAGTCTTTGATAAATTGAAAATGTACGACGAGGAAATAAAACGGCTGAATGACGAAAATAAGATGATAATTGGTGACATGAAGAGATTGAACGATCGGTTTGTGGAGTTGACGGCTGCGTGTAAAGAGCTTGGCCCCAAGATGTCAGCACAACTCAGGAAGGAGCTGGAATACAGGCAAGTTCATTAACTCCTATGAAAGCTATGAAAGCTATTCCTAATTAATTGACTGTAGCCAACAAAGACCTGTTCGTCTTATACCATGGCAAGGAGATAACAACAAAACGCCGCAATAAGAAATTCTATCTAAGGGCCCGGATTAAATGAAAGGCGGCATAATGTTACGTCATCGATTCTCTAGTCACGTGGAAGTGGAAGAGGACGGTGTGGTTGTGTTATTGAAGCAGTCAAGCAGGGGATTGAATTGCAGCATTGTAATCGAGTAGTAACTAAGCAATGGAATTACTATTTGCGTTTAGCACGAAGCTCCATATACTAAGGAACTACATTCTGCTCATATAGACCTTCATTCTCACCGGATCAGTTGACTCAGTACTGAGCCAGTACTGAGTCAACTGAGCTGAACTGAGCCAGTTATGTGATTTCCTGGATGAGGTTCTGCTATTGCGTACTTAGCAATTGAGCCTAAGGTCCTGAGGTCTTACGGTTCGTAACACATAACCGTCATGGGAGTAAAAAAACTCAATGGTGAGCGCGGCAATACAAGGTTACGAATGAATTGAATAGAGACATCAATTTCACAAGAAAATCTATAGTATTTCTTCTAAAAAGATTTCTAAGCATATACCTATTATTAGTAAATTAAATACAAATCAATGAAGAACAATGAAGTTGAAACTGTGACGCGCATTCCTCGAGCGTGTCTAATTGGCACAATAATAGGTTCAAACATAGACTTAGAATAATCAACTAAAGGACTACCTACTACAGGCTGGGAGAAGCAGGCTCTTATATAGGCCAAGTCAGGAGGCCGATTGCGGACACATTCCGGATGCTTTGCGGGCCTGACTTGCGGGTGCGAATCATGCATTCGTCAGAGAAACAGCAGAGGAAGCTTAGTGGTAATTTTTTCACCACCTTTCGTAAGACTTTAAAAGTTTTTGCTTGTTTACGATTCTATTCACTATTAGATTTGATTATAAATGCTAGTATAATAGTAATGTCTAGAAACCTCTTTCTCGTGTCGCAACCTCGCTTCAGACATTTTGTTCTTCTGTAGAATCTTACCTATAGAGCAAGCTCTTAGCTGGATTTCTGTACAAGCGAAAGTCAACTTATATTGGATAGACAACCCTTTCAAGAGATTGATGCTTTTCGTCAATGTCTAAGTACAATCTGCCTCATGCGTATTCGCCAACTGCTCAATTTCTAAAACTCCCTGCAGGATAGTTCAGCGATATATTTGAAAATCCTAAAGGGAGGTCGTACATAGCAAGCAAAGAAGACTTGATCGTCTGAACTCACAATGGGAATGGTATACAGTAAAAAAATTATGTCGTAGTCAAGACTAAAGGTAAGAACTCCCAGTACATCCTAAGCTTTAATGTATGATAAGAGGTCTGTGGTCTTAGAATAGAATTTCCAGTATGCCAAAGTCACACAATTTGTCTAAAGGATGAGAATAAGTGTTCTCCCTGTCGCTTCATCTTCAAATAGCTTCTGTGATTTAAGCGATTATATCATTCCTCTGTTTGTATTTTACCAGAACACTTCACTACTTTACATAGTAAATGAAGCACATCTGCGCATTCCAATCAATATTTTGAATAAAATAGTACTTAGATCTAGTTCTTCGTGCGAGAGACTACAACTGTGCTGTATTTATTCGTCCGGCTCAAGGATTTGCTTACCACCAAGTTCATGGCACATTTTAGCAATATATTTTTGTTTCTCCTGATCCCAACTAGTTAATTTGTATTAAAGTAGTAATATACGCTACATTAGTTCGCTCCTCTTGAAAAGGACCGATTACAGTTATGTTATATGCTGTACGATCTCTCGAAAGTCTTAAGCTTTACTCGCGGTGTTCGTCGGCAGCTTACGTAATTCTTCCCTGAAGCCCCTAGAAAAGCTTTCTGATCTCTCAGGTGACATTTCTACTATCATTTTCTTGCTAGGATCCAGTGAGATAGATTTTTTCTGAAGGAGGAGTCAACCTACATAGCAATACCCTGCTTTGTAACAGTGTTGAACAGTGATGCCAACATTTCGGAAAGTATCTTGACCTTCTTCTCTCGTGCTCCAATTTCTCTTTTCAATTCTATAATATCCCTAGTCAGATCAGTACCTGCGAAATTGAAGTCTGATAATACATACATTTTTAGGCTCTCAAAATAAGTATCATAGCTTGAGCTTTGAAGTGCAGGAATCTGTTGAGCGTGACCTTTTGACATATTTGTCATTCTGATCGCGGGGTTCTCATGAGGAAGGACTTCTTGCAGCTCACGGTGACTGCAATTAGATGAATTGTTTGCAGCGTCGAATACGAATGAATAATCTTCAAAGTTGTCGAGATGAGGTTGATTATTCGTTGATTGGAGACCAAAGCTAGAATCAAACATAGAGATATCGCCGACTGATGTCATAATGGGATTAAAAATGGACAATGGCACGTTTAGGATATACTAGCCCAGAGAGTAGATATGAAAATATCGTTTCCGGAGTGCTAATATATCTTATTACGTTGAGGGGCCGCCTCTTGTCATTTTTGAGATGTATTCGAGTTTACTGTGTGTGATTGATCTTACTTAATGCAATACAGTAGAGTTTCACCGTCATCATATTGTGACTGGAATAGTAGTGAGCTGACTTGGAAAAAATTTGGACGTGTCAGCATAATTGTTGGCTCGACTTACCGGCGAAACAGCAGCAGAATCCTCTGATGAATGGATTAGCTACAAGATGTCATCATGTTCAAGTACTAATAGCATTTAGTACCGCTGCAGCTTTGTCCGAGGTGACGTAAAAATGATATGATATTTCGTATTTCGTGTGTCTAGCTTAACATATCCTGTGAGTTTGCGGCAAAATCAACACGCATTTTATATACTTCTTATAACTTGAAACGTGAAACCCCATTAATTAACCGTGATCCCGGGCCCGTGCACGCCCCGTATGAATGCACGCTCAAAAAATCGTACTTTTTTAATGAACTCAACAACTATAGATTACTCTGGATTAAGCCACGATACTCGCATCGAGCTCGCAATTACTGATCTGGAAAGAGCAGATTCAGCTCCTATTGCTACTTTAGCCAAGAAATATAGCTTACAACGTAGCACTCTTTCTCGCCGTTGGCATAGAATCACCTCCTCAAGAGCAGAAGCTACCTCCGAACATCATCAACGACTTACTATAGCTCAAGAGGAGGTTTTAATCAATCAAATCAACAAGCTAACAGTCCGGAAGATGCCTCCAACGAGTTATATTGTCAGAAATATAGCAGAGGAGATTATAAACAGCTCGGTTGGAAAGAACTGGACATCGGAATTTATGAAGCGGCACAAAGACCGGCTTACAACTCTATATCTCCGCAATATTGATAATATACATACAAAATCTGAATATCCTCCTATATTTACACTATTCTATAAGCTAGTTCAAGTCTTTTTGTATTGTTGTTACGTTATTAATATCGATTTTAAGATTCTTGCTAACTGCTTCCTCTGTCTTTAGCTTGTCGATGCAGTCGAACAATATAATATTCTCCCTCAAAAACTTTACAATTGGGATAAGAAGGGCTTTATAATTAGGATAGTATATAAATTGAAGAGGATTATAACACGTAGTACTCTCAAAAAGGGTAAAACACTAGTAGCAAGACAAGACGTCTTACGAGAGTTTATCAGTTTACTTGCATGTATCTGTACTGATGGGACATCGATTCCGCCTGCTCTAATCTACAAAGGTGTAGCGAATAAGCTACAAGATTCATAGGTTGAAGATATAAAAGTAGATGATTTGGGCTATTTTACGGTATCACCGAATGGGTAGAGCTCTAATACACTTGGGACAGCATAGCTGCAGTAAGTGTTCAATCGGCATACAAAAGCGAAATCGAAACGCGACTAGCGTCTTCTTATTGTTGATAGCCACTTAAGCTATGTTAATCTCGAGTTTCTTGAAGCGTGTAAGAACTTAAGGATCGTTGTCCTGATTTTGCCACCTCATTCTATACATCGATTACAGCCTCTTGATATCGGTTTATTCCTACCTTTATCGAACTACTACAGGATAGAACTTAATCGACTTATATATATCAGTGATGGAATCACACGCCTTACAAAGTGGAACTTCTGGAATATATTTAAAAAGGCTTGGATCCAAGCTTTTACTGAGAAAAATATCAAGTCGGCATTCGCGAAAACTGGTATAAATCCGCAGGATTCCGAGCTTGTGATAGCCCAAATTAGGCCTGAAGATCCTTCTAAGCCTGCTACACCTTTACGAAAGTCGTATAATGAAATTCGAACTCCTTATTCGGCTATTGCATTGCGGAGGGCTAAAAGAGAGTGGAGGATTAATCCCAACAAAGCCCTTGTCGAAAAAGTCTTAAAGGCCAACGAAAAACTCTCTGCACGTACTCAAATTGCAGAATATCGTTGCGAAGGCCTTCGATAAGCTCTACAAGAAAAGAAAAAGAAAAGAACTAAGAGTACTAAACTGGATTTAAAGGGTAAGCCTGATACTGGCTCGGTTTTCTGGAGCTCACCTAAAATCGACAGCGCAAGAGCTTATAAGAATATAAAGGATACTGAAATTGAGCAGGATAAAATTGATAAGAAGCTCAGGAAAGTAGCCCAAAAGGCTAAAAAGGAATTAGAGGAATTACACAAGCAAGAAAAGAGAAATCAGAGGGAGATTAAAGCTCAGATTTCGAATGGATCCAAGGCAGCTCAGAAGAAGACAAATGTACAACGTAAACCATACCAGAAACCTGTTCGATCTACAGGATCTGGTAAGAAGATAGCTGTTCTTCGATCTAAGAGCACTTATAAGAAGAATAAGCAACTTGAGACAGTAGTTTTAGAAGGAGAACAAGAGGAGGTGGGTAGGCGTACAAATCGGGGCAGATCGACCAGGATGCCGCTACACTTTCGTCAATAAATTATGATATTAATTCTGTTACTAGATATATCTTATCTGATCAATAACCTCGAGTTTTAAAGTAAAATATTGTAACGTTGATTTTAAATAATTATCTGAATGCCTTTATAAAGAGATCTCAAAATGCGTGCATTCATACGGGGCGTGCACGGGATCACGGTTAAGGGTTTTACTACTATTCAACCGCGGGTCCCACATTTTGGTGCCGTACATCGGAGGTACACAATGTAACGATACGTACGATTTTGTGCTTAGTCAGACTCCCTGTCGCCTGAGGCAACAGGATTATTAAAGCTCCGCGCCGCAGCCAGATTCTGCTAATCCGTCTACTCATCATTTGATGCCCCAGGCCGACACAAGCTAAGGACTAAATGGAGTTAGCTAGACACATGATCAGTACGTGACCCCTTTTTGTATATAAGCTCCTCGAGCTCTTGAGCTCTCTTAGTTCCTTAGTTCTTAATTCTAAGGTATATTCGATTCTCATCGCAGACGTATTGTCACACACAACGTTACTATATGTCACTCAAACAATTTTGATGTACAACAAATGTCACGATCAATGATTCATTCTCTTCATCCTGCCCTTCGATTATGCAGTATGCTCGTAGGGTGTTAAGGCATTTAGTCTTCTTCGTTCCTGTGTCTTTTCTTCTCTCCGATTCGTACAGATCGGGATCTCTCTCATCTCTATATACCTTCGACTTATTGCAGGCGTAATCCAACTGTAATGTTCAATAGGCTTCGCTCGTGGACATGAATCTCTGCGCACCATCAATTATTATCTTGTGTTTACTAATTATGATGTACTTGTTTTCAATTATACGACAAAATTGTATAGCAACTATATAGAAAATGGGCGAACCTCCGAAAATCGGTACATAATGTGGGTCCGCGGTTGAATAGTAAAACCCTTAATTAATTGCTCCACCCCATCAAACGAGACAACCACAAAAAACACCCAAAAATCACATTCTTGTAATAATGATTGATATTTAAATAACTATCAAATATTTAATATATTTATTTTTTTATTTAATTCTTACGCCTATCAGATAATTCTATGAGGGACTACTCTAGTTAACTTTTAAGGAAACCTTTAATGGACAAAAACCTTAACAATTTACCTTGCTGATCCTCTTGCTCTCTTTTACTCTTCTCTCGTTCCTCTCTTCTCTTTCCGTATCTCTCTTTTATTCTTTATACTTTATATCCTTACCTGCTCCTCTCTATATAGTAGCCGAGCTGCTAGGCTATACTGGCTTAGTTTACCACAACTGATCATCCATCTTGCTACCGCCGCCCCTGACTCTGGCTCTGAGACAAGTTGTCTAAATGATACTCCTGGAGCCCAGCTACCCCTCGGCTGATTTATACATTGTAGGAGAGTATGCTCTGCTGTCTCTGGCCCTATCCTGCAGAGGCATTCTCCGGATTCGATCCCCGGTACTCTTACTGTTGCAAGGA
Source organism: Clarireedia homoeocarpa (assembly GCA_001465935.1). NCBI lineage: Eukaryota > Fungi > Ascomycota > Leotiomycetes > Helotiales > Rutstroemiaceae > Clarireedia > Clarireedia homoeocarpa. The sequence continues at coordinate 23,964 of LNKV01000101.1, forward strand.
ACCTCCGTAGTCCAATCCTCCCTGTTCTTGCCTGGAAGAGTACTGAGCTCTCTGCTTTCTGTAGTTGCTCGTACAGTTTGAGGCTCTGGTACTCTGGTTGGCCAAGAGCTGCTACACTTTCTGGCCAGCTTATTATTCTCTCCTGTTCCTTAGCCCAGTTTGCACGCCATTCCGCCAGTATCGCTTTCTTGCCCTGGCCCCCTAGCTCCTCCTCCCTCCTCTCTGCCTAACTGATCTTCTCAGGGGTCAGTGTCTGTTCTTTTCTCTTAGTATCTCTCCTCCTTTGTCGGCCTACCCATTGTACGATCGTACTGCACTGCTCCCGGATGAATTGCCCTACTGGAGTTGAGTAGGTTCTTCGTATATGCTTCGCATAGAGCTCCTTGCAGTAGAGCTCTATTGGTGGTGTAAAGGTCTCTTTCTCTATTTCCCGAACCGGTGTAGCCTTATATAATCCAGTTACTATTCTTAATCCCTGGCTCTGGATATTGCTGATCTTTTGTATGACGGCTCCCCCGCTCGGCTTGGCTAGATCGAGCCATGTAGCTGCCCCGTACGTGATTACTGGTCGTACTGCTGAGCAGTAGAGTAGTCTTGCCCTTGTGAAGGAGGCTCCCCAGGTGGATGCTGCTACTTTCCTCAATGTACTTAGTGCTATTTGGCCTTTCTGTCGTGCTATCTTGGTGTATGCTTGCCACTTGAGCTTTGGGTCGAGCTATACTCCTAGGACCCTGACCTCTGATGTAGGGGCCTTTTCAGCTCCTTCTACTTGAATTGAGGCTTGGAGGTTGTGCTTCTTCATTACTGTAGTGAAGTGCATTAACTCGTACTTATGTGGTGCAAATTGCATTCTATGGCGGCGAGCCCATTCCTCGCGCTGCCTATGGATCTGGCTTAGGTTTGCGCAGTTCTGCTCTGTACTCTTGCTATATACCAAGAGGTTGAGGTCATCTACAAACCCGATTATGTGGATCCCTCGCCCTGGCTTATTTTCGATTCTGATCACCTCATCTATATAGAGTAGGAATAGGATCGGAGAAAGCGGTGATCCCTGTGGTAGTCCTGCTATAATCGGGAATCCCTGCGACTCTACTCCATTGATCACTAATGTCGTTTTCCTCTCGTCTAAGAAGCTCGGAACCCATCGTAGTATCCATCCTGGGAACCCGAGCTTTCGGATAATCGCTATCAGTCGTAGATGGTTTACTGTTGGGAAGGCTCCAGAGATATCCAGTGATAGTAAGGTAGCAACCTGGTCCTTGCCCTCGCCCCAGATTGTCTGAACCATACTTGTAAGCAGCTCGAGTACTGTCCCTGTACTTCGGTTCGCCCTTGCGCCTATCTGGCTTGGGTTTAGTAGGTTCCGAGCCTCTGCAGCTTCTCTGATCCTTTTGGCAATCAGTTTCTCGACTACCCTACCGATTGTCTTAAGTAGTGCAATCGGCCGCAACAGTTATACATAATTAGTAGTAAATGAATTATAACTATTAACTTGTCTTAAATACCTGTAAGTTATGTAGAGTATAGAGCTTTTTTTTTTATAAAAATAATCATACGTTGAATTTATATATTTTATTTTTTATTCTCAAACATTATGCTATATAAATACATGTCAGGAGATTAATTACGGGACCCGGATAGAAATAACCTCAGTCTGCTAACCTCAGTCTGCTAACCTCAGTCTGCTAACGGAAGTGGGGTAATCGGAAGAAGCTGCGCCGGCAAAAGTAGGAACTATACAGTATAAATGTATAAATGGAGGGAGTTAGACTTGGGAAATAGACAACAATTAGATTGGCTCTGAAGTGCACCTTACATTCTATATCCGACTCCTCAGTGACTTATTACTATTTCCTACCGATCAAACTTATCACATACTAATTGTTCCAAACCCCATGGTGGTAGTCAGTTGTAAGAACGTCACTGGGACGTAGAATCAGAAATTATGGCAGGAACACGACGTATTCAAAGAGTGACAACGATCGAGACTAGTACCCAAGAGACAAGTGCCAGGTGCCCAGCAGACGGGAACAATTAAATGCAACAGAAGACAATGAACAAGCATGGCACGGCTCAGAAGGAGAAGGAGCGGAGGCTTCGCGGGTTAGAAGAGATGGAGAAAGAATTGCGAGAGTTACAAGCATCAATTAACTAAATGATGGAAGAGGAAGAGGTGGAGGTAGAACAGGAGGTAGCGAGGCGTAAACTGCAGAGAGAAGAAGTAGAAGAATACCCGGAGCGCCGACCTGCCAGACATTATACTGACCCTGTTCCTCTTGTGATTTACCAACGTGCACGGTGTATGTAAGAATGAAGGCATTCGGAGTTATAATGAGGGCATTCGGAGATGCTCATAAATCAGGGTGCCATTGTGAGATCCACATGTCAACCTGCTTGATAATTCATGGTTTACTCCCCTTTCATTTTTGCCACTTCTTGAGGATATAAACCCTCTGTTTTCATTGTAATTTAGTTCTTCAGATAAATCAATCTTATGCATTCACAGCTCAGAATCTTACAGTGAACTAAGAACCTACCCAGTATGAAAACAAGACATACCAAGTTTTCTTTTGTCTATACTCAACAGTTTCACCTACCTTGCGTGTAACAATTTGATCCAATTCATGGCCATTATTATTCCTACATCACGAAGAAAGGTACTTATCAAGAAAAGTATTAAGTTATTAGTGTAACGATTCCTGCTGAATCGTACATGTAAGCTAGTATATACACGTGATGTACTGGCCTATATAAGAGCCTGCTTCTTCCAGCCTGTAGTTAGTTCTTTAGTTGATAATTCTAAGGTCGCTCGATTCTCTTCGCAGACGTGTCGTCACAATTAGCAACTAATTAAGTAGTTATGGGAGATCTATTATTTTCTATATATCTTCTATCTATTATTTTCTATCTCTTTTATCTAAGTGCTTATACGAAAAATATGAAGGTCAGTGAATTCTATTTAACCGATCACCTAAAAAGTTGTTATGTGGAGTAACTTTCCAAGCAATAATACCTGAAGGACAGTTAAAGCACTACTACAGTACAGTATGATGGTCCTCGCCTCTGAGGAATTGAAGAACGCCACGGTTAAGTGCACACTGTATGGAACAGAACATGGGTCGGACCATCGCACAATCGAGGCAGTTTTTGACATTTCTGTCCCTACACCAAGACCCCAGGAAAGGCACCTCCTTAAGAATGCTCCATGGAAGGAGATAAACGCCAGAATAACAAACTCACTAGGACTCCCACCAGAAGGTACGGTGCAACAGAAGACAGATAGACTGATGGCAGCGGTTACAGAGGCAGTTCATGCCCTGACACCAACAGCCAAACCGTCACCTTATGCAAAAAGATGGTGGACCTCTGACCTTACACAACTGCGTCGCATATACACCTATTGGAGGAACCGCGTGCGAGCTGAACGACGCGGCGGACGGAGTATACCTGACCTAGAAGAGAAGGCAAAAGCTTCGGCCAAGCAATACCATGATTCTATTCGCCAGCAGAAGAAGAAGCACTGGAACGAGTTCCTCGCGGACAACGACAACATCTGGAAGGCAGCCAAGTACCTGAAGTCAGGCGATGATTCGGCATTTGGAAAAGTCCCACAGCTCATCAGAGCCAACGGGACGACCACTGTTGACCACTCCGAACAAGCAGAGGAACTTCTAACCAAGTTCTTCCCCCCACTACCAGACAATATCGACGACGAAGGCTCAAGACCACAAAGAGCCCCCGTAACAATGCCAACCCTCACTATGGAAGAAGTGGAACGGCAGCTGTTTGTGGCCAAATCGTGGAAGGCACCGGGAGAAGACGGCCTGCCGGCAATCGTATGGAAAGAGACGTGGCCAGTAATCAAACATCATGTGCTAGAGCTGTTCCAAGCATCACTTGAAGAGGGAATGTTGCCCCACCAATGGCGGCATGCAAAAATCATTCCTTTAAAGAAGCCAGGCAAAGAAGATTACACGACTGCGAAGTCGTGGAGACCGATCTCCCTGCTTGCAACCTTAGGCAAGATTCTGGAATCGGTAGTTGCTGAAAGAATCTCACATGCGGTCGAGACATATGGCCTTCTCCCGACGAACCACTTTGGCGCACGCAAGCAGCGATCAGCAGAGCAGGCACTCCTCCTCCTACAAGAAGAGATTTACACAGCTTGGAGAGGTCGCAAGATCGTGAGTCTGATTAGTTTTGACGTCAAAGGAGCATACAATGGAGTGTGCAAGGAGCGACTATTGCAAAGAATGAAAGCACGCGGCATGCCGGAAGATCTGTGCCGATGGGTAGAGGCCTTTTGCTCGGAACGTACAGCGTCAATTCAAGTAAACGGTCGGGCCTCCGAAACACGAAAATTACCACAGGCTGGCTTGCCCCAAGGCTCGCCCCTCTCCCCAATCCTATTCCTCTTCTTCAATGCAGACCTAGTTCAGCGACGGATCGATGCTCATGGAGGGGCCATAGCGTTCGTGGATGACTTCACAGCCTGGGTCACAGGGCCTACAGCACAGAGCAACCGGGAAGGTATAGAATCTATCATTTCTAGCGCCATAGAATGGGAAAACAGAAGCGGTGCGACTTTCGAACCGGAAAAGACAGCCAGCATCCATTTTACTCGCAAGTCATACAAGACAGACGATCAGCCGTTCACTATCAAAGGATAAGCTGTTCAACCGAAGGAGAGCGTTAAAATCCTCGGCGTGATCATGGATGCGAAACTTAAATATAGAGAGCATATGGCGAGAGCTGCTTCCAAAGGGCTCGAGGCGGTAATAGAGCTTAGACGGCTCAAAGGGTTGACACCAGCCACGGCCCGACAACTCTTCATAGCTACAGTCACTCCAGTAGTGGATTATGCTTCCAATGTGTGGAGGCATGAGTGCAGATACAAGTCGGCCATACCCATTAACAGAGTCCAGAAGATAGGAGCGCAAGCAATTGTGGGAACATTCATGACAGTTGCCACGAGCGTGGCAGAGGCGGAGGCGACCATCCCTACAGTAGAGGATAGACTGTGGAGGAGAGCCATCAAGATATGGACAGACATACACGCCCTGCCTGATACCAATCCACTCCGCAGGAACACTTCCCGGATGCGGAAATTCAGGAAACAACACCGCTCGCCTCTCTATCAGGTGGCAGAAAAACTCAAAGGTTTTGCGATGGAGGAAATGGAAACTATCCACCCGTTCACACTGCCGCCGTGGGAGAAGAGAGT
>LNKV01000102.1:0-28762 GCA_001465935.1 Clarireedia homoeocarpa
GTCGAGGAATTGTGGTCTAGTTGGGACGACTTGCGGAGTGTAGATGTTTTTCGTTTCTTCATGTCTTCAGATGCACATGTGCTAGTGTGGTGAATCCGCTCGGTGCTCACAAAGTTTCTAACTTGTATTTGAAACTTGTCCCCGCAGTTTTAAAGGTGCTACTATAAAGTTTACCCTGAGAGGGTTTATTGCCTATACAGTAGAAGATGCTATACTGTAGAACATATGATGTTACCATGGCTTTGCGATAAGCCACAAAATGCAGGGGTTAACCATGTGGTCAGACTACGTCGAAGCATGTACTCTACAGAATGTGGGGTAGTAGTAGAGGGCTTCACTTCAGCTTATTCGACCAATTGATCGATCACGGACCTCGATTTGGATAAGGCTGCCGATATTGTAGAGACTTTCTTAGATTAGCGTATCTTTGAGTCCGAATTAAAGAGAAACATTCCATTTCTAGAGCACTTCCAGCCCTCACCAGCCAGCGATATTCGATGGAACGAGTCGGAAGAAAATACTGTACAGTCGGGCAGATACCCAAGTTCCTGCTGAAAGTTTTTGCCAGAAGTATTCGCCTAGTAAGCAAGAATAACGGCAGCAAGATGACCGTATAGCAGCCAATCTTTCTTCCAAGAATTGCCTTCTTTCATGTATACTAAAGCGCTACTAACCCTAGTATCAATTAAATCAGGGCCCACAAATTGTCATCATGGCAGATGACAGAATGGAATACATCATTTAAGTCATTGGAACTAGTTTTTAGTCAGACTTTGATGACATGGAAGCTTAGCAGCATAGTATTGTAAAGGATCAGAGCATAAATTCAGTACGAAAATGATGACTTTTACTCGAGTAGATAGAGAAAGCTACTAACTTAATTAAGGAGGTGTTGTAACTTTACTGATTTCTGTTCACATAGTTACGTAAAAGTCCGAAATTATTTTGCGAAATACGACAGAGCTAACCAAACCAATCACATTTGAAAATTATTAAGTTAAATGCTGGGTTGGAATTGTGTCCGAATCGTAAGCCATATTCCCGGTAATATACAGGCATTTCTAACCAATGGATACTAAATGCTAGACCCGACAGTTTGGGAAGCTCTGAACCTACGAAAAGGAATTCCCCTAGTGACCCATCCAGATGCTGACGTTCCAAAAAAAAAAAAAAAAAAAAAAAAAAAAAGGAACCTTCGGCATCAGTAGACTACCATTGCACTGGCGCATCGGTTGTCAGGGCCACTTCTGACAGGGTCATCTAGCTCTAGCGCACCACTCTTACGCTTCCGACCACGTTTTCCCTTGTCCTTGATGACCTCCGCAGCACACACTGCTCGTAGCACATCGATCTTCCGCAGGGAACTCGGAATCGTGAGAAAACCTAAGCTCATTTTAATGATACTTCGTATCAGTGCTTACATAGCAGTGGGTACAGAGCAATGTACTTCTAAATGCAACTACGAATTCTTATCGTTCTTGTCTTTGACCCTTGTAGCCCCTGTCTTTGACTCCACCTCCATATTACCTTCCGACTTGGCTCAAGCATATCCCGACACTCTAGGCCAACCGTGTTCAGCCAATCGGATATACTTGATGTCCACCTGCTCTATTTATCTTCCATTACAGTATTATCTTTCTTGCAAAGCTATCTTTCTACCTAAATATTACGTTTGACTTGTTGGTTCTGTACTTACTGTAATTCCTATATATCCCTATCGTTGCTGTACCGTATTTGAAACCCATCCATCGTATTTCCCTATCCAATCGATAATAGCCAGTCATCTCCAGCGTTGTGCCTAGCCTATCATCCTGGGAACTTGTTTTACCACCATCTGGCTTACTGAGGATAAATGAACCCCGGTTTGTCCGGATTTTCCGTGACTATTTTCACTCTGTTTTTAAGACGATCGGTTCAAACATCCCAGAATGACTTTCGTCCAAAAACTCGGTGCTTTCATTGCGTTTGTCTACATCGCCCGTCTAATTTATCGGAGAGTGTCCAGGGGTGTCCGCGGCAACCAGGCTGACGCAGCCTTAAGCTTGCGGCACGGGACGAAACTGCCCCCTGAACTAACAAAGCGATGGCCGCTAGGTATTGACCGAATCAGTGGATTATGGCGAGCTAACGCAGAGAGCCACCTTTTAGAATTTCTCTGCTCGATCGCTAAGGAGTATGATCACGAAGATGGCAACAGTGGCTGCCAATACTTGTTAATTGGACCACGCGCCTTTTACGTTCTATATCCACAGAACGTGGAGACCCTTCTATCAACGAACTTTAAAGATTATGGCTTTGGATCCCGCCCTGCTGTCTTTGCACCTCCCCTTGGGAAAGGATTTTTACCCAAGAAGGCGAGGCTTGGAGACATTCTCGAGAGTTGCTGAGGAAACTACATTACCAAAATCTCGACCATTTTCGTGAACATGTCGACAACCTTGTATCTTGCCTTCTTACCAAGAAGCCTGTCGATCTTCAGCCTTTGTTCTTCAGTCTCACGCTGGACACAGCAACCGCTCTTCTCTTCGGTCGCTCTGTATACAGTTTGCGGGCAAATGTTGATCAGGCTGCTGAAAATAAAGAATTTGCAGAGAATTTCAATATTGCTCAAGAAGGCCTAGCAAAACGATTTAGATTGGCACCATTTCATTTCATCTATAACCCGGGACGTTTCCGAAGAGCTTGCCAAAAAGTGCACAGATTCGTGGAGCGATATATACAGGAGTCAAAGCAGCAAACACGCAACACGGCTAGGGATCAGCCTTCATGGTTTTTAGACCAGTTAGTGGAGGTTTCGCGAACCGATGCTGAGATTAGAGATCAATTACTCAACGTACTGCTCGCTGGTCGTGATACAACGGCATGCTGTCTCTCATGGACATTGTAGGAGACACCAAACTAGACTACAGGAACAAGACACTGATTCTCATTCAATTTAGTCGTTTACTTGTTCGACATCCTAAAGTCATGAAGTGTCTACGCCAGGAGATTAGGTCTATCATGAATGAAGACTGTCTACCTACGCGAGAACAATTAAGAAAGATGCCCTTCCTCACTTGCGTTGTGAAAGAAGTCCTGCGTCTCTATCCACCGGTCCCCTTGAACAACCGTGAAGCTATTCAGACCACGATACTTCCAACAGGAGGCGGTCCAACGGGCAAAAGCCCAATAATGGTGAGAAAGGGGGAGCTTGTGGTTATGTCCCCATATGTAAACGCAAGAATGACGAACTTGTACGGAGAAGATGCAGAAAATTTCCGTCCCGAACGTTGGGAGACAGCCGAGCTTTCTCACATTGGATGGGCATATTTCCCGTTCCATGGTGGTCCAAGGCAATGCCTTGGGGAAGACTTCGCTCTAATGGAAATATATTACACCACGGTCCGATTACTACAGACATTCCCCAAGATCTGCTTGCCTGAGGGTGAGATTGTGGAGCCAGTGGGGAAAGAGAGACAGAGATTGACACTTGTACTCTCGAGTGCCGATGGATGTAGAGTCTTACTCTCGTAGTCTACCGTCGCCTTTTATCAAATAAGATTATCTTTACTAACTCATTAATTGCCTATTACAATGGAGTTCGAAATCGGCTTCAGTTCGGAAAACTGAATGATTTTATTTTTGACCTAAATTTTATGCGGCACTAACCCAGATGGTTAAAAAAACCCAACGTAGGGTTTTTTTTCAGAAATGCCAAGCCCCATACAAGCCATTGGTGTATCTAACGGCAATGCACTTAGATCTTACGCACTTAACATGCAATATACTAACATCGATGGCCGTCCTCGTCGAGCAATTGGCATTTCAATCCGTCGTGCCGGGGTGCTTACAATATGGGGATGGGGGGTTACTTATGTGTGGAAACGCTAAATCATTCAACTCCGCGGTTGTGCTTTTCAACCCGCGAATGGCTTGTATGCTTTGAACAATCCGTTTTCGGTCGGCGTTGACGGTCTGATGCTTCTCTTTGTTCGTCAAGTGGGCATCGACGTGGCGGGGCAATACAGCATGCTTACATACGGAACATACCACGACCCCTTGGGCTGAGAAATGGACAAGCGGCTCCATGATGTGGAGATATCTTCAATGGACAAAACTCTGGAACTTCAAATAGTGGAAATTTTCACGTTTTACGATGAATATCCTGGCCAAACAGCAGGCATGAGAATGAATTTACGTGGTTTTGGCCCGTGCGTACAGAATTCTGACCACCCCTGGTGATCCTCCTCCAAAGATCATTTAGGTTTTATCGCTTTTCCTCAAAACAATCTATAAGTGTTTTGAAGCTTTATTCTATATATTGATATTAATAATTACTGTACAGATATATTTCTAGAATGTCTATGATAAAATCTGTCGTTGGCAATACAATCGGCTCGTACAAATCATAGGACTGCTACATACGGCTAATATTCGGTCAAATACATGCCTTGCATACGGCTAAGAGCTCTAAGGTTGCATTCAGCCTCATTGTGACCAGGTCTGAGCTGTACAGCCAGAACGTCAGGCCAGCGAATTATCAAACAAGCTTCTCACAATCTTCAGCAGAAGATAACAATCTTTTGATATAACAGATTATACGTCCTCGCCTTGCTTTGTATTGTTAACCTCAATCGCTAGGCACCAGCCTCTCATTGATACCCCGCTCCACCCTGTCTCTGAACCCCACACGACTTCAATCGCTTCCTAGCGTCTAGCTCCGCACCTAGTCATGCGTCTTCTACACAGCGAGACTGGCAAATTCACCCTCACCAAAGACTTTATTGGCGACGATCGAATTCCTCCTTACGCCATACTGTCACATACATGGGGACCGGACAACGAGGAAGTTACCTTTGAGGACATAGTAAATGGTACTGGCGAGGTCAAGCCTGGCTATGAGAAAATCCGATTCTGTGGAGAACAGGCTAGACAAGATGGTCTATGTTACTTTTGGATTGACACTTGCTGTATCAACAAGAGCAACGATGCTGAACTCTCGCGATCTATCAACTCTATGTTTCGCTGGTATCGCAACGCAACTCGATGTTATGTTTATTTGTCGGACGTCTCTAGGTGTTCTGTCAGCGGTAACCACAAGTGTACTCCGCGGCTGTGGGAGTCGGATTTCCGGAAAAGCAGATGGTTCACTCGGGGCTGGACGCTCCAAGAGCTTCTTGCCCCGGCTTCGGTCGAATTCTTCTCTCGAGAAGGCAAGCGACTCGGTAACAAGAGTTTTTTAATGACACAAATTTTCGAAATAACAAACATTCCTCACACAGCGCTTCAAGGACATCCATTGTCTCATTTTAGCGTCGAGGAGCGATTGCGGTGGATACAGCACCGCCAGACTAAGCTGGAAGAAGATAAAGTATACTCTTTACTAGGCATTTTCGACGTCTATATACTCCCTATCTATGGTGAAGGATGGGGGAAAGCGCACGATCGGCTCCTGGATGAGTTCCACAAAATGCAGAAGTGTATCCAAGACTTACGCCTTTCTGATCCGCGCGATGACAAGAAGCGTATTGAGGACACCAAGGGTGGTTTACTAGAGGACTTATACAACTGGATCCTAGAACACTCCGACTTCCGACAATGGCGCAATGACGACCAAAGCCGGCTGTTTTGGATCAAGGGCGATCCTGGCAAAGGCAAGACGATGCTACTCTGCGGAGTTATCAACGAGCTAAAGAGGTCCAAAGCCAAGTCGGTTCTTCTATCGTACTTCTTCTGCCAGGCTACTGACTCCCGGATCAACTACGCCACGGCCGTGTTACGGGGTCTGATCTATTTGCTTGTTGACCAACAGCCGTCTCTTATCTCGCATATACGGACGAAGCACGACCAGGCTGGTAAAACGCTCTTCGAGGATACAAATGCTTGGGTTGCGCTGTCCGAGATCTTCACTAATATTCTGCAAGACCCCAGCTTAGATTACGTGTACTTAATCGTCGATGCGCTCGACGAATGCGTAACAGACTTGCCAAAATTGATAGACTTCATTGTGCAGACTTCGTCAATATCTCCTCGTATCAAGTGGATTGTCTCTAGCCGTAACTGGCCAAATATCGAGAAGGCTCTCGACACTGCAACGCAGGAGCTAAGGCTTTGTCTCGAGCTTAATGAAACATCTGTCTCTGCTGCTGTTACGACATTTATCCAGCTCAAGGTGGAGTGGCTAGCAACGCGAAACAGATACAGTAATGATACACGGGAAGCTATCCAGCAGCATTTAATGCTAAACGCAAACGGTACTTTTCTTTGGGTGGCTTTGGTCTGCCAAGAGCTGTCTAATATTTCGGGATGGAAGGCTCTGCAGAAGTTGATAGCGTTTCCACCTGGACTCGATACCCTCTACCAGCGGATGCTAGACCAAATCATGGATTCAGAAGATGCTGAGCTCTGTAAAAGTATACTGGATATCGTTTCAGCTGTGTACCGGCCCATCACACTGGACGAGCTGGTAGCTTTTTTGGACATGCCCAACGGAGTTGCTAGCGATGATGAAGCTCTATCAGAGATTATAGGTCTTTGTGGCTCCTTTCTAACGCTTCGGGGACGCACTATCTTCTTTGTCCATCAGTCTGCCAAAGACTTTTTAATTAAAAGAGCATCTAAAGACATATTTATTTCTACAATAGAAAATGTACATAGCAGCATCTTCTTGCGATCGTTACAGGCTATGTCTCGCACGCTTCGACGTGACGTATACAACCTACGCGCTCCCGGAATCTCTATCGACCAAGTCAAGCTGCCTGATCCAGATCCACTAGCTATAGTACGATACTCCTGTCTCTATTGGGTTGACCATCTGCTCGAATGTGATCCTGAAGGGATTGTTCATAATAACCTTCAGGACAGCGGCTCAGTTCATAAGTTTTTACGTCAGAGCTTCCTTTACTGGTTCGAAGCACTAAGTCTAATGAGAAGCTTGCCAAATGGTATAGTAATGATTAGAAAGCTCGAGGACTGGATACAGGTAAGTTTCTGCGTGATTTTAAGCAACATTTTAAGATATAGTTAGAAAACCCTAGCTAATTTAGTAAGGCTAATGAAAGCCCTAATCTATATATATTTGTACATGATGCAAAGAGGTTTGCCCTATACAGCCGATTAGTTATTGAGCAGACACCCCTTCAAGCGTATTGTTCGGCCCTTGTCTTCGCTCCAGAAGAGAGTATTGTCCGAAAAACATTTGAGAGTTGTATTCCGACATGGATCCAGAAAAGGCCTATAGTAGAACCATATTGGAACGCAATATTACAAACACTCGAGGGCCATACGAGCTCGGTCAACTCAGTTGCCTTCTCGCCTGACAGTAAACAGATAGTCTCTGGATCTGACGATAACACAGTACGGCTCTGGGATACAGCAACAGGACAGCAGATTCAGCCAACACTCGAGGGCCATACAAGTGCAGTCTACTCAGTCGCCTTCTCACCTGACGGTAAACAAATAGTCTCTGGATCTCGGGATAATACAGTACGGCTCTGGGATACAGCAATAGGACAGCAGATTCAGCCAACGCTTAAGGGCCATATAAGTACGGTCCACTCAGTCGCCTTCTCGCCTGATGGTAAACAAATAGTCTCTGGATCTGGGGATAATACAATACGGCTCTGGGATACAGCAACAGGACAGCAGATTCAGCCAATACTCGAGGGCCATACAAGTACAGTCTACTCAGTTGCCTTCTCGCCTAACGGTAAACAGATAGTCTCTAGATCTCGAGATAATACAGTACGGCTCTGGGATATAGCAACAGGACAGCAGATTCAGCCAATACTCGAGGGCTATACAAGTATGGTCTACTCAGCTACCTTCTCACCTGATGGTAAACAGATAGTCTCTAGATATCGGGATAATACAATACGGCTCTGGGATATAGCAATAGGACAACAGATTCAGCCAACACTCGAGGACCATATGAGCTCGGTCAACTCAGTCGCCTTCTCGCCTGACGGTAAGCGGATAGTCTCTGAGTCAGATAATCGTATGCTACCTCTAACTGTATCAAATGACTGGGTTATGGAAGATGGTGTAAATATTCTCTGGCTACCTTCTCAGTATCGTACAACAGTTGTTGCTATTTATCGTGGAGGAATTGTTCTAGGGCAAAACTCTGGGAGAATTTCATTTTTGGAATTTACATATGCGCCAAAGCTTCTATAATATTCTGTATATAGGGTATATATCGTTAATCATTATTTTCCTGTATCTTCTTACTATATCTCTTTTTTATTTTATCTTTATTTCATAGAGAGTCTTAGCGGAGTTATTCCCTTTATAATAAGTTAAATTGCCACTCAGTTTCTAGTATCTTCCAGAATTATCAAACGCCAGATCTTAATATATCTAAACACAACTACTGTCCCATTTGAGGAAATAAATAGAACAAGCTAGAAGCAGCTCAAGTGATCAGTCTATATGAAATACTCAGAAGTCTTCCTAAAATATAGTACTCCGAATATTCAAAAGTAATGCGAAAACATTATCAGCTGGCACTGCTTCCACATGTCCCTGCTACTTGACTATAAGACTAAGGGCGGCAATCGGTAACCTGAGGCTACTAATGATAACATAGAAACAACTAACCGAAATAATTCTAGTGCTGACGAAGTATGGCGTATATAAAATTCAAGAGAGTATACAAAGAGGACACCGAAATCGAAGCCTACTGTAATTAATATGACACAGTGTTTGACTCAAAGACTTGGAGAGATTTTTGTGTAGAGTTTTGATGTTGTAATATCGGAGGAAGAAGGTTCGTCACATGATAGCTAGGTATTTATCTTCCACGCGCGGGGGCCAAGTGCTGCGACTGGCCCGGCCCATGTGACCATATAACCTTGCACGACCCACTATAGCCTTATCACTTCCCCGCAAATACTCTGGGTAAGTGACCTATAAATAGATTGATGACCTAGAAACCCACACCCAAAACCCAAAACCCAAAACCCAAAACCCAAAACCCAAAACCCAAAACCCAAAACCCAAATAACTACCCAAATGGATAGAGTGTACCAGCCCTCCCTTAGTCTGTGCACTTCCATCGTAGCAGTTCTTAACGGTAGTTCAGACTCCTAAGAGGACAGTACGGACCCTGAATAGGTGCTTAGCAATTAAGCGAGTACCGGTGATATGTCTTCAGCGTCTGGGTTGGTGTTCAGGGTCGACCAGGTTTCTGCCCTGGGTAAAGTAGTATCGGTTGTAGCAGAAGCAAATGTAGTCAAGCGGGACTTTAGTGACTCCAAATCGGTATCTTTACCATCAACAGTAAATTTTGGTCGTGAACTGTCGAAGCGAATCCATGGGCCAGCTTCACAAATACGGCAAGCGAGCCACAGTATACGCTCCTTGCGTTGCTCTACCATTGACGGCAGTTCGTGGTACTTCTCTTCCTCATCTGTCTTCTTGCTAAGAAACCATTTCTCAGGATACAACTTTTCGGCATAGATTAAACCTCGCATCGCGTAGTCTTCCGGCAAAGGACGCACATCGTTCTTTTCTGGCAAGGGAAACTTGTCGTCTTGAATACGATCAAGCGTAATGTATGACGTCAATAACGTATTCAAGTAAATCGCTAGGCTCTGCCATGGGAACGTCGCTGCCAAAAGATCCATCGCGCCTGAGAAAAGAGACATACGATACATAAAAACGAGAGTACAATGAACGTAGCTAAGGCAATTTGGGTCACCAATACGCTGAAGAACAATATCAAGTGCTGAGTTGCTAAGCCTTTCTGCGTGCCTAAAGGAAATCATAGAAGGAGAAGTTTCCTCTTGAGGACTCTCCATCTGAATATCAGTTTTGTTAGCCGCAGGTAGTGTAGTGGCTTCCATGGTAGGATTTTCTTGAGTACTCTCCATCTGAGTATCAGTCTTCTCAGCCGTAGGTAGTGCAATGGCTTTCATGATAGGATTTTCTTTCAAACCGAAACTCAAGATCGCAACGGCATTAGAAATAGAGATCTGATAGCCTTGTTCCAGAAATTTCTTTGTTACTTGCCCTATCTGTCTGTCGAGAAGTCCAAGGAAATCTTCAACTGCTGTGTCGAATCTGTCCATAGTTCTGTTCGTGAACAAATGAGCATGAGCTCTGATGAACGCAGTATCGAGAGGAGGTAATCGGTATTGACCTTGGCCATTCTCGGCATTCAGAACAGGATCAAAGAGTGTAAGAATCGATTCGCGGGCAGAGGTGAATGGTACTACAACGCAGAGAGATTTGGCGTAGTAGTAAAGCTGCTGCAAAGCATTTGGTCTTGCCAAAATTGCAAGGTGATGGTAGAGCCTACCAGTTGTAGGAGCTTTGTTAGAAGCTTTAGAGTACCAATGGCGAGCTACTCCAGTCCACACTTCTCGATCTCTGATATCATCGTCCTCTATAGCCATCCGGTATCTTCCAAGGTCTCCGAGGCACTCAATCCAGGTGTCTTCAAATGCAGGAACAGTTTCGTACAAGAGAGCCATCATAGAATAAGCCAAATAGATGAAAGCGAGCATATGATCGAGAGATGCTGGCAATCTATGCCTTAGAAGCTCTAAGAAAGAATGGATACCATGACGCCACATTCGTGCAGGCATGGCATATTTTGAAGCAAGGCGACATAGAGCCTGGCTTGCTGATGGGTGCTGAGACGCCAAAAAGAAATCATGGTGCTCGTGAAGTAAAGTACGATGTAGAGCAATCAGTGCTTGCCATTGTTCATTGTTGAGCTTCGGCTGGGAAGAGGAATCCCCCTGTGTCAAGCCAGCTTGCTTATTATCCACTTCTATACACTTCGCTTCAACCATAACGAGTCCAGCATAGATGCCCTTTACTTCAGCTACGAGCTCCTCCTGCGAAATGGGTTTTGTCTCCGGCTGAAGGATGATAGTAAACTCTTTATCTTGAGATTTGGATCCATGATTCAAAGTATTTCTCGTATGTAGTATAGCAGGTGGGGCAACTGATTGCCTATTGTGATGGCTGTGCTGACTTGTGTGAAGGGCTGATCGTGGTACAAGCTGGGGGGAAGATTTTAGTGATCTACGTGTACTTGGCTTCATCGCCTGAGCCCGTGTTTTGTTTGCTTGAATGGACGCGATATTGGACGGATTAAACGAAGATCTTGTGAATGGGGAGTCCTGGTCCGGAGTCCACAACTGTCCCTTCGGTCTTTGAGAAGTAGGGGTTTGCCGCCGAGAGTCCGCATCCATAGGAGACTGAGGCGCTTGAGCTTTAGAACGTTGCGGGGGTCGCGAACCAGAAGCCTCTCGAGACGCTGAGTCTGCGGATATCCCATCTCCGAAGGCGGCCCTTTTACGCGGCTGATCCGCTGTTATATGTTCATGAGAATCGTTCATCGTAGTATCCTCATTTTTAGGCCTAAGGTTCAATTGTTGAAGACCTGATAAGGATCTTGTTGGTTGAGGACTATTAAGTGGCCGTTTTGCCAGCGATGGGGGTCGACCAGCCTCCGCCGTTCCATCAATATGGGCATCTTTCGAATGTCTTTGTTTCTGATTTCAAATCTTGTCAGCCTTGATCATCTTTCTCGCTTCGAACGAAGTACAGCCTTGTCACCAAGTAGCATGTAGTTATGTTCACTGACCTTTTTGCTGCCGAATCACTTGCTGCAGAATCACTTTCGAATGCCTTTCGAAACTGCTGGAGCTCCGTCGAATTTATAGGAAATTTATCGCGATGATTCTCCTCGGCGTGTTTCCAAAGTTCTTCTGTAGAAGGAAAGACGATGGGCTCCAAGCAATAGGTACAGGTCCGCGATTGAGTTTTGGTTTTGTTATTCCTGCGCTGATGCTGAATCCAGAGGTCATCTAGATCTGGCCTATGTTTGTACATATCGGCGTAGGCTCAAGTCGTAGAATGATATCGATTGTAAGATGTCTTTTGTGGGAAAGATTGAGAATGAGAGTGAGATGTCTTTGATGGGAAAGGTTGAGGAATGACAACGAGCAATGAACTTCGTGGAAGAATTGTTCGGTTCCATCTTCGTTCACCTGCGGAATTATACATAGAGGAAGGTCATTTTTGCCTAACAATGGCGAACCATTTTGCGAACACTCTGAATAAAGCAGGGCTTGTGGATATGTTTTGTTGGTAACTATATCCTGTTTTCGTCGGTGACTGCTTTCAGCTTAGGCTTTTATTGTCTATCTATGCATCGAACCGCAGGTTGGATGGCTCGGGGCAGGTTGTATGCCTTGGGATAGGTAGTATCACTCCTTTGGTCATGAAATACGGACACTAATGCATGGAAGTTTCGTTCTGGCTTTACAGCATGCTGCCTCGAAAGTTTGCAGCCCCCTGCCATTCTCATTCGCTCCCTTGTACTCTGCGCCTTTCCTACCATCCTCGCTATGAATTTCCATGATTGGCGATCTACGCATTATGTACTATAGGATTTGCCAACTCAGCCTCGGAATCTATGCTCCTTCCCGATTTCAAGAGGGAAGCTGCAAGTCCTTGTTCTTCTCTTACAGAGCAGCTGTCGCTTAGGTTTCTCATGATAAGTTGAACTATAGGCACTCTAGAGGCGTCCCACGTTATTATACTCTTAAAGCACTAGGGAATTCCTCCTATGCTTTTGGGATTGTACGCAGCTCTTTCCCTACAGAACTCGAGCCAGCCTTAGCCACCATTGTAAGAACCTCAAATATTGATAGCGGCGTAGCACCTGTAGCTTGGCTTGGCACCTGTCAGTACTATCCGTTTGCTAGGGTACTCAACGTGAGATCTGTGTCCCGCTGTGATATTTACTTCGATGTGAAAGGTTTCTTGAAAGTTAGAAAGCTGATTTCGTGATATTGGCTCTTGATTTACATTTTCAGCTTGCATTAGTCTAGGCTCTCAAGCTCCAAGCATGAAAAAATATCACTGCTGAGGAGAATGATTTAGCTTGAGATCAGGAATACAGCTTTAGAAGCCATATGAAAGAGTGGTATGCTAAGACCACACGCTACAGAACATACGGCACTAAACTGAGACTACTGGCTAGATAGGCCTTCTCCGTCACGCCCCAAATACCCTTCCTTCTGATTCTATCCACTTCATCACATTGGCACACGCTTCCGCAGGTTTTTCCTTGTACTGAAGCATAAATCCCTGAAGCTCAGCGAAGCTGTATTTGCCCTCTGGTACTCTGCTGGCGAACTGCTTGGCATATCCTTTCAAGCCATCCAACGCTTGTTCGGAAGGATACTCGATAGTCGCATACATGAGCAAGAACAACCGTTCGATATGTTCCGAAGTGGGGTTTCGAAACTCGTACTTGCGGTCAATGCGACCAGGTCGGAGAAGTGCATCGTCCAACTTTTGCGGTTCATTGGTTGTTACAATCAGGATACGTCCTTCTTTCGCCCCGATACCATTGATAGTATTAAGAAGACCAGATAATGAAATTCCTGGCTTCTCATTTTTCTCTTCCTCGACCGGAGGATGGCGAGTGCGTCCTGCACAGTCGACATCTTCGAGAAGGACTACACAACGATCAGACAGAGCAGAAAAGAGCTCAGTCAGATCATCGTCAGTCAAGTTTTGAGACCCGAGATTGATAACATAGATGTTGAGACCAAATGTGGTAGCTAAGTAAAAAGCAAATGAACTTTTCCCGTTCCCTGGCGGACCGTAGAATAGATAACCTCGTTGGTAAGGAATTCCACGCTGTTCATACCAAGTTCGGTTTTTTAGAAAGTCGGCCGCATCATCGATAAGTCCTACCAATATGCCTTTTTCTAGAGCCAAACTGTTCTTGGGCCTGTAACGGAGCATTGTCGAGACTTCCCAGAGCGTGAAAAAGGGGCTACGTCTAGACAGTTTGGGAACCAGGACAGGAAGCAAGGCTTCAGTATTCGATATCTTGAATTTTTGGACGGTCTCAAGAAGATGCTGTATAGGTTGTGTGGATCTTCCGTGGCACTCAATCGTAAGCTTTTCATCGATCCGCTGGTCGCCTCGCATATTGGTGAGTTCCCCTTGGTTCCGGATTACTGCAAATCGACGTCCTTCAAACCACAAATGATGAATAGTATAACCTAAACTGTATTTTGGTGGTGTTCGGAATTGTTGATGCGAGAAATTCGGAAGATGACCGTCGCCTACTGTTACCGCATCACGCGTCTGGTAGTTCGTTTCTGCTATGAGGACCTGGCATGACGAAAATGCAGGCTGGCTAGCCATCCATTCGAGAAATGCGGGATGAATAACATCAGATTTGGCGATTTGAATACGCGCTGTGTAATAAGTACCGATGAAAATCTGAGCCCAACTGTAGATAAAGCGGAATCCTTTCCATGCTGTCCAAACTGCAGCGAGGACAGGGAAGATAATGGTAATGTCAAAATTCAAACTTTGAAGGATGAACCTGTGAAGTGAACGGTACCCTGGGATGATAGACTCGATTAATCGATCGGGAAACTGTGTCGAGTTTTGTTCAACTGCTGAGCTGTTGAGTGAAGCCAAAAATTCGTCCACAATAAGCTTGAGAGACATGTTTGACGGCGTAGAAGTTTAATCAAAGGGAATATTGAATGGTTGGTTGAAGACTTCTTTCTACGAGCGTACAAGGAGTCTTTTCTTGATCATATATGTCCATGAGATAAACTGGTAAGTGCCTTGCTTTAATGACGATCAAGGATTGATTTGCAGAACACCGAGTGATGAAGAAGACCAACGGATAATTAGAAGAAGTAGTGCTCGTATAGCCAGCCAGCCAGCCAGCCAGCATCATGCGGGACAGGCGAACTGTCGAACCCACACACAATCGTCAAGTGATACATGGATAAGGACTGCCTGCTCATTTTTTATTCCCGCCCTTACATTAAACCCTCGTATATCATCTGGTTGCGCTTCCCATCCTTCCTTCTCCCCCATTCCAGCAGATCATGCTACCTAATCCCTCCCAGTCCCAGTCAAATTCTTACTTTTGCGGTTGCCAAGCAGCTTGCGTCCCTTCAGTCGAAGATAGCCGGCCTCGCGAGGGTACTCCGCCACCACCTATGGTATATCAAGTCAGTATCAAGAGTTCGGTCAAGTCCCAGGTCGCTTACGACACTTTCAGCATTTCTTGTTCTGGTTGCGAGCCTCTGTCTCGGCGGAACTATAGTAGAAGTTAGACGAATAGTAAATTGCTTGAGGGAGATATTCTACCTATCTGTGGCCGCAAAAGTGACACAACGTGGCAATTTATAAGCCTTAGTTTTGAAGCATTTGGTTGTATATGTGCCAGGAGGTGGAGCTTTCACAGTCAACTTCTGTCGTACTCTTTTGTATATTGAGCACCACTCAATATATGTGTAACGCGCATGCCTACATCCAAATCTCTCCTTTCGAACAATGCACATGTTGAAAAAATCATAAGTAGGATGAAGCTTTGTTATGGTGTAGTCGAATTTTGCATTACCAGAGTAGATATACTGTGATCGACTCTCTTGGCCGAGATTGAGCAACATGATGTTTCTTTTCCTAACTATTATATTCCCTCCTAGTGTAGCAGCCCTCCGTGAATATTACCTGATTGGCAGACCGTGGTTATTCTCTTTACGTGTAGTAGAGCGTTAGTCGACTGCAGCAAGCTCCACATATTTAGCTTTGGAAGGTAGAAGATGAAGTTAACTTGAATATTGGATTTTCACCAAGTCGTGTTCCGCAATGGCTTTTAGTAAAAGGTTACAAGAAAACCTGGGAACTTACGATCCTAAAGAAAACTGCTGTGACGGTATGAAGAGGAGGGGTAAAGAGTACATTGTAAGTCCTAGGGTATAGACTGAGATATTATACAGAACAATTCATTCATGGAATTGTAGATGATCATAGTAAATTTTTATCTTCTTGCAAAACCCTATCTAGCCAGTCTTGGCATATCTTGCGATTCCTCAACAAATCTCTCTTCCGTTCCTTCTTATTCTCTTCACACTCTTCACACTTTTTACACATGCCTTCCGAACCGATCGTAGCAAAACAAGACCCGCAACGATATCTCCTAACCCAGTTTCCATCTTTTATCTGCTTCTCTGCTTTCTTTTCCCTCTCCAACTTCAATATCTCCATCATCTCCATCATCTCCATCATCTCCATCATCTCCATCATCTCCATCATCTCCATCATCTCCGTCATCTCCGTCATCTCCGTCATCTCCTGGTCATACTTATCATCCTCTGCCTCAATTATGTCAGCCAGCATCTCGTCTGCATCTGCCTCGATTTGGCCGCATAGTATCTCGTCTGCATCTCTTTTAATCTTCTTCTGATCTTGCAGCCCATCGTGTAGTCCGGCAGCTGCAGGATTCCGCTTTCGGTGTTGGATACCTAGGGGCTGATTGGTTTTCTGTGAAGTATCAGCAATATGTTACCTGAATTTTAATAACTTGTATATTACCATTGCCTGATGCAGAGGATAAGAGTGAGGTGACCAGGGTATACAGGGAAAGTTTGCCTTAGTCGAAGTTCATGGTGGAAAGACTTGACAGGAGACACGATATGTATTGATGAAAGAAAATAGATCTTTCCGGCAAATATATGAATTTATACTCTGATTTGTGAACAAATACCAGATTCTTGAAATCTACATCTTTCTTATTAATTTAGAGGTCTAGTGATTGTGGGAATAACAGGGATAGATCTTAGAAATATATCGGAAATGCCGCTTCAGATGTCTCAAAATGATCAGATTGGAGTAAAGTAAACAACATAGGTCGTGATCTAGGAAGCAGCAAGGTATTACCGACAGCAAATCGGGGTAGAACCTCAAGTGAAGCAAACGAAACCTTGGTAGCCTGAGTAGAGTACATCACAAGGCATCTTCATATTCTGTATCCTCCTGTAAGGTTAAGAAGTATATATACGATAAGTAGTCAGGAGATATCGGCAATGTAACAAAATTAGAAGAAGTAATCTAGGCTGTGATCCAAGAAGATAGAGAGACGGTAACAGCGCCAAAAAGAAAAAACGTATTGTAACATAATCTTCATCTCCTCCCAACACAACCGAAACAGAGGTGTCGAAGCCACTCAACACTAGTACTCCAATAGGCTGTCCATTCTACCCATGCTTCCCCTTTATCGTCTGGGTACCAACCGCTCTTTTCGATTGATGTGCTCCTTTCGTACAATGTGCTCGAACCTTCCCTGTTGGTCGACTTCTCCTCTGCTCCGTATTCATTCCCTAGCGTCGTACTCGGAATGCAATCGCTCTGTGCCGCAGTTTCTCCAACTTCATCATCTGGCTTTCCACTGTTCAACCCCTGCAAAATCTCCCGATCAATCAAAGCCTCTACTGCATCTTCTTTACCTTGCATAGTATCCAAAGACCAAATGTTCCATGATGCACTGCTTCTTACAGTAGCAAACTCTTGCGGCTTTTCTTCCCTGCCGCCTATCCAGGATCGCCCTTCTGGTGCCGTGATGAGCTCATCTCTTCCGGTCTGCCACTGTGTACAACGTTCAATGGCCAGAGTGCCATTGATCCATAGGCCCTCGAAACGTTGTGTGGAAACTTCAAATATTGTTGTACCGGAATAAGGAGAGATCTGATCGTCAAGAAAACGCTTATCGGTTGAAAGCTGATTGTTTTCCAAGATATCAGAAAAAAAGGAGCTGATAATATTTCGAAGATCCAGGTCTGGATCTTCCAGTGAAGTTAGCAAAAATCGAGGTTCCGGTTCGTTGACCAGTAGTGCGATCCTCTCCTTCCATCCAGAAGTTCCTCCAACTGAGTAATCCGTATTAGCAATCCAAAGAAAGCTGTACCGGGTCGGATGCTCCTGGAGCATCCGATAGAAGACTTCACAATGTTCGAAACTTGTATGTGAGCCACAGTGGAATATGAGGACGACATTTCATGGAAAGTGACTATTTTTAGCCATGATTGTGCTTAATTCCCCGGAGGTCGAGCATTCTTGGATTACAAGCTCGAGCTTTAGCGGCCTACCCATCTCCGGTATAGCGGGATATGTTATAGGGGTGGAGTGGTTGTCTTTTAAGAGATGAAGCTAGACCAAATCACACAATTAGATTCAGCGTATCGAAAATTGGGAGAAAAACCGAGTATGTACAAACTTACAACGGGAAAATCGCCGATCATTCGGCTGACTATTAGATACTTCCCAACACTTCCACCTTCAAGAACAAGCAAGTATATGGTTTCTTTGACGTTATTGGACATGCTGAATAGAGTGCAGAAGGTCTGGAAGGCGTATTTGTGTCACTCTTCCTTATCGTTGCGTAAATTGCTTACACTGGTTGTCTCGTTCCACAGCTTGCTCTTATACAATGAAATAGATGTTCTCCCGCATCTTCAATTTCCATCATTATTACCATTTCAATATCCAGGGCCAGCATCTCATGACGACTTTCCGTGAAGAAATGTTGCTTGAAAAAGGTTTGATCATTTCTTGCAAGGAATAAGTAAAACAATGGAATAGGAACTTAATGAACTTTTCTTTTTCCAAGTTGCAAAAAAATGTGTCTAATAAGGGATAATCAATAATATGCAAATTCAAAATTGAATTAATTGAAACTATTTGTGCAGTGAATGCTATCCTGTCCCTACTCCGCGATTCTTCACATGCATATACTTTAATGTAGTTTCATATCCAAATTCGATGCAGCGGTGATAACACCAACGTATTGAGGATGTAAGCCCCTTTAACAGTCAAAGAAATACTGCCAGCTCATTACGTCTAGCTGATACCTTGCATATTCAACGGTATATTACTAGCCAAGGATACATTAGAATCCCAAACCACCCTTCCTTGTACCTTGTCAATACAAGCCAACCTATGAATGTAATCCTCAAATCGTCCTCAGTGATCTCAGGGATATGGAGACAAGATTCTCCAAGTACCTTCCATCCATTTACATTATGGAATTTTCTGCCCATAGATTCCAAATGAAAAGGAATAGTGGTACTTTTAGGCGTGATGGTTACTGTACGTTTGACGCCTCTAATCCACCTAAGGGATTTCCACTGGCCAAATTCCCATACCAAAAGAATCCAATGCCCTATCCAATGAGATCCTAATGAATATGTCGAAATTGAAAAGGGTTGGCTGCATATTTCAACTTCGAGTATGTCTTTCTCTTGAGATATGATAACTAGGAAGCGGGGATTTTCTTCAGTCCAGTAACGGATCGTGTGCGTGCATGGAATGACAGCCGAATTGGTATTTTTCGGTATATTATCGGGATCATTTACAGACTAATAAAGTTGATTAGCATTGTCCAAAGGTAGTGTGAATATAATTTACCCAAACTGTACCTAATGGACGTACTGCGCTCTCAACTTTTGGGCAGTCATCTTCTCACGCCCAACTACGCATCGGGTAGGAATTTCTATGGGTGTCCACATATTAGAGAATAGAAATGCAAGTAAGGTGTGGCCAGAAAATTAGGAATGAATAGAAGCAAAATCTCGAGCATAGCGATGAGGAGATAAGTAAGGCGGATATCCTTTTAAAAAGAGGACTTGCTTGACAAGATGGATTGCTTGAGAACGGTATACACTGGATATCTTGTTTAGGAGCTTCTTTTTGAAAAGAAGAGATTCGATGATCATACTGCATATTATTGTAATAGGAGATATACGACTTTACTTCAGCTACCTCCGGGCTCGCTCCAAGCGAATCCATATTTGGAAATGACTTCCGAGCCTTACTCAAAACAGCACCATGCAGTGCATGGTGTCTTATTGGGCAAAGCGTTCTTTAAGAGATGCTTTCCCATCATCTATTATTCCAACAGTAATTCTTCAAGTTTGTGTACCAGCAAGATGCCTCAAGGGCGAGTTGATCATTTTCGTGGTACTGACATTGAGTATATCGAATACCTAGAAAATAAACTCTCCAAGCTCACTACGCCTCAAATAGATAGATGCAGAGTCTGCGCTGTGCAGCTCACTCAGTCTGTGCATTCTCCTCCAATATCTCCACCATCAAATGTACGCAAGAGAGCGAGGACCGATGACATATTCATCCCGTACGTTCCCCCACCATCGTCGGCGATAACACAGGAACCAGTAGCGAAGAAGCAACTACTTAGATGGCAGTATGATATGGACAAGATGCTGAATGATATTCCAAGCGCAGACGACTGGTCGTCAAAGAGAGATATGGTCGGCCTTTCGTCTTCGATCGATATTCTCAGAGCATTTGATATGATCATAGATGGTACAAAAACCCCTGCTGTGCCTCTTGTTGCCAATCCGTATCTTCCAACAGATAGTCACAGCTCTTCTGATGTTCTTCTACGCCTTGCATCCGACTACGCTCGTACTACTTCCCTTCTGGCAGTCGAAAAATCATTTACAACACAAATCGTTCTCTTCCGATTACTGGTTTTTGTCTCTTTATGTTGTGTCTTGCTCCATCATGGTGTGAAAAGAAGTCTCATTGACGAGACAATGAGGATTTGTGTTAGCGACTCAACTGACAGGAATCTTGATGCTCTCCGGAGAGGTGCAGGCTGGGTCAATCGGATGATATCCTCACTGGCACCAAAAGGTCTTGGACATCGAGCGAGCGAAATTTTTGTACTTTGTAAGTGCTAGCTATCCTCGAGTGTTGTGCGATACCCAATATTGACTTCATAATCATAGGTGGTCAGTCGATGTCAAAGTACGCTCTGTATGCCAACGCGGGGAGTAAAGCATTTTCATATTTCCAAGATCGTGTCTCTACTAGTGGACATGAGAATTCAAATGTTGAGGAGCAGGCCTGGTTGCCATTTTCGATACCACTTTTAATCAAATTTGTTGTTGGCGAGACTTGCAGGTAAAGTTTATGAGGTTGAGCATTAGAAAACAGCTACTGATATTTCCCAGTCTTTCGAGCATATGTGTTGCTCTTGGATACGATGAAAACTTCAACGCGGATCAATATTCGCTATTCTGTGATAATTATCGCAAAAGACATATTTCCCCACCCACAAATGCAAACATCGATTCATTAAACATGTCGAACGCTTGCTATGGTATTTAAGTCCGACCACAAATTCTATGCCATATCTGACTAATGATAGCAGCGACCTTTGATGGTTCCGGAGATCTTGCAAATTCAGAAGAACCAGCTACCGCTGATATTAATTCGAATCAGTTGGAGGTCCTGTTGACACCTGCACATCACGGCGATATCTTCCCACAACGTTTGGCCCGTCATGAATTGCCTTCGAATAAAATGCCGAACTGTACGAGCCTAAGGGAGTCGACTGAAATTCACAACACAGGAACAAATTCGATTCCTTCACATTCAGGGTCAAGCAATACGACATCTTCAAGCCTAGCATTCGAATCAATATTCTACAGTCCAGAGTGGGAGACAATTGGTATTCTTGATGCCGGCGAGTTGAGCTTCCATGGGGGAGAGTACGAAGGATTACAAATGACATGGGAATAAAAATTAGTGACATTTGGGGAGGTAATTTTATTCTTTGTCCTTTCCTATGCATAACACAACACACACAACTTTACTTCCCGGTTGTATGCGAATAGAACATCTTCCACTTATTACCAGCTGAGACTTTATCTCGAGCATGAATGTTGTCTCCTGCCCAGTTGTTGGTTCCGAGATTGTAACCTTAGCAGTTCCATCTATAACAACAGGTATCAAAATAATACAATCATCCTTCGGTACTAATTCCACCAAGTTCGACCAACCGCTTTGGAATACTAGAAGTCGCACTCCATAGTGGAGATAGTATTTCGTCTTGGGACGAGGTACGATTGCTTTGATAATATCGATAATCTATCTAGCATTAGATGCCTAGTAGCGTGTAATTTGTCAAAGAGTATTGTTCCTACATTCTTGTCTCGATTCAAATCATCCTTGAACTCTTCTCTTATCTGCCGCAATGCCTGTTCTTCTTCTTCCTTTTCATTATACTCACATTCCACCTTGGAATACCCTTCTTTTTCAACGATCGATTTGACATTGATAGACTGTGCGAGATGCTCGATTGAAGTTTGAATTTTATGGCTCGACTGCGCAATCTGCACAAGATCTGCGTAGTCTGTCTCGCTGCTCGAATTCATCGGTATGTCGGGATTGTTCGATAATAGAAAGATCAATATGTGTCGGTGCTGTCAGATTCTGGCAAGTGCGGAATCTTATGAGTTACAAAAATGTTCAGTATTCGATAATGCTAACACATACCTGATGGACGCCAAATGTACTTCTTTCCAAAGAATGCACTCCGGGCCACTATACGTTGTTTTACTGCGGAGATTTCGGAGCTTACTTCCGTAGGAGAGCAAGCCTAGGTGTAAGAGCGTATGTTTTGCTTCACGATAACTTCAATTTGGTGGTGGGGTAAGACTTGGTTAGTGTAAGTGTCACGTGAAAGTATAAGCTATACGCATCAAACCAAAAAGATTGTGTAGCTGGTACTTCTTAACGAACTGTGCTCAGCCAGACCTAATAATGTCACCAATGCCTTAGCTCCACATTTACAGCGACTTCATACTTCGTATGTACGTGGTTGTACTGTCTTAGTGCTGCTTGATGTTGTTTAGATTGGCTAGTTTTAGAATAGTATACAGGCGGAACGCTACACCTAGGCTGCGGCGAAAACCGGGTAATGGCCCACCCGCTGGGTACCCTGCCCATGGGTTGGATCCTCGAGGTAAATGGGGCACGACCCAAAGGGTCAGTGCAGAGTATATATGTTTGTTTGTTTGTTTATTATTTTTCGTCCGGCGGGCGTGTGCAGCACGGCACGTGACTCTAATAGGACGTGCTGGGCATATATTCTATTCAAGCTTGCTCGTGGCAGAGCGAGTTCTGGTGGGTTATTGCACACTGTAATTCCTAGTTCTTGAGAGAGTTCATATAAGTGAAGTAAAACAGGGTTTACGGAGTTTGACAGGATTTAAAGTCATGCGATAGTCTTGTGACAGTCATGTGATAATTACTCGCAACTCAGTGGGTAAGGATTTTCCTATACTTAAATTCACCAATAACTCACCTGTCAGATCGAATCATCATCTGCCTCGACAATCTGGCAGTAGCTGCGAGGTTACTATGTATGAATTTATCAACTATATGGTTTGCCTTCTTACTCGCAGAAGGCCGAAGAGAAAGGTTTCCATAGAGTTCGAGGTTTCGCTCCCTGAGACTTCACCTGATCTTAGGTCAAAGTGGAAAAGTACAGCTGAAGATACACTTCAGTTCTCAGAGAATTTCAACTATGTTCGACTTATTTGCACATACCTTTACCCGGAGGAAGAAATTCTCTGCGAACTACTCTCCAAAAGAACCAAGAGCTGGTTAGCTGACTTTTTGAACTTCCTTCTCGAACATAAATCTCTTCCTCCCCGTTCTTCGGCAGCAAAGGATACAATACTTCAACAATCAAAGGATATTATACATCTATGCCATCCCGAAACAACATCTGATCCAGATTGGGGTAATTCTATTGCTTTCGATATAAAGTCTCATTTGGAACCTAACATACTCGCGGAAAGAATCGATTTTGAAACCCGTATTGCTTTCACTCGAATCCCATATACAGCTTGGATATGGTTTGCACTGGGTTATAAAGATACTGCAACCTGTTGTTTTCTTGACACGATTTCTAATATACGCGACAATCTTTCTAGAGACTATCGACAAATCTTCGGTTCTAAGGAGTTGAATAAAGCAGAGTTAGTGGTGAAAGTAGGTATTTACACTGATTTAACGAATGGAGAGTTATTCTAATACGAGGAATAGGCATTATTAAAGATCCGGAATCCTATAGCAAACTGGATAATATCTACAAATTTTCTTCCTCCTCAGGATGCTGTTCAGCCGTTCCTTCGTCCAATCTTCGATATATTCGCAAATCCAGATTTAGATCTCGTATCAGTCGTGATTCGACTTGAGATTCTTAACTTGCGTTTCCGAAGAGAATTTGTACATATTAACGATGTTAATTGGTCCAAGTCTCTATCTACCGATTTCTCAATTTTGGACATTCTCGAACAGAAAGATTCAGAGACAGCAGCTAAATCCCTTACACTAACCGATCTTATCTCCTTTGATCTGAATATTAACGATATTTATAATCTGGACCGGTCTCTGAAAGAAATACGCAAACAATGGGATATACTTCATTATGATGTAGTGGATTGTATCACAGTTGATAGGAGATATATCAGCTCTATTGTTGAGATTACAAAAGTAAGTTACTGTGTTTTTCTCTGATACGTATATTAACTTTCTGTAGGATCTATTGTCTTTGCGGAATTACAATTCAGCAACTTCGTTGATCATGGGCCTCCAAACCGTAAAAAATTTCTTGGATGATTTTCCAGAATTCCAACAGATTATCGATTTATATGGGGGCTACCAGATACACCAATTCAAATATCCTGGAATTCCATGGATAATTCCTTTGACAGAAGAACTACACAACACAAAACAGACTTATATGTTTTGCTTTTCATCATGGACTTCAAATGTTCGAGATAGGGTAGGGTCAGGAAAGATAGACGAGAAGTTACACTTACAAGGAGTGGAAGCAGAAAGTTCAAGAGATGGATGCTAGTGAAGGAGTTCGTTATTCGTCCAGACAACGTCTTGGTGGTTTTTATTTAAATAGTTGTTCTTGCTGATGTTAAAGTTTACGTTAAAGTAGGAAGTTTTTGAGATATTCGATTATATCATTGCTCTCTTCAGATGTATCGACGTGATCGTAAGCAATTCTTGTACTAGTTTGATAAAAGAATTTCATGTGTAGGTGTACCTAATTCATCAACCAACTTCTAAAGTTCGAAAATTAGTTGTTCGATGAATTAGTGTACCCACTGGTGCTGCACATAAGTGTTGCCCGCAGCACTGTATGAGGGAAAATAATCGAGACCTTCCTGCGCACCTCTGATCCTGGCCGGGGGACTGAATCTTGTCATTCAAAGTTAATGATAGACTATTTGCGAGTATATTGCTATTGGACTAGGTGCAACCTTATTCAATTAGGGATAAGAAGACACCTAAGGATTAAATTAGATATCCTTGTTGGTGCTGTAATATTCTGTATAGCTGAGACTGCATATGACTTGCCAGTCCATTCTATCAGAGGGAGCATGATTGTTAATCGGCAATGGAAGGGATATTCCTCCCTCATTTATTACGAAAGAGCACAAGGTTTGGAAGAATACTGGAGATCATACCCAATCAAACTTTTTCATATACAAAATTATTGGCCTAGAGATTGCATTTCACAGCCAGCTGTACTTATAATGGCGCGATATGCATCTAGATACGAGTCATTGCATGAATGATGAAGCACCAAGGATAGTCATCAGGCAAGGATGAACTTTCAGTGGCATCTGATGTCTCTCCCTGTCCTGTCTTCCCCCTGTTCCACCTTCACCAAAGGACAATACCTGTCGATTGTCGATTGGAGGGGGTTGATGCAATATGACAGTTACAGCTTATAGCATACACTTCCTAACTCTGAGGTACTATCCAGCAATCAGTATGTATATGCCCTTTTTTTCTTTACCTTTTTACATCTTTCGTCTTTCTCTTTTCCGAGCAGCATCTTTCAATTTTCTCTTTTCCGAGCAGCATTATCATGACTTCTCGTACTTCGGATTCATCCCTGTTGTGTGTCTATGAAACATCGAAACCACTTTACACAGAATTTATCGAAACTGTAAATTAGTATCGTCGACGCGCGGAATTCTATCCATTGATAAAACTGGACCTGGACTGCTTAAAGTATCTTGAACCATCACCGCTAGGATCTTGAACCATCACCGCTAGGGGACCGTATAATTACGAAAGTTCTTGCTATCGGCTGCGCAACTCATCGAAATCTAAACCTAGAAATTGATCTAAAGAGTCAGATTCCTGAGATACTCCTAACATATATAATAATAAACCTCTGTGAGCTACTATCTTCAAAATACATATTATTATCTTCTAACGTTCTAGGTAGATGATGAATTTCATATTAATGAATTTCATAAGCGTTTCGGCCATATTTCGGCTTTTCACAACGATCTGGCAATAGAACCAGTATAGGATCCTCGACAGGCACCTGAGAAAACCGGTGAAACTATTATAAACCATTTTGTCAAGCTCTGTGCACGATCGAAAGAGCCTACATTGTCGAGGGAGGAATATAGCCAGTTGAAGAAAGATCTGTGTGGATTTCACATGAACGCTGACGATTGTGCTTGGAAAAGATCCATCGATGAGGGGTATAACGGTCCGAAAGACCCTTTTGAAGGAACAAGAGGATACTTCACGGCCTATATCAACTTCTGCTGGGGTTTTGTTCAGAAAATTTGGTATTGGAGTTGTCAAGGCTATGCTTCTACGCACAGATGAACAAGTATACCGGATTCCTTATGCAAATAGTTCTTAGTTCATACTTCTACCTTGGTATAGGTTTTGCATAGATATGGTTTCCCTATACCCTCGTACAAATGCAAAGATATTATAGATGTCTATGACTTCCCTCATGTAAAGTTTACCAAGTTCCCTGGAATTTTACATCTTTCCATTCAAATGATGTGGCACGTAGAAGACTGTTGTCCACTGAAATATTATTTTCAATGAGGGGCAAAAGGATAATTGGTTTGCAGAAAAGCGAGATTAAAAGCGTAGTACGCCAAGTGATGCGACTTCAACTTGGACCCAAGTCCAACAGCCGAATACGATTGCAGGGTATCATACGGACTTGTTTTTTCAATACAATACAAAGAACTCGAACTTGTGGAGCAGGTCTCCTCCGAACCCGACATTGATGATAAGGCACGAGAGATCATCTGCGACACCGCGGAAACTTATCGGCTAACCGCGCTCATATATATCAATTGTCGCTTTCCGGGGTTAGTGCGTTCCGTAGCCCTGTTCAGAGCTCTTCATTAATGACTCTTAAAGCACTCTATCGAATGCGAACGTGAGAGTCATCGCAAACAAGCTCCTACACCTTTGTGATACAACACTAGCGAACAGCCCACGCCGTGTTGCAACACATAACCTATATCCAACATTAATGTATTCGTCAATGATCGGCAGGGCCGTAGATGTGCGTCCTTAATTAAAGATGCAAACGATACTCTCCTCAACACTCACAGCATACGCATCAGCATCACGGATTCATATCCTTGTTCGCATAAGGAGTAAGTAAGTCGGTGGCAAGAGTCGGGGACAAGGTGCCAAAGAAGCTGCTATGTAGAACGAGCCTACATCTTGGTCCAATAGCTATCCTACCAATAGCAGCTACGCCACGACCGAAATTGTGATTGCTCCCTGTACCCCTATGGAAGTTCCGTTGTCAGATCAAGCCACTAGAAATAAAAAAGTTCTATTTACATCTCCGTGGAGGTATATTACGTTAAAACTCCAAATAATTTCAAAAAAAAAATATCAAAATTTCCATTTCTTCTCTTTCTTTATACCGGATAATGAACATAGCGGATTCTTGCCCCTTCGAAGATACTTTTCCTTCAAGTCCTCCTTGTACCCGGGAAAGCACTTTACTTCTAAAAACAACCTACGCCTATGCTTTCTACGGTCCCTCTCCAGCATCGTCTCCTGCTGTTACTCTCACTCCGATTCCTACTCCTGCTCTCTCCAATATGCGTTGCAGCAGCCGTTCTTCTGCTTGTCCTCCCGCTCCCCCTTCCTCCTCTCACTCTGACCAGCTTTGTCCCACCATAGTTGCTTCGCAGATAGACCGGCTAATAGGCAGTCCTGCCAAATTATCCAGTTACTTGTCGGAGGTTTACGCAGCGCTAGAAACTCGCCAAGAAGAAGAAGAGAAGGAGGAGGAGACTCGCCAGCTACAACGGACTCCTGCCAAAAGCTTTCGTCACTTGTCGGAGGATTACGCAGAGCTAGCAACTCGCCAAAATGAAGAACAACAAAAAGAAAAGGAGAAGCAGGAGGAAGAGATCCGCCAGCTACGATGGACATCTGCCAAATATTTCCGTCGCTTGTCGGAGGCTTATGCAAAGCTAGTAGCTCGTCGAGAAGAAGAAGAAGAAAAAGAAAAAGAAAAAGAAAAAGAAGAAGAAGAAGAAGAAGAAGAAGAAGAGAAGGAGGAGGAGGAGGAGGAAGAGGAAGCGTATGGTACGAATACAGTTACGGTTTCGACTTCTAGTGACTTTGTTCATCCCAGCTCTCGAGAGCCAACGCGACCCCGCACTTACAGCCAGGAGGAAAAGGATTTCATACGATATTACTACGTGGATCGAAAATACATAGCTCTGAGACACGGCTGGAAGGGTATAGCCGTCGCTTTTGACAAGCAATTCAAGAACTGCCCAGAGAATAGGAAACTACGGAATCTTTACTTTCGAAGCCAAGTCCCCAAGTACGAAAAGAACGGAAAGCTACGTCTGAGACATGATAATATTTGTTTGCGTAAATCATCGAACGCAGCAGCGTCCAAAGAGTATTCATTGTTAAAGATATCTCCGGGAAGGGCACTAAAGTATGAATGGGTAACAGAGCCTGATAAACGAACAGCAAAAGCTTATATGAAGACAAAGTCGGAAAGACAACGAGGTTTGTTTTTTTCGTTGTGGTTTTCGTATGGCTTTGATATGATAGAATAGTTGACTTAAGGTACAGAATTTGAATTCTCGATGCGACTTCAGAACATTCCTCCAGAAGAATATAAACAAGGATTAATCTGGCTACAAACCTCTAAGAAGGGTTGATAGGAGGATGTTTGTTTTTATTCGAATTTAAGATGGTTGTTGACTGAATGAATTTCCGTGTACAATATAGAGGAGTTCCGCTCGTATAACTGATGCTGAGCGTCTTTCCGACGCCCGAATACCAGACTCAT